>CM034146.1:340652239-341095233 GCA_019776745.2 Taxus chinensis
TTTCTCAACTTACAAACATAGTTTTCTTTACCAGTTTCTTTAAATTCTTTAGGTTGAAATATGTAAACTTCTTCTTTTAAATTGTAATTCATAAAAGTATTTTTCTTATCCATTTGGTATATTTCCCACCTAAATTGAGTGTCAATTGCAAATAAGGCCCTAACAGTACTCATTTTAGTTACATGAAATATCTCATCATAATCAATACCAAGTTTCTGAGTGAAATATTTAGCAATAAGTCTAGCTTTATGTTTGTTAATACTACCATCACCATTATATTTTACTTTGTATATCCAATTAGACCCTATAATACTCCACGGCTCAGGTTCATACAAGGTAATTAATGCATGGTATATAGATGGCTTTTGGTCATTTTCCTAAGGTTAATAGGATTTGAGTTTTCTAACATAGATTGAGCCTAATTTAATTTCTTATCTAGGAAGATAAGAGTTTCATAAACATCTATAACATCAAAACATCATCATGACCATTTACTAAATCAGAATCAAAACCATTATGTAGAAGCATTTAATGAAGTAACTTCAAGAGAAGAAGACAACACATGTAAACCTTTCACTAGACTATATCTATATATTTCATATAAGCTTCGATAATTAACATATCCTAACCTTTCATGCCATAGTTTTGAATTATTCAAACTCTGAGATATAAAACAAGATGTAGAAGAGAAATCATAAAAATATATAGATAATTTCTTTGAATTCATTCAGCTATTATACTCTCATTACCATCCTTGATATACCAAGTATCCTTCATGCATGGATTCTAGTTGTGTCCATGTCTCTTTCAGATGTTTGATATTACTAATGTGTAGAAGGTATTCATCATTCACATTGCATAGAAAGAGCATATTACATTCATTACAAGAATGCATTCATGTTATCTATAGTTTCTTGACGACTGGTGGGAGAAACCTCAGATCCAAAAACAATCGTCTAAAGTTTCCTTGTCATAAATTCTATTTTGACCCAAATGTTGTAGTTGGTTTCATTCAGGATCTGGGTTTTGTCAAAATAGAAATAGTTAGACGTCATTGTTTTCCTAAACTTGTAAAACACACCCCATTATAATATAAAATGTACCATAGAGTTAGATACATATTTATCGATAAAAACAACACTTTTAATAGAATCAGATCTAAATTTTACAGATCTAAAGAAACTATTTGATCATAACTAATTCTATCATTACAATGGATACTAATTAACCTCCCATGATCAAAATAATAACTCGCATTATAAAGGGCTTTGCATTATACCCCAGATTTATATAAAAAATAATTCCGACCATATAGAAGTGAAGAAAAGACCCCTAAGAATGCATAACAACTTCAAATTTCTGAAAAAAATTAATGTAGATAAATCCGACCAGCTTAAATTTGACTTATAAATGATTGTCATAATGACTTATTTTTTGGTCTATCGTGACGGTCATTTGACCGTCAATTTTAATACAGTTAAAGTTTCGTAGAACCTATGAGCTTAAATTTAACGTCTAAATGACCGTCATATTGTCTTATGTTTGGTCTACTATGACGGTCATTTGATTGCCAAATTTAATGAAGCTAAAACTTGTGTATTTCTAGAATGTGAAATCCCAAATTTTATTCTTCTGTATAATATTAGGGAGGTTATATTTTAACACATTATAATAATATATTATAAATTATAATGTAAAAATATATACACTTTTTAATTAAAAAAATGTAGATAATTTATAGAATGAAAATAAAAAACAACATATACTTCATAAAAATTATAAACTATATTATATTGTTTTTATATTAAAAATACATAACCCTTATTAAAGGGGTTTAAAGGACATATATCAGGTTAAAAGAATTTACCAGGTGCAAGTAGATTTATGAGAGTATAGATTAACCTGCATATTTTACAGAGGGGATAAGTAATTTCACCCGACCAATGAAATAAATTGAAATCCCTATTTTCATGAACCTTGTCTCCTCCCTTCATTTACTCTTAATTTTACCCTGCACACATTTAAAACTATGGAAATATTACAAAATATTTTATATAATTCCTGCAAGCTAAAAACTTTAAAACTTTTATGTGGCTATAACTACCAATATTTTAATAATTATTTACCACACTTCACATGGGCCACCAATAAACTAGCCCCTTTTTTTAATTCTCCATTTATACTTGAGAGTTCCACATTTATACCTGAGATATTATCTCATTTTATTCTCCACTCCCACTCTTATATAAAAGAAAACCTTTAAATAAGTTTATTTATATAGTTTTTATAAACTATAAGATCTAAATGAATAGGGCCGCTCATTTACATGGATAATATAAATGGTTAGGGACACATGTTAGGTTTTATTTAATAAGTATTAAGATTTAAAAAGTAATCCCTTCATGACCAAGAAATAAACACGAGACCCCTTACTAAAAAAAGTAAACACTTTGGTAAATTATTATATAAACCTTATTATATATATATATTTAAAAACAATAATATAGTTTTCAAATTATATAGGATATAGTTATAGATTAACTATAAACTATAGTTTTTCAAATAAAATCCTTTTAGAGGGGACCAAAGAACATGGTTATGAATTTACCTTCCGAAATATTTAACCTGCAAACATTTGAAATTATAGAAAACATGAAAATTATTTCATATAGTAATAGATCATTTCTTTTTCTGTATGTGACTTTCACACAGGTAAATATTTGAAGCCCCTTTAACCTGTGCACACATTAATTCCATATAATTTACAAAATGTAAATGAAATTAATAATCGTATCATATTACATCTCCCCCCAAAAATTAGGGATTTAAAATTGAAAAACTCTAAAATTTTTACCGAGAGTTTAATTGCACAAATTTAATGCCAAAATAAATTGGGAAAAAAAGAAGGGGACTAGATACTTTTAAATACTTTTTCGGGTTGGTTGAAAAAACTCGTACAAATTAAATAAATAAAATACAAAACATTTGATCTTAATTTATTTAATTTACCTCGCTTGTTACCATGTTAGAATTTGTGGATTTTAATAAATACGGATTTAATCAACTTACATATTACATAATGTTACAATAAATATTTAAATAAAGATTACATCATAACATAAGTAAATAAAAAAATACTTATAGGAAATAAATAACACAGGTGACATATTATTTATAGTGGAAAACCCAATAGGGTAAAAACCACTTTGAAAATAACCTTTTACTTCAGAGAACTTATTTTACATCCAGTAAGATCACCTCCTCCTTTGAAACCCTATTTACCAAGGGTAAAACCAAATCACTTGATTTGCACACCTTTGATATATTTCCCGAATATATCAAATGAGGACCTAAAGTCCTTTTTATATAAGGTGATCGGGTATGTCTCCAGACCCACCTTTTCAACCTAAAATGGTTGACACATACACCTAGGTTTATAATATTTAATATTAGAAATATAATCATTTCATGATATTAAATATTTAACCTAAAGTATATACCTATGTTAGCATATTTAATAATAGAAATAGAAATATTTCATATTATTAAATATTAACCTATATATTAGTGATGGACCCATATACATTAAGGGTTGGTCAGATCACTTAATTATTATGTTCCAACATATGTATGCAATGAGGTTCATTTATTTATTCTCCCTCAATAGTCAAGAATGAATCGTAAACGAGAGTGCATCATCAGGAAATGGTTTGAGCGATGTGTTGGAGTGTGTTAGAAAGAGTTGATGAGTAGAATATGGAGTGTTTATTGTAGAATGATGATGTGTAGATGATATTGAATATGACATAAAGATAAGTAATCGAGAAGAGGTGATGATTTATCCCACAACGTATATCACGATATATATGGATAAGATACTAGAAAGCATGATGACGTAGCATAAAGCGTATATCATGAAATGAGTGAATGAGAAGGAAAAAGGGAGTGATGATGTAGTACAAAGTGTATATCAAAAAATAGGTGAAGAAGAGGGTAACAAGCATGATGATTTAGCATAAGGTGTATATCATGAGATTAATGAATAGGAAAATGAGAAAGGATTTATAATTTAGCATAAAAAGTATATCACGATATGTGTGAAAAAGGCACTAGTTAGGAATGTCACATGGTGTGATGATGAATGTGGCTTGCTCATCAGTGATGTAACTTTTGAGGATGAGTGATGTCACACTATCCATGTAAGTGTCTGCATGAAGTGAGGTTAAATCCTTGATTAAGGAATGGTCAGTGATTGGAGTATGAACCATTAGACTAGAGTGTGTCGTCGGGTAGTGTATTGTGTTGGTTATATGATAGATGAGTTGATAGATACTTGATGAAATTGAGTATGTCAAGTGTGTGATGTGTATAGGATGACCTTAAAAATCAAGTGTGAATCGAATTGCAATAAGTGCTCCATCATCGACTAGGAAATACCAATGGTTATAAATGCAGGCCAATGATGTATGATGAATGGAAAACCCTAGGTGTGATATGCATAAGAAGGAGTGGATCACCCTGATGAGGTGATGAAAGTGGGGGTACTGATGCCTCGACCCTAGTTGCCATAAGTGATTATATTTGGGGATGGACCCATGAGAAACTACATTGTCCTGTGTAAATCACGATGGTGACATTATAATGTATTGAAATCATATGGAATGGGAATGTAGTATATGGGAGATGCATCAAGAATGGGTTTTGTAGCTAATTGATATGGCTATGACTTGGCCTTTAATTACTTTCTGCAATAAGAACTTGAAATCAACAATCATGGTAAGTAGCTGTAACCCAACATGTTAGACTGTCATGATAGATGCGTAAGATGACAAGAGGTGTCACCTACCATGGGTCTACCTTGGTAGCATGAAGCGGTGGAAGCATGTGTGGCAGAAGAAACAACAAGACTGTGCAATGGTGGTAGTATTTGAGATGTGTTTGGGCCACCATTAGAGGGAGTAATTGCTTTAACAAAAATGATTGGATGCTGTAATGGTGGATTATTATGTAATGGTGCAACAAAATTAGTACGATGAGTTTTTGAATGTATTTTTATAGGTGACTACTTAGGTTGACTTGGTAACACAATAGACGACTTAGTGGGAGGAGGTGAAGGAGAACAAACCTTGAGAGGTGATTGCTTAGTTTGACTTGGTAATGTCATAATAAGAAAGTTTGAGTCAGACTAGTGGGAGGGTCCTTAAGAGGAGGTTGAGTGGATTTAAAAGATGATGATTTTACTGTCATCAAGATGGCATATTAGAAATGATGACATGATGCTTAGTGGATATAGATGAAATATATTTAGGAGCCCATTCTTCATGTAGCCATTTGTCAGATGGTTGCATTCTTATCAACAATGTTATGTAGAATGAATCATTGGTATAGCCTTGAATTTTCCCTTGTAATGATGCATGATTCTTGATTGTAAAGCATTAGGTGGAGGCATTGTCATCAATGGATTTCCATCTTGTTGGGATCGATTTCAATTCCACGTATGGACGACCATGATATTTTACAAAATGATAAGGAGACTAAAAAATTGATATGAAATAAAATAGATGGTAAAGTGATCATTTGATGAATAAATTATCCTCAAGTGAGAATGTTGTTTTTCTTAACATTATGCAAGAGAAAGTGAGAGGCTTAGCTAATTCGAAAGACTCTTGCAGGCTTATCTGCAGGTCTATGTAAATGGAGAAGATTTGGAAGTGAACAGACGATGGACTCAGGAAACCCTACGAAGACTATGAGTCGCAGAAGTGTCCTGAAGATGATTGGGGTGCAAATTTGAGAAAGGTACTCATGGGTGCCCTAGTCTGCATATTGGGTGCCCTGGTTTAAAGATTGGGCAACCCTTGAATCTCTGTCCAACATGGATTGATTAGATGGTGAATAAAAAATACTAGGTTCATCAGATAGAATATTTAAAATAACACTCACTTGATGTGGCCGTGGTGGTGTATCGCTAGGGAGATACATGGTGTCTAAGGCTTCTTTCAGAAAAAAATGACAATTAGGATGCATTTGAATTAAATCACATAAATAAATTTCAAGAATTTTAGGGGCCATAGTAGAGAAGATGATTTGCCATGTGTGCAGAGGTGCTCTTGTGAACCGAAAGAATGAGTCACATAGTGAACTATCACCAAAATGTAGTAGCATGGGTTCATGTGAATAGAATATAGATCCTAATCCCTGATGATGCTGTGTGTGATACAATATCTCCTATGCCTTGATGAAATGGCACTAAATGTGGATAGCAAGTGATATAATGGATGCAACTCTAGATGGAGTGATACCCTAGTATGTGGACACTAAGACCCTCATTATGGATTAGCTAACTTTATATTTTTATGGAATACTCTCAAAGCTTGAAAGATTCATAATATAAGTACTTGACATGTTGAAACTGGAGAAAAGGATAATGATAAAAAATGGCTAGAGATAGGCCCCAAAAAGAAGTTCTTGATAAAAGAGAAACATATATTGGTGCACCCAAGGTGGGCATCCTAGGGTTTCTGGAGTGTCTGCCCCTGCATAAATGCTCAAAAAACCTCCTCTAAGGTATCACAGGGTGTTCACCTTTAGTCACCTTTGATCGATCTGAGGTTGCACCAAGATCGCCGAGGTCACGTGAAACTTGCAATGAAGAATGAACATGGGGTGCAAGTGGATATGTAAAGAAAAAAATCCTGGGATTAATTAGACATTTTATTCGCTAAAAAATAAACCTTCTAGAATAGTAGTGTCAAAATTTCCTCATCTATCAATAATGGTGACCTAAAGTGTACTGAGTTTTGTGTCTACATTTTCACACCTAATGTAGTTTTATGTGTGTGTGCAGAGAAAATTTTCCCTCGGTAACATAAAGTAGATAGAGATGTCGC
The DNA here is from genome assembly GCA_019776745.2 of Taxus chinensis. Lineage (NCBI taxonomy): Eukaryota > Viridiplantae > Streptophyta > Pinopsida > Cupressales > Taxaceae > Taxus > Taxus chinensis. The sequence continues at coordinate 340,659,130 of CM034146.1, forward strand.
ACCTAATATCCATGATCAGAGTAGCTAGATATAAAGACATGTTAATGGACTGAGATTCCATCCTAGTGAAGTGTGATGAGAAAACCATAAAAATGTAGAGGAGCTTGTGATGATTCTAGAAGGATTTAATGCAGCTCTAAAAAGCCTTGTAAGAGATGCAACCTTAGGTGGTGATAGTCAATGTGTGTAGTTGCTTGTGTGTAGTGTGATCTACATTGTTAGTAAAGGGAAGTTCCTGTATGATTAGTGTGTTGTCGCTAATTTTGTCAATTAACCCTGAAAAGTTTTTGAATCCCAAAAAGATAAGATGCTTAAACAGATAGAAAAGACCCAAAAAGTGTGAATAAAGGACAAAGGGGACATGGGCACCCATAGGGTATGTAGGGCGTAAAAATGTTGTGTAAACTGGGTGCTCATGTATCAATATGACAATTTGCCAAAAGTACACAAATGTAAAATTGCTTAAATGAAGGGTGTAAGACGGAACATGTAGCACCTGATCCATATTGAGAGAAAGGGTGTAGCCAAGGATATCATGTACTATCATGATATTTCTTTTGGGCGATCTCACACCGCCCTGGCTCATAAGAAGTAGTAGGGATGAAATGTGTTGTATCCTAGCCCTTAAACACTTCTGCTGAAAGTGTGTGATTTTGATATTTGTATTTTCCCTTGGTTTATGTTGGGTGATCTGAAGCCACTTGGTAACAGAGAAGTAGATAGAGAGGCACACCCACTGATAACCCCTGTAGCATCGTAACTGACTCCACAAAATATGTTGAAGGGACTACCATGTCCTGGAATGATAAAATTGTGTATGGAGTTCATAGACTATTTTGTACTCACTGCAACAAGTGATAAAAATGATCTTAGGGCAAAAATGCATGTGTAGATGTCGCAAAGTTTCTGTTACTGATTTCGATGTCCCTGCTTTGGGGGCACATGTTGAATGTTGCTGAAAGGAGAATACCAGCTTCCCATATGAAGAGGACTTGTAAACCAGGACTGACTAACCTGCTAAAACTATGCCTTGCAGGGGGAATGGAAAAATAGTTTGGTAGATACCAAGGCAAACATACAACAAGGGGATGGCTGGAGAAAACAAGTGTTAGTCTAAAAAAGACAAATATGCATGTAATAAGACAAAGTGTAAGATAAGAAGACAATGCGTAGAAACTACCAAGCACGCAACTGTAGACACAGAAAGAAGAACAACTAGACCACAAAAAGTGGGTTTCAAACATGAGACATCACTCACAATGTTGCAAGACACTCAAGGACCTCCATGGCTGCAAGATAGTATACAAGTGTGCACATAATAAGACATGGGCAAAGCCCACATAGAATAGAAAATAAATCAAGTACAAGTGGAAACAAACAAGTAGTCAGATAAACATGGAAGCTAATAGTCCTGCAAACGAGTGTTGCACATGGGGCACCCATTAACATGTTAGAGCAGATAACCAAGTATGTCAAAGAATATATGAACTGATTATGTATAATATGCTAAGTACAAAATGAAACAATAACACATGTAGTGTACAAAAGTGGATGCCCCCATGAGCCACTATGGGACTGGTAATAGGTATTGTGCCAAGCATCTATGCTGCATGTAATGGATATGTAAAATCTACGATCACAACTGAAAAGGAGAGTGAATACACATATGTGTATGATAAAGATAATGAAATACAAGGTATCTATCTAGGATGTGTAATAAGATGAACATGTAAAAGCATGAGTAAGCAAGAGTAAATGCAACCAAGATATACAATATGTTGTGGATGAGGCGGGATGGAATGTAGTGTAAATGATAGGAGCAATGTGCCTCTGAGTGGATTTTAATGTATGCAATGAGGCTCATTTATTTGTGCCCCCTTTAGTAGTCAATAATGAACCATAAATGATATTGCATCATTGGGAAATGGTTTGAGTGATGTGTTGTCATGTGTTAGAAAGAGTTGATGAACAAAGTGTGGAGTGTTGATTGTAGAATGATGATGTGTAGATGATATTGGACTCAACATAAAGATGAGTAATCGAGAAGAGGTGATGGTTTATCCCACAACATATATCACGACATTTATGGATAGGATACTAGAAAGCGTGATGACGTAGCATAAAGCATATATCACAAAATGAATGAATGGGAAGTCAAAAGGGAGTGATGATGTAACACAAAGTGTATATCAAAAAATAGGTGAAGAAGAGGCTAACAAGCACGATGATTTAGCAAAAGGCGTATGCCACAAGATGAATGAATAGGAAAGCGAGAAAGAAATGATTTAATGTAAAGCGTATTTAATGATATGTGTGAAAAAGGGACTATATAGGAATGTCAAATGGTATGATAAAAATATATGTATGGTAAACTTAGTAGGATAAGGTGTTGAATGGATTTTTAGAGGCAACTTCTTAGGTTGACTTGGTAGAAGTGTAGATGAATTAGTAGGAGGAGGTGGAGGAGAATGAACCTTGAGAGGTGATTGCTTAGTTTGACTTGGTAATATCGTAGATAACTTGAGTGGAGGAGTGGGAACATCCTTAAGATGAGTTTCAGTGGATTGAATAGGAGACACTTGACTGGCTAAAGAAGGTATATTATAAGTGATGGCATGATGCTCTGTGGATATATATGATATAAATTTAGGAGCCCATTTGGATGTAGAATTTGTAGATGGGCATACCATAGAATGTTGTGCAACAAATGAGATACAACCATGAAACTCAAGATTCTGTATTCTTCATTGTAAAACATAACAGTCATTGTCATTATGTCTATTTATTCAATGATAATTACAATATGGGCAGCCATGATATTTTGTAAGATGATAAGGAGGATAGCCATGTGTAGATGGTAAAGTGATCAATTGATCACTAAGGAGCTCAATAAGAATGTCATTTTTCTTAGCATTGTGATTAAACGTGAGAGGATTTGGTAATGGCAATACTTGATGCTCACTGATATAAGAACATGTAGAAGACATATAATGAAGATGGGATGGAGAAGGAGAACAAAAATGATCCTGAGAAGTGTCCTTAAGATGTTGGTATTCAGATTTGAGAGATTTAATCGTGGATTCCATATCCTAAAATTTGTCTTGAAATAAAGAATGAAAATCTTGAATTGAGTCCAACATGGATTGATTAGATGGAGGATCATGAATACTAGGGTTGTTAGATAGATGATATAAAGTATCAGTCACTTGATGCTGCATCGTATCACGAGGGAGATACATGGTGTCTATGGATTTTTTCAGAATAACTTGGAAATTAGGATGTATTTAAATTAAATCATACAAGGAAATTAGGAATTTTAGGGGCCATGATAGAGAAGATGATATGCCAAAGAAGGATCCAAAATAATGATCACGAGCGGGTTCACCAAAATGATTAAGATAAAGTGTAAATAAGATCCTAATTCGATTGCTATTGCAAGAGTTATTAAATGAAAAATGAAATACATAAATTACACCCAAGAAAATTAAGTAATAAATAATGAAACCCTAATTCCAAGGGGATGGTAGAAAGACTTAGCTAATTCAAAAAGATCTGGAAGATGCATAGAGCTGAAAAGCTAGAAAAGACAAAGCACTGAACATCACACTAGAGCATAAAAAATGTAGATATGGAGAGATAGCCTGTTGGGATGCTTGGAGACGGACATGGGTGATCGTTGGTGCCATGGACCTATTTCTAGGTGCTTGGGCCTATGGAAATTCTCATAAAACCTCCTCTGAGGCATCACAAGGTGTTATCCTTTAGTCACCTTTGATCGTTTCTAGGTCGCTGGAAACTTGCAATGAAGAATGAACCCGCAAAACCCTAAAATAAACATCAAATCCTAAAAAATAAAGATGCAGAATGAGGGGTTAGACTATCCTCAGCTGTCACAATGGTGAACTTATGACTTGTATTATATCTTATACCTAATGTAGTTATGTGTGTGTTTGTGTAGAATTGTACCTTATGTTGTTCTTGTGTGTGTCACACTTGATATAGAGAAAGTAGCTAGATGTACAGAAATGTAATAGATGCATGCATGGAATAGAATGGAATTCCCTCCTATGAAGAGTGATGTAAAAAAACTAGACCTTGTGTCCCTTGTGATGGAGCTAGATGGACGCAATGGAACTCTTAGATGCCTTGATGGATGCAACCTTAGGTGGTGATAGCTAATGCTTAGTGCTTGGTCCTTGATTATGATCACATAAGCTTATATTTATATGATTCCTTTGCTTGAATTTCGTAAGTAACCTCAAAAAGGTTGACTACCAAAAAGATAATATAATCAAACTGTTATAAAGGGCCCAAAAAGAGTAAATTACAAAAGGGACAGAGGCACCCAAAAGGCGTGAGGATGCCTGACGCTGACGTCCTGGCTGGGTGCTAGTGTTTAGGATAACAAATGCCGAAGAGTAAAAAAGGAAGACTGAGCAAGTAAGGGTGAAAGAATGAAAATAACAATAGAACATAAAAAAAGGTTGCCAAAGACATGGGTTAATTAGTAATTTTCTTACTTAGGAATCATATGAATAGTAATATGTAATCAAGACTAGATAAGTACCCAAAGTGCATGATTTTGTGTCTATAACTAACAAGAAATCATGAATGGAGATATCCATGATGAGAGGATGAAATATGTGATGAAATGAAGACCCAAGAGTGTTCGAATGAGATGGGCTCACCAAATGATTTAAAAAATATAGAATAATTATAAAATTCTAATTTATAGAGTCACAATGCAATGATAATGCAATAAAGTACAGATCTAACCTAACCAATAAGAAAATGAAAATTAAAACCCTAAATGTAAGAGATGGAATAAGATACTTAGCTGGTTCGAAAACAAATCCAAAGTATGCCAAGTTTGAAAATTGATGGAATAGGAGGACAAATTATTGCAACCGAGCCCAAAAAATTCTAGAACTATCAGAAATGCTGGGACTAGGGTGCATGGAGTGGATCAGGGGCACCTAGGTGTCAAAGAACTTCCATATATGCCTGTGATTATGTAGAACCTTAGAAAATTATTTTCGTTGTGTCACACAAGTTTCGCTAACCTTATCTTTTGGTCATTTGTATGTCACTAGATGTCCACATAATTTTCCTGTAACCTGAAAAACAAATGATCTCCTGTAAAACCCCAAAACACATCAAATCCTAAAAAATAAAAAATATGCAAATGGGGAGTCAGACTGACCTCGACGGTCAACCAATGAAGTGAACTTATAACCGAGTGTTGCACTACATCTCAGACTCCATGTAGTTCTGTGTGTGTGTGTGTGTGTGTGTGTGTGTGTGTGTGTGTGTGTGTGTGTGTGTGTGTGTGTGTGTGTGTGTGTGCGTGTGCGTGCGTGCGTGCACGCACGCGCGTGTGCATGTGTGCGTGTGCACACGCATGCACGTGCGCCATAGGTGGCTATTGTGCAAGATGCACTAAATAGATAACAATAGCTAGATGTAGCAATGTAAGTAGATGTGTGGATGTTAAAATGAACTTCCCCTTCTATGAAGTGTATTTAGAATAATGCAGCCCCTTCTCCCTTAAATGAAGCTAGATGGATGCTTTTATTCTCTTAAAATGCCTTTCGATGCAACCTTAGGTGATAGTAATAGATGTTTAGACCTTGGTCCTTTATTATGGTCACATAGCTTTATATTCATATGAATCCCTTGTTTGAATTTCATAATTAACATCTAAAAGGCCAACCACCAAGAAAACATGATGCCCAAAAGATAAAAGAGGCCATAAAATGGCTAGTTAGATACAAAGAGGTCGGGGCACCCAAATGGGACAAGAGTGCCTAGGCGCTGGTGTCCTGAATGGGCACTGATGTCTAGAGATAAGAAAGATAAAGAAGTGAAAGTCAGACTGGGAAGTGAGGTGTGCAAGACCATAAAGAAAATAAGAAAGAAAGTGAAGAGACCAAATATAGATGTCATTTACTAATTTTCTGGCTTAGGAATCATATGAATAGTGGTATGCGATTAAGACCTAGAAATGTACCCAAGTGTGTGATTTAGTGTCTATACAATGGCTTCCACACATCCACCAAAATCAACGCCAACTGATTATAATATTTCTAAATACACAATATTCTACTCACAAATCTCAATTCAAAGTCTTATACTATATACATTGTTCCTAAGGACTTCACCTATTTCTCTTCTCCTAGGCCCTCTTTGGTAGATATTACTTCCACTGTTCCATTGACAATTGAATCACATTATTTGACACATATGAGTCACGAGACTTCATCATCTATAGTAGTTGGCTCACCTCCTTTGGAGGTAACCATCAGATAGATTTCATGATATCTCCTTCCTTATACATAAATATGTAGTACATAAATACAAAAACATGGATATAATTATCAAAGTAAAATAACATTCACATATTTAAAAAAAATGCAAAAAATCAAGACCTATTTCTGTAGCATAGATTATTTATAATTTATATTATACATGTTGTTTCTTTGTTTAGTTTGATAGATACATTTTTCCTTCTATACATACATATGTTCACAAGGTATATTGAGCTTGATTCAAGACATATAAATTGATGCATGATCATGGGAGATATCATTGTTCCTTAAATACTTTCTCTGGGGGTGTTCCCCCACACAATCTAGGTGATAGTATTTCAATATAGTATTTTTTCACTTCCTCTTTACACTTGATTATATACATAGTGTTTTTGCTAGATTTTGAAATAATACGACTAACACATGTATCTTATGTCGTGTTGAAATCTATTGTTTTATATGCTCTTTTATACTACTTGTTGTGATAATTCATCATATGTAGTCATTTTTGTACCCCTCACAAAACAGGGAAATCCCATGCGTGCTGGCCTATCACCCAGTGACATTGGGTGCTCACTCAAGGCATGCACGGGTGCCGAGTCTCTCTTTTATGTGAGTTTTGTGAGAATGCATCATTTTAGAACAAACAATAAAATGCAAGACATAAAATAACTAGGTGATAATATTATGAACTTAGGAAAAATGGTCATCTCATTGTATGTAGGTAAGAGAAATAGCAAGAAAAACATGGAGATGATTTATACAAAAAATAAAAGCATGAGTACTGAACATAGATGATTTATAATGAATGATTATATTCATACTATCAAAGTTAATAACCCACATTACATCCCTTGAGGTCATAACAGATCCTCAAATTATGCAGAGCTAAATCATACATCAGAGCTATGTTATGCTCATCATATTACATAAAGAAAATGAGATCCCATCCCCTTCTATATGCTATCACTCACAGAGATTCCCTAATCCCTAGCCATAACACCCTCCATTCTATTTACTGCAGGGCTTCACCTCTCTTCCCCTATATTCTTTTCTTCTACCAAGTGCTTGTATATATAGCCTTAGAACCCACCACCATGCCTTCTAGAAGCTTCAGATTGGTTGCCAAGTGTTGAAGTGATCCTCCATGGGAGCATGATTTTCCAAATCCAAGCTCTCCATTCCTTGCAATGATGTCAATTGGAAACTTCCATTGCATGCCTAGAATATTCCCTTTTTGATCCATAGTTTCCAAGCTGACACCTTATCCATAAGGGTCATGCTTTTCTCGTGTGCTGCTTGGGATGCTGAGTGTGGCTAAGTGTAAAACCCATTTTTCCTTGCACACCTTCAACCCGCGTGCCCATGTGCCTTCCTGTACTTAGCTGATATTTTGGAGCCCAACATCACCCCATACTATGCCTATTCTCTGTCCTTGGAAACACTCTTCGATAAATAATTAAAGAATGGTGGATCCTTACAGATGGTTGGAATGGAAGAATGAAGGAATGAAGAAATGGGGAAAAGAATGAAAGAATGGGGAACTTTATTAACTTTTGGAGGAGGAGAGGGAAATCCTTCTGTAAATCAACTTCTAATTTACCCCAAGTGTTGACCTCATTCTGTACTTGCTAACAGAGGTTACCCACTAGGGCACTTACTTCCTCAAAAATAAGATCTTCTCCCTTAGCGCTCCTTTCCTCCACAACATCCTCCAGCTGTTTGCCCAAATCTTCAAGTGCATCCATCCTTTGAGTGATTTAAGGGTACAATTCCTTCAGCTGGTTCTTGATTGAGCTCTACAAGGTCTCAATAGCTTATGATTTCTTTTCCACTTCAGCTAGGATCTTTCCTCGCTCATCCCTATTACCCTTGCTATTTTCCTGGAACTATTTGAGTTCCAGTTCATGGGTGACAACTAGGATACTTGTCACCCTATCTCTATCCGCGCAATTATCATAGGTGGCCTCATCAGTTTGTGCAGTGAATTTTACATCGGTGAGGATCTTGTTGTACTGAGAAACAATCTCCACAACCTTCATCTTATTTTCTTTCTCTTGGTGTGCCAATGCCTCCTCTACTAATTATAGGATGAGTGATCGCCTCTCCATGGTGATTATGCAGGTCAAGTACTATAGACATTATAAGGATGACCCATACTTTTGTATGATTGGCGTTAAGTATGGATGCTTTAGGACAATGACATCTGTAATCATATCTATCTTCTTGTATGCCTCATGCACTCTTGCCTTTTCATCTTTCAATTCGTGCCTTAATTGAGCGTTGATTAGCTCTTCTTGCTTCAAGTCCTTGATTTCTCAAAGAGCTCTTCTTCCTTTTTCTCCAGCTTTGCCTCTAGGAACTTTCCCTATCGTTTCTCCCGAAGAGCCTGGCTTCAACCTCAATTGAGAATTTGTTGAGCGCGTTGCATATTTTTTCATCTGACAACCTTTGAGCATTCACCAAGGGGTTTGTCCCTTTTGTCTTTAAAACTTGCATCAATGCCCCTTGGCTTACTTCAAATTCCGGCTCATCAATGTGAGAATCAAATGCCCATGACAACACTTTCCTTGTCTGAGGGTATGCACCTTCCTCATCAAATGAAGTCATAACTAGGAGTTGTTCTGGTGGAACGATGCTCTAGAAGCACACACGCAACACCTTGTTTGGGTCATCAATGTAGCCCAGTCCTTGCACTTTTGATGCATTTGCGTTCTTCCTCCCTTTGCATGTGGTGATTGAAAAACTAACAGCCAAACTAGGATCTCCCCCCATGTTGTCATATTCCTTTTCTACGCTCTCCTCCTTAGCTTCCTTTATCACCACATCCGAGATGTGTTCTAGTTATTTTTCTACTAGGTCCTTGATGATTTTTGCTACTTTTTTTCCATGGCCTCATCTACCTATTCCTTTGTGAGGCTTGGGGTCATTTTTTCTTTTGCAAATTCTTCCCCTTCTACTCCCTTGCCTTGGGTCTCAGCCTCTTCTTCATCCTTTTCCTCATCTTCTTTGTTATATTCCTCATCTCTTTCTTCTTCAGAATCATGTATTTAATAGATGGGATGGTCTCTGCCTCCTGGTTCATCCTCATCATCATCCCTGTCACCAATTTAGGCACCTAGTTCTTCTGTTTCCTCTGAATCAGCCTCATCTGTCACCTTCTACTTCTTTCTTACTGGGGATTCCAGTACAGGAGATCCTTCTTTTTTTTTCCCTTGGTAGGTGATCTCTTCCTTGGTGATTCTTCTTGAGTGAGGGGCTCTTCATGCTCTGATGCTTCTTCTTCTAGAGTCTTTGCTTTCACTAGGGAATTCTCTCTTTGTGTGTAAGTACTAGGCTTAGCGTTTGTATCTGGCGCACTTACCGCTTGTGTAGTCTGAAAAATTGGTGCTTTTTACACCTCTTCTATTTCCATCTTTCTAGGCGTGACCTTATTCCTTCCTATAGGGTCTTTAGGGATGGAGACATCATTTTTAAGTAAGTGCCTTTTTCAAACTTTGGCCTTAATTCGAAGGTATATCCTTGCTGTAGCCCTCCGAGCGATTAGAAGTGTTACAGGCTTCATCATTTGTATCTCGTGGGATTCGTATCTCTCCATGTACATGCGCTTCTTGGGGTTGAATAGCTTCCAACGCAGCTCACGGTGGGTTGCATCTACTTCACTAAGGTTGAAACTTAGTCTCTTGGCCTCCTTGAATTGATTTACTCCGGCTTGGAAATGTAACGCAGTGAAGGAAAAGGGTATTTTTCACCACAGACTCATGTTCTCATATGTAAACCTAAATCTACCAATCCAGAAGTGTTGATATAATTCAAATTCTACCTCTCTGTTCATGAGCATGGGAAACTACTTTGGGATTCTCCACTCAGCCCTGAATGTGTCATGCATTCATTCATATCATTTCTCCAGGTGTAGCTTGTGAACGTCTGTCATGGTTTCACAAGTGTATTTTGTAAACCTCTTTGCGAGTGAGAGTAGCTCTTATGGATATTCACAAATAATTTTTTCTGGCTCATCGGGAACTCCAATCTCTGAAAACAAAATGGTAAGGAGGATGTTACCAAAGAGTATATTCTCTCCCTCCTACGCGCTGCTTATAATTTCATCCGTGATGAAAGTGGACAAGTTGTAGATGGTCCCTTCTGATATCTTCCACCATAGGTTCAACCATGCCTTGTTTACTTATGTCCATATTTCTTGGTTATCAAGCACATGACCATCCTCATCACTGGGTTTGGTATTTCTGAGATGTCAAAGTATCTTGAACCCTTTTTGTAGTCATATGTGGCTACAGTCTCCTTGATATCCTCTTTTTCACTTAGATCATCATCAATGTTATCTCATTCACAATTGAGGCCTGTGAACTTGGATATCAATTTTGGTGTGATGTGCATCTTGTGCACTACGAAATAAAAATGATCTTCATGTATGTGTGACATTAGCCACTGGTAAAGGTGACCAGGTTTGCCAAAGTAGGGCAATTCGTATAATTGCAACAACCTAGCATTTTTTAGTTTGACCTTCACCTCATCATTGTAAATGGGAATTCTGTCTAGCGTCCTACTATTAGTTGTTCAGACCTACTCTAGCGCCATTTATTTCTCAGTTTTACTCATGCCATGATTATAATCACTTTTGACCATCTTTCGTAAGTGTGACTCCCATTCTTTTCCTAGCAATACCCCATCTGGGTACTGCATTTCCACATACCATTCTTCATTGGTGCTCACGAAAAAAATATTTTTTTTTCCTTTTCCCTTGCCCTTTGTCTTCTTTGGTGAGATGGTTGGTTTCCTTGGTGCCATTCTTCTGGTCGGTGTTAACACTTAAATTCTCTCCCCCTTTCTTTTTTCTACCACTCTATCCAATCCCAAAGCTCAATCTTGCGAAGAAACCCTTCTAACTCCATGCCCTAGCCACCAAACCCTAACTAGAAAAATCCTTCCACAAGATGATGCTTCTTTAACAAACTTCCCCACACTCGTGTACTCCTTCCAAACTGGTTTGCGGATCTACCATAGTTATGCATTCTTATATCTCTTTGGTTCTTCTTCACACAAATCAATTTTGGATGCCCTAGTTTGCGAGATATTTATTCACTTCCTAATCACAAGGTAAAATAATGAAGTGTTCGACTTCATATGTATAGCTTTTCCTTCTTTCCAACATTAAATGATATACCACCTACCATCGTACTTTAACATTAAATGTGACTTTTTCCACTAAGCCATCTTTAAGCGGCTTTTCCCACGCACCATATCCTGTATGAAAAACCCTTTACAACCTTATGGTGTTAAAAAAATGGACTGAAGACTCTTATGCACGCGTTAATGGTGCCGAAGTCACTTCTTATTTCCTATACCCAATTTCTTCCTATGCCTACCTCATGTTGTTCTTGTGCTCTTCATCCTTTATATGTGGTTTCCAAGAATCCTTTTTGACAGCAAATATTCTCATCCACCTTCTTTTATACACACTTCTTGGCCTTACATGCTTTTTATTCTTCAACCGGGCCATTTACCGCAACTTCTACTACCGGTTCAAACTTGTATTACAGGCCTATACTTTGCATCACTCCACCCCACACTAAAACAGATGCGTGGTCCTTTGTGCATGCACAACCTTGGAAAAAAATAATGTGGTTACTAGTGCACAAGGTGCAAAACGAGACAAAACGAAACAAACAAGAGATGAGAAAGGGAAACACAAGAAAAGAAAAAACATAAAGGGAAATTCTAAGCTAACTGGAAAAATTGCCTTATTACATAGACCAAGAAGGCTTATTTATAGTAGGGATTCAACCTACTCCCATTGAAGTGACCTAGTAGCATCGTTTGGTCCAACGCTTGTAACTAGCAAGCGCCTGAATCAAGAATGCACAAGATGATGTAAGGTCCTAACAAATGGAATTTTAACTTCCCAGGATGGTGTAGATACTTGGAATCATATAACAATACCAACTTCCCAACTTCAAACTTTGTGTTCTTGATATGACGATCATGCCATGATTTTTGTCTTTTTTTTTGTCTTCCGACTTCATTTAGCATGTGATCAATTTTCGTCTATCTGCATCAACTTATTAATTCTTTCTTCTAGCGCTTTCTCATTAGCTAATCCTCTTGTGTGCACTATACACAACAAAGGTAACATGAATTCCATTGGTAAAACAACCTCTGTGCCAAACACCAATTGAAATGGTGTGGCTTTGTTCAACCTTTTGTAGGTTGCCTTGTATGCCCATAGAATGGATGATACCTTATCATCCCAATCCGGTCTTCCAACGTCACAGATCTTAGTTAATGTGTGACTTAGTATTTTGTTAAATGCCTCAGCAGTCCCATTTTCTTGAGGGTGATATGGGGTAGTCTTATGATGGGCCACCATAAATTCTGTTGACGGAATCCTGACTGTTTCATTGAGAAAGTGTGTACCCCTATCACTTGTTAAACTTAAAGGGCAACCATACATGTTGATTGTGTTTTCTCATAAGAATCTAATAGTTTTCTCTACGGTGCAATCCTTTGTAAGCACTACCTCTGCCCACCATGTCAAGTAATCAGCGTAAGTGATGACATACCACAAACCAATCATTTGTGCGACTGGTGTAATTGGTCCTACAAAGTCTATTTCCCATTTCTCAAATGGTTCAGTGCTGGCTATTGGTTGTAAAGGCATTTCATCTCTCTTTCCATGTTTCCCAAGGTTTTTACAGTGGCCACATTGCTTGCAAAACTCAATACAATCTTTGTAGATGGTTTTCCACCAAAGCCCAGCTAATGAAATCTTTTGTGTGGTAGCATTTCCTTCCTAGTGTCCTTGTGCAACCCCACCACGCACTTCTTCCATAATGGTTATGTGCTCATGTTCCAATACACATCAATATAGAACCTCGTCACGACCTTACTTATACATGTCTCCACTAATCAACATATAGGGTGTGTCGCGTATTGCCAACTGCTTTCTCTCCAAAGCCTTCATCCCTTCTGATGCCAAACCTATTTTTAAAAACACTACTATATCTTCCAAGTATGAGAGAACGTGCCGCAATCTGAAAAATTACGCATCTGGCATGGTATCCTCAATGATTTGTAAGTCCTCTCTCGAATTGATCCTTGATAAATTGTTAGTCCCTGAATTGCTCTTTCTCTGCTTCACCATCACTATGAATTCAAACTCCTGAAATAGAAGGACCCAACGACACATGTGCCCTTGCAGAACGATTTTTTTGGCTAAGTATTTCAATGCCATGTGGTCTGTGTAAAATATGAAGGGTATTGCTAATAGATATTGTCTAAACTTGTGCAACGTGTAGATCATTGACAATGCTTTGTGCTTAGTAGTTGTGTAATTTTATTCTACTGGTGTCAACTTCATACTTGAAAAGAACAAAGGATGATCAATAATTCCCTCACCAGGTTGTGCTAGCACCCCTCCCATAGCTATCCCTAAGGTATCCACATGCACATGGAAAGGATTATCCCAAGAAGGAAAATGTAAGATGGGCACCGTGACAAGCCTATTCTTCAAAGTGTCAAATGACTTCTATTGCGCCTCTCCCCAACAAAAGACACTTTTGTGTTTCAACAATTCTTCTAAGGGTGTGGTGATCTAGGCATATCCCTTGATGAAATTCCTATAATACCTGGTGTGTCCAAGGAATTCATGCACTACGCTATGACTAGTAGGATCCCCTAATCCTACAATAAATTCAACTTTAGTGGGATCTACTAGCAAGCCTTCTTTGCATATAATATGTCCTAACAGGGTTCCAAATGGAGTAACAAAGACACATTTCTTAATGTTGAGGGATATCCTCAATTTCTGACATCTTTCAAACATCAGTCTTAAGTTGTCATAATGGTCTTTCACCAATCCATACACAGTCCATTCATCTAGGTAAACTTGAAGAAACATATGGATGAAGTCTTGAAATGCTTGTACCATAATGCATGAGAACACAATAGGTGCATTCTTTAATCCAAAAGGCATAACCATGTAGGAAAAAAATCCCCATTAAGTGGAAAAATTTGTCTTTCTCTGGTCTTCCTTTGCAATCCTGACTTAGTGGTACCTTGAGAACCCATCAGTGAAAGAGTAAACTTTGCGCCCGACTACTCCCTCCAGAATTTCTTCAGTAAAGGGGGTTAGAAAGGGATCGATGAAACACACTACATTCAGATCCCTGTAGTCAACATGAAATTATTATCCTACCATCCTTCTTAATACTAATAACCATCAGGCTTATCCATTCTGACTCTTCTACTACTTCAATGATACCAGATGCTATCATTTTGTCTATCTATTCCTTAACCCGTACGTGTAAATTTGGATTCATCCAATAACGCCTCTTTTGAATCAGGTGCACACCTTCTTTCAACTTGATCTTCATTTCCCCCAAGGAATGGTGGATGCCTTTGATTTCATGGTACCCAAAAGGAAACAAATCTTGGAACTCGCGCAATAGATCGATGATCTTTGAAACTTCCTTTTCCAACCAATAGTCACCAATGATAGCTTCCTTAGGTTCTACCTCCATCCCAATGTTAACCTTCTTTGTTTTTAAGGGCTTATGGTAGGCATGTGCTCGCTCATCAACATTATATATAACCTCACGCGTACCTTCCAAATGAATAACATCCATTATCTCCATCTCTTCCCCGTCTATGACATAGACTAATTTTCCTTTTAATTTTACCATATACATGCACTCAAAATGTATTTCCTCTAATTCTTATTCACTAAGGTGCGTCTCCAAGGAAGGCTCAACTAGAAATTCTAGTAGCCTATTTTCTACCATAGGACTATCCCCCATTGTGAGGTGCTTGATCACTTGCAACACCTTATCTACTAATGGTTTGGTACTCCTATACTCGAAATCTTGAATGAGATCAGCCGCCAACTCTTTCCAATTAGCCGTCTGATGAAACATCTCCATATGAACATACCAAGTGTGCGCACTGTTAGGAAATAAGTGATAAAATATGCAGGATAATCCCTTACAGAATCGCAACAGTAGAAACTAATATGCAGAAAATATTACAAATCTCAAATAAAAGTGCAAAATAAATAACACAACACAGAAAGACAATATTTAATGTGGTTCACCTAATTTGGGCTACGTCCACTAAGAATCACTTGCTCAGATTTTATTACAAGCCTCTAATCTCTCAATACAATACCCAGATCCGTTTGGAGCTATGATCAACAAACTCTATAGAATTCACACCCGAATTCAAAGCACATCTGTAATGCATTTTCTTGTATATGTATCATATGCATAAGACCATATAAATAGACAATTGCTTAAGAAGTTTGATACAAAACCGTGGGTATCAAAACAATGGGTACCGAAAAACCATGGGCCCAAAAACAACCCATAACGGTTACCCATTACCCATGGGTTAATAAACCACCCATGAAAATTTGCTTCGGGTGCTTTGCCCCCAAACCCCCATCGATCGGGGGGGCTTCATCCCCCCGAACCCCCTCGACCCACTCACCAGTGAGTGGGACCGCCGTAAAAATACCTGAGTGTAACACATAGAAGGTGTACCACACTCTAACATGAAAATAGGCTCCACAAACATAACAATCTCCCACTTAGAGACTGATTTTCACTGAGAAAGCTTCTCAAACCTTCACTATCATTCATGAAGGCCAACCAAAGTTGAACATAGCTTTCGTTTATCCCTTGTGACCACCTTGTTCATCATGTTTGCAGGATTATGACTGGTATGAATCTTCTCCAACTTCAACTTATTTTCCTCCAAAGCTGTCCTGATGAAGTGATATCTCAACTGTATATGCTTCGTCCTGGAGTGGAAAGTAGAGTTCTTAGCTAGGTGTATAGCACTCTGACTATCACTATGCAACTTACATTCCTCCTGCTTATGCCCCAACTCCTCAAGAAATTGTTGTAACCAAATCATCTCTTTGCTTGCCTCTATGACAGCAACATACTCAGCCTCCGTGGTTGACAAAGCCACCAGCTTCTGTAGTCATGAAATCTAGCTTACTGCTGTCCCACCTACAGTGTAAATATAACCTGTTGTGCTCCTCCTACTATCTACATCTGTAGCCATGTCTGAATCTACATAACCACGTAAAGTGGTGTCTGATCCACTGTAGCATAAAATTTTCCCCATGGTCCCTCTCAAATACCGAAGGATCCACTTTACTACTTGCCAATGCTCTTTACCTGGATCACTCATAAATCTACTCACAGCTCCTACTGCATGGGCAATATCAGGCCTAGTGCATACCATAGCATACATCAAACTACCAACCACTGATGAGTAAGGTACCTTGGACATATGGTTTCTTTCCTGCTCTGTCTTGGGACACTGCTCCTTTGATAACTTAAAATGGCCTGCCAAAGGAGTCCCAACTGGTTTAGCATCCTGCATGTTAAACCTATCCAATACCTTCTTAATGTACTCTTCCTGAGATAAATTCAGCTTCCATTCCTTCCTATCTCGAGTTATCCTCATACCAACGATTTGTTTGGCAGCCCCCAAATCCTTCATATCAAAGGATTCACTTAGCTGTTTCTTGAGTACTTTTATTTCCTGCATGTTTTTACCTACAACCAGCATGTCATCAACATACAAACACAGGATAATATAACTTCCATCCTCAAATTTCTTTGTATACACGCAATGGTCAGAATGACATCTGATATAACCTTGCTCCATCATGAAGCTATCAAACTTCTTATACCATTGACGTGGAGCTTGTTTCAGGCCATACAAGCTCTTCTTCAGTTTGCACACCATCTCCTCTTTACCTTTGACTTCATATCCTTCTGGCTGCTGCATATATAGCTCCTCCTCCAAATCACCATGGAGAAATGCAGTCTTTACATCTAACTGTTCTAAGTGCAAGTCTTCTGCTGCCACTATTCCAAGAACAGTTCTAATAGAAGTCATTTTTACTATAGGAGAAAATATCTCATCAAAATCTATACCTTGTTTCTGTGCAAACCCCTTGACCACCAACCGGGCCTTATATCTTTTCTTTCCTCCTTCTTTATCTTTAACTCTGTACATTCACTTGTCATGTAATGCTCTTTTTCCTTCTGGTATCTTCACCAAATCCCAAGTCTGGTTCTCCATGAGAGACTTATGCTCCTCATCCATGGCTTGCTCCCACTTCTTACTGGCATCTACCTGCATTGCTTCATCAAAGCTCTCTGGCTCTCCACTATCAGTGAGTAATAAATAATAAAGAGAAGGAGAAAAACGTTCAGGTTCTTTTCTTACCCTAGAAGACCTCCTCACTGTAGGAGTTTGGGGTTCCTATTGAGTAGGTTCCTAAATTGATTCATGGGTCACTGTCCCATCTGAAAGATCCTCTACCACTGCATATTCTTTCTTGGATTCTTCCCTGTTTTCCTGCAACTGTTTCTTATACATGACTTTCTCATTAAAGACCACATCCCTAGACTGAATGATTTTCTTGTCCTTAATACTCCAACATTTAAATCCAAAGTCATCACCACCATAACCAATAAAAGTGAATTTTTCTGATTTAGCCTCTAGCTTGGTCCTATCATCCTTGTCTATATGAACAAACACCTCACATCCAAAGACTCTAGGAAATGAGTAATCGAATTTCTTACCATACCAAGCCTCCTCAGGTATGCCTCCATCTAAGGCACTTGAGGGTCCTTTGTTTATTAAGTACACAGCTGTGCTCACCACTTCTGCCCAAAAATAAAGAGGCAGTCCTGTGTGTATCCTCATGCTCCTAGCACGTTCCATTATTGTTCTGTTCATCCTTTCTGACACCCCATTCTACTGCGGGGTTCATGGAACTGTCTTTTGCCTGTGGATTCCATTCTTAGAACAATAATCATCAAATTCATTGCTGCAATACTCCCCTCCATTATCTGACCTGAGACATTTTAACTTAAGACCTGTTTCATTCTCTACCAAGGCTTTCCATTTAACAAAAGTATCAAATACATCAGATTTGTTTCTAATACAATAAACCCAAACTTTCCTTGTTGCATCATCAATAAAAGTAACATAATAACTTGAACCCCCAAGAGATGATACCTGAGCTGGCCCCCACACATCAGAATGTACCAGCTCTAACTTACTCTCTTTCTTTGTAGGTCCAACCTTGAGAAACCTTACTCGCTTCTGTTTCCCATATATGCAGTTCTCACAGAAATCAAAACTTGTTTCTGTATATCCAGGAAAATTCTTCTTTATGATGTTCATGCCCTTATGGCTCATATGACCGAGCCTATAGTGCCATAATGTTGTATCTACATCTGAAGCCATAAGATTAGAATCATTAGTACTATCAGTGGTTAAATACAAGGTTCCAACCTTCTTACCTCTTACCACCACAAGAGCACCCTTGGTAACCTTCCAAGAGTCTGCTGTAAATATCACAGTACAACCATCACTTCCCAACTGCCCTGCCGATATCAAATTTCATCCTTAATGTAGGCACATGTCTGATATCCTTCAATAGCCAAGTATTCCCATTCTGCATCTTAACCTGAATAGAACCTTTTCCAACTATGTTGCAAGGCTCATCATCACCAAGAAAAACATGCCCAAAATCTCCTTGAACATAATCAACAAAATAATGCCTATGTAAAGAAGCATGGAAAGAAGCTCCTGAATCTAAAACCCAAGATTCAGTAATATTGTGCAAAGAAAGAATCAAAGCATCTTGACATACATTACCCGATTGCCACATTTTCCTCCTTGTTTTCTTCTTATTGTTTCTTCTTATCTCAGAAGCTCCCAATAGTCCTTCTTTGCATGCCCAGGCTTTCCACAATTCCATCATACAATCTTGTTCTTGGATTTTGACCTTGCCCGATCTTTTGATTTTCCACGGTTTCCTCTATTCTTCTGTCTCCCTCTAGTTTCCACTGTCAAAGCATTCCCTGAAGTAGAAGATTCCCCAGAGCTTTTTCTTCGCATTTCCTCGCTTAGAATCAGCCCTACAACATCCTCAAACTTCAACTTCAAGTTAGCTAGAACCGAGTTACTTACCATCATTACCAGGCTATTCCAACTCTTAGGTAAAGAGCACAGAATTAATAAAGCCCTAACTTCTTCATCAAATTCTATTGTAACCGAAGCTAGCATATTCACTACCATATTGAAATCATTTAAATGATCTGCTACTGAACTATTCTCAGACATCTTCATATTAAACAACTTTTTCATTAAAAATATCTTATTAGAGGCAAAGGGTTTTTCATACAACTTCCCTAATACATCCATTAGATATTTTGTAGTATTTTCCTTTGAAAAATTAAATACTACCGAAGATGCAAGACTCAGCCAGATCGTTCCAAGTGCCTTCCGATCCAACAAATCCCATTCCGCATCTATCATACTCGAGGGTTTTTTCACCTTCTTAGACAACGGAGTATAAAGATCCTTCTGATAAAGGTAATATTCCATCTGCATCTTCCAAAGACTGAAATTCTACCCGTTGAATTTATCAACCCTAGATCTTCCTTCATCTGTCATAGCTCCCACTCAAGCTAAAAACTTTCCCTGTGATTCAACACTTCAGCAAACCAAAACCAGGCTCTAATACCAATTATTAGGAAATAAGGGATAAAATATGCGGAATAATCCCTCACAGAATCGCAATAGTAGAAACTAATATGCAGAAATTATTACAGATCTCAAATAAAATTGTAGAATAAAATAACACAACACAGAAGAGACAGTATTTAACGTGGTTCACCCAATTTGGGCTACGTCCACCAAGAATCACTTGCTTAGATTTTATTACAAGCCACCGCTCTCTCAATACAATACCCAGATCCGTTTGGAGCTATGCTCAACAAACTCTACAGAATTCACAGCCAAATTTAAAACACGTTTGTAATATATTTGCTTGTACATCTATCATATGCATAAGACCATATAAATAGACAACTTGCTTAAGCAGTTTGATACAAAACCGTGGGTATCAAAACCATGGGAAAAACCTGGTCCCATAAACCTATGGGTCATAAAACTCGCCCATATGAGTACCAAAAATCACGTTTCCATGAAAATATGCTTCAGGGGCTTCGCCCCTGAATTTTGCGAGGATACATAAAAAGTGTACAGTAATCTTAGTGTATAGTCTTCAACACTTTCACACATGAAAAATAGGCTCCACAACGCATAACACTTTCAATGTTTACCATCTTGTCTCAAGCACGGAAGAATGTAAACGGGTGCAAATGTGGTGGACATATTCAATAAATAGCACACGTATGTTTTCTCTTATTTTTATCCAAAATATCAACAAGAAATAAAAGGAGTAGATCAAGTGGGGTTGAAAAATACTTGGCCTCACTTTAGCAAATTTTTGCCTCGCCTTATGGCAAGCGAAAAAAAAAAAAAAAATGCTTCGTAAATTTTGTGATGAATGTCACTTGGCTCAAACTTTAATGTACTCTCCCCTTGTTTGACTAACAATTTTTTTATTCTGAAAAAGGTTTTTTCTTTGTGAAATTTCTTTGAAACATGATTTTATTTGAGTCATTCAAGTTGGCTCCAAGAAAAAATGGCTTCTTAATTGTCCGTCCTAGGTGTCACTTAACTCTTGGGCGAGCAGATTTGCTAAGGAATTCACACATTGAAAAGTATCTCATCTTTACTGTATACTCTGCGAGCACGATTCTTCTAACAATTCACACTGATGAAACCTTAGAGTATCTCATCAACTTTAACTCCTTCATTACCAATGAGTTAATAAACCATTCTTCAACAATATTTTCACTGGGGGTCACATGAAGATAATTTTGATGTTAAATATCATGAGTGTGTACTAGACAAGTAGGTAAGTGGAGCACTTCCTGTTTCATCCATAAGGTTCCATCTTGTGTGGACTACTTTGGGGGCTCCTACGAGCATCCTTATGGGTCATGATGGCTTATGCTAAGGCACTTCTCCTAGTTTGGAGTGGATGAGCCATAGACCGAACCTATGAATACAGTGTTTTGAATGTATTATTTTTTTAATCTTTTAACTTAGTGTGGTTTTGTACACCATTGACAACCTGTAAAAAATTGTATTAGTATTTTTTTAGATCATGATTCTTTGACAAGAGAATTAGGTCATGCATGTGATTAGTAGTTCTCCAAAAATATCAAATTATCATAAAAGAGGATTTAAGTATTGTTTTTTAATTCCCAATATCACCTAAAAGGTGTGTGAGGGAAGAGCATTCCCAACACAAAATCTCCAACAATATCCAAATTATCATAACTAAGCATTTAAGTATTGTTTCATCCTCAATTCTCCAATGATCTTCCTAAAAGGTGTGAGGGAAGAGCATTCCCAACACAAAATGCCCAACTATAGACAAAAATGGTAGACTTACTTTCCTGAAATAAAGGTGTAAGGTAATTCATTTTAACCAAATTTGTATTTGTTACCTTAACCACAAACTTTAATGAAATGTTTTGAAAGTGTGAAAAAGGCCTAGAGTTGTTTCTAATTCCTAAGATCAACTAGAAGGTGTGAGGGAAGAGCATACACAACTCTATCCTAGGAAAGGAAAATAAGACATTCATTAAACTCATTGCAAAAAATTTATCAAGAACATGAATCAATATATCCTACACAAAATAATTAGCTTAAATGTAAATGTGTAGGATCAAAATCCATGAAACTGCATCCAAACTTCAACTAATCTATGCGGACCTAGTAACCTACGTGGAAATTTATCATACCAGCATTGCCCCTAATAGTAGTACCATACAATGACATAATGCACAAATGAGAAAAGACATAGACAACAGCACACCCTGCTGGCCTAGAGAGAGCATCCAAACTTCAACTAGTTCCTAATGCGGACCTAGCTATACCTTAAGTGGAATTCTGATAACCAACATGCCTTTAGGATAGTATGGAGAATTTCCATAACATTGTGTTTGCCATACACAACACATTGAGAAAATGGACATACAAGCACACCTGCGTAGGCCTTCCAATTTAGAGACTAGAAAACTAGAGGGGTCCTAAGAGCATATGTGGGTCCTATGTAAATTAGATAGAGAAACCACCCATCAACAACTTGTGCATTCCATAGAATCACCCTATGTGGACCTTACAAGGCAGTAGCATGGCAAAGGTCTTAGCAGTGTACATAACCAGAGGGTTAAAGTACGCATACCACAAGTGTATGCCTGTAGATAGACTCTACACCCATTACCTGGCATAGAATGTTAATGTGTCTCTTGCCTTACAATGATGTAAGCACTGCCAAAGTCAGCAGATCTCATAACCATTTGATCTCTTTAGGCTCAAGGAATTAACAACCTACACATGCTACCTGGAATAGTGCTCCTATAAGAGTGGACTCTGTCACATGTAAATGATTTAAATGACTTCCTAAGGTCCTGATATAAATTTTTGATCTCCTAGGGTCCAAAATACTTTTCATGTACAATTAAACTCTATGAAGAGTGACTTGTCACATGTAAAGTTAGCAAAATACCCTAAGGCATGCGGGAAATATTTAACATGTCCTCACTAGCATTAGGGTCTAGTCCAAATTGAGATAAATAACAACAAATATTAAAAAAAACTTCAAGGGACTAAGGATTCATCCCACTGAGTGTGAAAAATGTGCTCATATGTAAATTTTCCATGCTAATCTAAAGAAGCTAACACCTAGTAGGCTTCAAATCAATAATCAAACCTACTATAGAACCATCAAGATAAGAGCTTATGAGAAACAACTTCTTCAATGCATATAGGGGGCTTATTAGAGGGAAAATTATTATAATCTCAGGGTTTTTAAGATAAGTAATTGGTTCAATAAATGGTGATTTATTGATTTTAAATTAGGGGGTAGTAATTAATTAACCTGGGTAGAAAGCAAACATTAATTAATGAAATGTCATCGGAATCCAGAATTAAGAGGGATAATTAATGTACATAATTAAATAACGATGATAAGGCTCGTTAATGGCGGAATCCAGAATGATAAGAGGGATAATGGAATTGATCAATAACATCTGTAAATAACGATGATAGAGGAACAGTGGTGGTTCACTGATGAAGTGTCATCAATTTACGAGAAAGAGGATAGTTAGTGTAATTTGAGTATTAAAATTGCTTGACCGAATTTTAGGTGTTTACAGTTGCAGTTGGGGTGAAATTTGATTTTGTTGAGAATATTAAGAGAGACAACATGAAAACCCCATACCAAGGTGGTAGTGGAGTACTGCTATACACCAGAAAATGACATAAATTGCCAAGGTGTTTGAAAGTAATTAACTATACTGTCAATTTTATAAGATAAGAAGTGTGTTTTTCTTCAAGGAATCAAAATAATTTGGAGAGCTTCAGTATGGAGATAAAATTTTCAAACTCGGAATTAAATAATCTACTCAAAGGACTTGTGACCTTGGAATCCATTTTCAACTCGAGATGATCAGTTTAGAAGGATGAATGTCATAAGAGAAAAAAGAAAACATAACAGTCAAGGGGTGAAACTTCAGAACCTGTCTCAATTGGTGAAGGAAAATTGCTTCAAATTGGTAATTGTAATCACTCCACAAGAAAAACATGCTTTTGTATAAATTTTCCATGAATTTATCGATATTTTCTCAAGGAGCTATGAATACCTTAGAGGTTTTGATACTAGTTTAGCTCAACACACCATTGAGTTGGATTCAACTGTCAAGCCTATCAACCGAAAATAGTGGCTTGTTAATTCACATAATGAGAGGCAAGTATCATATTTCCCATCAAGAATTCATCATGGTTATCTAATTTAGTTCTAGTATAGAAAAGGAATGGATAAATCATATTATCGTGTCAATTTTTAGGGACTTGAACATGGCTTCCTTAAAGTATTATTACCTGTTACCCTCTATGGAATAAATCTTAAAAGTGGTAGATGTTTCGGAAATGTTTTCTCTTCTAGATGGCTACTGAGTCTACAATTAGATCATGGTGAAAAAAATAAGATTAGTTCAAGATAGAGTTTTCCACAAAATGGGAAACTTATACCTATAGGAAAATTCCTTTTGGTTTGTCCAGTGCAGGAGTAACATTTTGGAGAACCGTACACATGGCATTCAAAGGGTGTTGGTCAATAACATTGGTCTTGTATGTCTTGATGATATCACAGTGTTATATGATAATAAATTTGATCACATTATCCACCTAATATAGATATATGAGAGGTGTAGGAAGTTTGAATTTTTCTCTCAACCCAAAGAAATGCATCTTCCTAGCTCATGAAAGCTAAAATCCTTAGACATCTTCTCTGTAAAGATGGGTTAACCATTAATCGAGAAGCTAAATGGGCTTATCTACTGTGCTTTCCAAGATGGGGTAACACAGACTACTCAGGTTCCATTTCCTTTTGCATGAACCTTAACTCCTTCTCACAATCTCTACCTCCATAGATCTATCACACTTGCAACCTCACATTGTCTAGTCATCATCCTTTCACACACATTGCTATACTTAAGTCATCTCTACTCCGTTTCCTTCTCAGCCCATAATGTCCTCCATCTTTATCCACCCTAGCTTCCTCTCCCAGTACTCAGAGAAACTTAGTTGACCATGGGAAATGCTTCAAAAATAAAATTAATGATCAAGATATTTATAGCCAAAGGAATAACATGCAAAAATGATCCTCTAGGATCCCCCAGAAAAATCAAACTCCACAACTTGTGGGGAAGAATATGTAGAAATGGCATATTCAAAAGTATAATTGGTCAACACTCTCTTCCACTAGTGATCAACAACACACGTCCACGTCATATTTGTATCATGCATCCTCTGATAGTCATCTTGGGTCCATACGTGTGATCTATAGTACCAACTAAATCTAGATGCGTATGTTGAAAGCCATTCATATAGTTCTACTTGCGAAGAAGCAAAAAAATGTCTCATACCATTCATGGTATACATTCTCTTCTACCCATCTAAGTATATATGAACTCAGGTGCAGTACTGAATCTTTGAGAAAACTCATCGTTCATGCTCTTGAACCATGTTTCAACACTTTCTAAGGTCAAGTGCTCTGTCATTACACATCATAGGGAAAAATATGCATGCCACTCTTCACACAACTTTGAAAATAGGTCCCAATAACAGAACCAAGATGTAGTCATTTTTATACCCTTCACAAAATAGAGAAATCCCATGCGTGTCGGTCTATCACCTAGTGGCACTAGGCGCTCACCCCAGGAACATGTGGGTGCCGAGTCTCTCCTTTAAGTGAGTTTTGTGAAAATGCATCATTTTAGAACAGAAAATCAAATGCAAGACAAAAAATAACTAGGCCAAATTCTTATGAACTTCGGAAAAGTTGTCATCTCATTATATGTAGGTAAGAGAAATAACAAGCAAAACATGGAGATGATTTATATAGAAAAGAAAATCACGTGTACTGACTAAACATAGATGATTTATAATGAAGAATTATATTCATACTATCAAAGTTAATAACCCACATTACATCCCTTGAGGTCATAATAGATCCTCATATTATGCAGAGCTAAATCATGTGTTAGAGCTATGTTATGCTCATCATATTACATAAATAAAATGAGATCCCATCCCCTTCTATATATTATCGCTCACAGATCTTCTCTAATCCTTAGCCATAACACCCTCCCTTTTGTTTTCTGCATGGCTTTGCCTCTCTTCCCCTATATTCTTTTCTTCTACCGAGCGCTTGTATATATAGCCTTAGAACCCACCACCATGCCTTCTAGAAGCTTCAGATTGGTTGCTAAGTGTTGAAGTGGTCCTCCATGGGAGCATGCCTTTCCAAATCTGAGCTCTCCATTCCTTGCAATGATGTCCTCTAGAAAATTCCATCGCATGCCTAGAATATTCCCTTTTTGATCCATAGTCACTAGACTGGCACCTTATCCATAAGGTTCATGCTTTTCTCGTGTGCTACTTGGAATGTCGAATGTGGCTAAGTGCAAAACCAATTTTTCCTTGCATGCCTCCAACATGCGTGGCATTCTTTGACTAGGTCTTGCGTGCCCATGCACCTTCTTGTACTTAGCTGATATTTTGGGGCCCAACATCACATTATACTACTCTAGTTTTCTATACATGATTTTTAGTTGTGTGTGTAGTTACTTATTTGCTACTCTTATTGTGGCCTAAGGTCCTTGTTTATCTTGCAAAACTGTGGGAATCCCATGTTTGTGGAATCACGTCTTACTTATGACATTACATCTCTTTATTGTAGGCACAAGGGCCTAGATTTTCTTGTGACACGGTGAGTGCCCCATGTTTATAGGCATTTATCCTTTTGCATGACATTGGTTGCATTATTATCTTTTCACTTACATATCCTTTACTATTTCCAATTACTAATAGTTCTCTTATTGACATTGTTGCTACTATTATTATGGTTTTTATTATTGATTTGATATAGTACCATGGTCTCCACCATGTACATTCTCTTTATATGTATAAGTTCTTCTTAGTGGCAACCAAATCAACCCTTAATGTGTTTTATACATAGATCATCATGTTGAACTGATTTTCTTGCTCCTATTTCAGATTAGTAAAATGGTAACAAAGAAAATAAATAAATCTAATTATGAGAGGGTTTAAGGATACATCTAGATGAGATGATGATGGATACAGGCACAAAAGATCCGCATTGAGCTTGATTACTTGCACAAAAAAGAGAAACTCAAGAAGAAAATGGATTAGTAGATAGGATGGTGGGTTTCCTGATAACACCATTCATAAGAAGTGAAAAATTCCTAGGATGGATGTCGAACCAAATTTTTAATAAGATATCGATAAAAATAATAGACAAGGGGTAATATGCAACAAAATCTGAACTTAGAACAGAAAAGCTGAAATGAGATAGAAAAGATAGAATGCATATCTGATAAAAATAAATGACATTAAACAAAACCTGATCAGATTGACAAAGACCCGATACTGTCAAGCATGGTTGGTGGTGACTGAGGTAGTAAAGGCCAAAAATAAATGTAGAATGAACAGATCTGAAGGAACTATTCTGAAGTTGATCTAGGACTGAGGATGGTGTTGAAATGATGCAAGAAGCCTAAATATGAATGAAATAGAAAGGATGTGAGAAAATTAATAGATCTAATGATAAAAGTGATAAGTATTGATCAGGTCAATGGTGATGGGGGCATATTGACAATGACTGGGTGTGATGCACATGAGATTAGAAGAAACAAGTGTGTAGAATGGAAAGATTTATAGATATCATGAACTGTGGTATCAGAAAACATATAGCTGGCTGGATGGATGAAAAAAATGAAACAAATATGGATCGGGTCGACGAAAACTAGGGTGATTCGATGGAAACCCGGGAGTGAAGTAGGGTTTGGGGGATGAGAATGGATGAAAGTGATGATTTGTAGAAATAAATAGAATATGAATGATACATGGGCAGAGCTATGAGATGGATGTTGGACCTGTAAAGCTGATGTATAGTAATGATGGGATGGCAATAGGGACTTCAAGCATGAAAGATAATTATACCATGCCACAAAATAAATTCAAATATCCTAAGGTTATACAAAATATCTCCAAAGTAGCTCCAAGGTGGTGATAATAGTTGCAAAGAAGGGTAAGAAATGAAGCCAAGACAACAAGAAAGCTCAAAGTCTCCAAAATTTACTTGTGTGTGTTTGTTTGCTTGTCTACATTTATATTCTTTCCGATGATAGGAGGCCCCTTTTGTTTCTTTTTATTTTGCATGGTCCAATGATATGAAGAAAATATTTTTTATATTAATATGTCCAATGATATGAGGGTAGAGGTATTTAGAAATTACGACATCATGGTCTCAATACCTTGGTGCATCTTGCTTTATGCCATATCATTAATCACAACTGCTAATGATGTTAGTAGTGGAAATTTTATGCTAGTATAACTCATTTTATCACCATCTTTTAACCTTATCATCATCCACACCTAACCATCATCATCATCTAACTAAATATCTATATCATTATCCTCATATCTAATCAATCCTTTATCAATCCATCAATATCCACATCTGAATATTATCTGCTCACATCCAACATCCAAAATTATCACCCCCTAGTTGGGGAATATTCTAAAATCATTTCATCAATCAACCTGATCATCACACAAAATCCTTATTCTTTAATCCACACATCCTCAAATATTCAAATCCTACCCCCTTGATTGAGGCATCTCAACAACTAACATATTCAAATCCAACATCCTCAAATATTCAAATTCTAACCCCTTGATTGGGGCATCTCGAAATCTAACATATTAAAAAATTATCAACACCTAACCCCTTGAAGGGGGAATCCTCTAATCCAACATCCTAAATGTTCACCCTTACCATACATTGTTGACTGGGGAATCCTGTAATCCAACATCCTAAATATTCACCCTTGTCATACATCATTGATTAGGGCATCCTCTACTAAAAAATCCTCAAAATCTTCTAATCCTATAATCCTCATCATCTAAATCCTCAAATATTATAATCCTCTAATCCTCATCCTCTAATTCCTCAAATATTCTAATCCTAATCCTCTCAATCCTCAAATATTTTCATCCTTCCAATCCTCCCTCATCCACTAACTTGGGCCTCTCCTCTTTTCAAGCGGTTACCCGACTCATTCCTTTCCCACCTAACCCCATGAGGGGGAATAATATCACCATCCTAACATCTTCTTTTCTTTTCTTTGAACTTTCATTTCTCCTCAATAACACTTCAACGAGGGGAAAATGTAGACATCTAAAATGTCGACATGCTTAATAAAAATTAATTTGCCTCACAAACAACATCATCACTATCCATATAATAATTAATTGTAAGATTAATTATTATTATTTTATCCATTTTATCTTGTTTACCCCTTATCATAATTTATCATTCCATCATTAATCCTGTTAAATCATTTTATCATTAATCATTTTAATTCCTTATTATATCCTATTATAATCTTTCGTTAACATTTAATAGGAATTTAATATTCCTACATCTCACCTACCACCTACCCTACACATCCCTACACCTAGCCTTTCCATGTAACCTCACCCCTAATAATCATTTAACCTAACACAATTCTAATCCTAATCATATCCTCACACCTCTAAATCTAGAGGCTTCTTTTTCTAGAAGCCTCTTTTACCTTCCTCTTCCATTGAATTTTTAATTCAATGGAAGATACTTCCCTCCATTTAAGAATTCAAATAAACCTTCCACTCTCCATGGAGACTTCTCTCAAATTCTAAAAATCTCCATTCTTCTCATGGATCCTCCACCCTTGATCCAAATCCAACTTGGCTTCATCTTAGGCATTGAATCCTCCACCCAAAAACTATAAATTTATCTTTCCTCCTCCATGAGATCCAGATAAAAAATCCATAACCAAACTCTATTGATTTGTTTCATAAATCATCCATTCTATCTTTTAATCCCCTCTATCAATCCAATCCAATCAATTCATCCCTCATCAAACATCTAACAATACAAGGAAATCAAGGGGAGGTTCTGCCCAAATGTCTTTAGAATATGAAGCAATTACATCCAATCCACCATCAAGATAAAATTGAACACATCAAAGGAGGAGATTTATAACTTATAGGTAAGTGCATGTATTATAATCTCTCTCCTTTTCGTCTATTGCTCTATATGAGGTTTTGTTTGAGAAGACTAGATTTAGGAATTATTTGGTTTGTTTTTGGTTTCTAAATTTCATCTGATATTTTCTTGCATTAAATTTTTGTGCCCAACATGGGGCTTACCCCTAATTTTCAATCATTTTCCATCTTGTTTGGTCCCTTAAACATGTTGTCCAAGTCTCAATAATTTTCACCCTTGTTTACCCCTTCAAATTTGTAATTTTTGAGCTCCAATTCCATTTCCAGTGCAAAACAACACATTTGGCCTATATTTTGGTGCATATGTTAATAGAATGGTGCCTATGACCTGTTTTGGTGCCTATGCAGATGAATTAATGCCTTTGATCTAGCACAAAACCCACTTTTTTGCTTGTTTTTGACTATTTTTGGCCATGTTTTCATATTTTACACACAGAATGAAACATGTGTGTACAAATTAGCACCTTTTTCCTAAAGTGGCATCTATGCAGAAACTTTGGTGCCTTTGTAGAAACTTCAGTGCTTTTGTTCTAGCACAAAAGCTTGCTTTTTACCTATTTCTGACCCTATTTTTGACTTTTGTCCTACATTAGCGCATATGCTGCACATAATGGAACCTATATCCTAAAGTGGCATCTTTGATTTAATTTGGATCCTTTTTCATACTTTCGTGCCTATGTCATATCAATCAGTTCCTTTGCAGAATCACAATTTTCGCTCACAACTATCAGTCTAATATTGTTTTCAAGTGTTTTTGTGAACTTTGTGATGGTCTACCATACTATTTTTGAAGGTTTATTGTAGAAACAAGGGGATATTATATCCATTTTGAAATTTATCTAACATTTTTTGTGATTGTAGGGTTCAAAACTACTAACCCTTTTGTTTTGCAGCACGTTTTGTCCAAGATATTGGGTTTAAAAATCAAACTACTAACCCTTGTTTTGTAGGGCCTCCTCTTGAAGACCCAATCATCAAACCACTGATATTTATCATTCATTTTATCATCTAACATATATTTATATTTCATTTGTCATATATATATATATATATATATATATATTCCTTTGTTTCTTGTTCACCTCGAAGGAAAAACCGTGTATGCTCTCCTCTCACGTCCTAGGTTGATCTTGAGGATCAAAAGTGGCTAGCCTTCCCATTTTTATTTTGTAGGAGAAACATGATGTGGAAGTGATATCCACACACTTTCCATATTCCTAGGGGTCTTACGACCATGGGCTTCATCTCCACTCACGTAGACACACCCCGTGTTCTGGTGAGGTATACAAATTCTTGGGCAATTGTCTTTATTGGCTAAATGCTTTCTTGTTTTAAGAGAGGTGTGAAGTGAGGGGATACAATATCCCAATACCCAAGACTTATAAAAAATCATTACAACATGGAATTTGGCCCCACGTATCGCAAGGTATATCAAGGACTCCCCTAGTGAGCTCATTCATCCTAGACTAGGCAACCATTTAGCCACATATAGAGCTATAGTGCAAGGAGGTTGCACTCCCCAAGATCACTCGCTAGCTGAACCCACATTGAAACATAGGTGGAGATAAAATTGTGGCACCATCATTGGTGTGTGGTATTGAAAGCATGATATAGCTTGATTTCAATCCAACTTGACTAGTTAGGGAGTGTGTTGCATGTTTGTTACTTTTTTGTGAACACCTTTAACCATCTTATGACATTAAAATTTTAATCAATCAAACGTAATCATTTAATATCCTTAATCAAACAAACCTAATCAAAATCCCATCACCATCCTTAATTAACCAACTTAATCCCAATCCTAATCCCATCATCATCCTTAATCACCCACACATCCTATCAAATCATGGCCTTTGACCCTCAATCCCCATCATATCCAAACCAACATCCAAACCCCTATCTCTTTTCTAAATCCATCAACCAAGTTATCCCATAATCCCCCACCCATTAAAGTCAACCACCTCATTTTAACCATGAAGTCCCACACACTATCCAACACATTAACAAACAAATCTCAAACCTAACATCCTACCTTAACCAATATTCTCCACGTCATCCAAATCAACCATCCCACGTTGATCCTAATATCCTAGAAATAATCCAATATGGAAATCAACAAATATCTGATCTTGAATCTTCAATCAACCAATCACCTCCTAAAACATCATCTCCTAACCAACCCCATCTATAATTTCCCATTCCTAAGATCCCTACCCCTCACCCCATTGAATTCCTCTTTGAGTAAACAAAATCATCACAATCCAAACCTTGACTTAAAAAACATAAATCACTATCCCCACAAACTAATTACATTGAATTTGACCACCTCACTATCTTTGAACTTGATCCGAAAATGGTTTTTACCCCATGGGTACTGTTTCAAAATTTTCAGATAATTTAATATTCTGAAATTAAAATTGATCAAGGGTGTTTATGGATTAACTTTTGGGTGTTTTGAAACCCCACTTTTTCCAATTTCTCTTAACAGATAAATTTTTATTATTAACTCAACTTTCCATGATTTAATTGGAAATACTACAAATCCATTAAAATATGATCACATGTTGAATTTCATAATGCATTCAATTTTATTTGTTCATCTAAAATTACTTGTGCATTTACTTTATCGGTTTTGGATAAAGGATTCTCAAATTTTAACTGAAATCTAATTTTCCTGTTAATTACTTTGCTTAATCAATTTACTCATTCCTTATACGAAATTTTAATATGATAATAAGCAGAAAAATAAACTAAAGTAAAATCCACAAGATTGATAACAGAGTTCACTAGTTGGGCTATTTCTCTGAATTCATTTAATTGTGAAATGATCTATTTACAATAGAAGTAAAATTTTTACCTTCAATAATGACCACTAGATCACTGTCACCTACAAATAGGCTAATTCAGATTTGTAGAACTCTGTAAATTACTAGAAAATCATCCTCAAATCCATCTATGGCCCTGTATTATCTCCATAGTGCGCTCTCCATGAAATTATGTCAGAAGAAACCTACACTTGGAAAACTATAGAACTTCATGAAGAATGAATGACATCCTTATGTTCTTCTTTGAATTATGAACACTTTTCCTTTTTACACCAAATTCTAATTCTAACTCTAAGTGCTTTAGAAATGGAGTTTTCTACAAACTTCTCAATTCAGTCTTTTCACAGTATCTAGAAAAAGCTTTTATAAATAGAAGCGAGTTGGCTAATAGACTTGCCAAGCTGATTTTCCTAAACAAAGAGTCACATATTTTGTGCCCCGAAGATTATGGGGTTGAATCCCCCGTCCTTTTATCTCTCTGACCATTTGCACATTGTGAGGAATAGTCCCACATTCTCGGCATGGTGGGAGGCTTAACTGTATAAAAATAGGCAAACCCGCCTATTTTCACGTGGCTTAGTCCACACCTTGGATTTTTGTTTGGCCACATAAATGGCATGGCTATAGATAGCCTGCCAAGATGTTGACTGTTTTCTTTCCATGTATATGGGCACCGATGCATTGGTTACACACCCAAACATTGACTGGTTGTATGTTATCTGATTGAGGTGTGTAGTCCGATCGACATAGAGATTTGAGTGGATAATACCCTATGTTGGGCTCACCAAAGTTATAGGAGTTTGACATGAGTATTATGGATAGCCCAAGATATGGGCTTGGTGGTTAGAGCTTGCTGAGGTGTGGCAAGTTGGCCACCATGCAATGTAGCTCAATCTATATATAATGCAACACAATATAAAACCCTGCACTAATAATCCCACATGCAAGAGATAATATAATAATGTGGCAGATATATACAGATCCATTAAAATGGTGACATGAATTAGAGGCCAATTCACCCCTCTGCAAAAGGAGTGTTTCGACCTTGGCTAAGGGCCCCCAATAATCAATTAACAGGGCCCACCATTTCAAAATTGAGTGTCGAAGACTGGTGTCCAAAACAAAAAAAATATCTTCACCCATTGTGCTACTTATCACAATGCAATTTTTCCAAGTCAGCAGACCAGCGCACATTCACTAAATTTTTCCCATTGGTTGAAAAATTTCACCAGACCATATCCAACACATACGAGCTTCATTTTTTGAGTTATTTATATCGACATAAAGCTATCAAGATGATATTCAATTCTGGAATGGTTTAGGGAGATTTAGGGATCATCTGCACTCAGAATATCCTTTAGATCAAACCTATACCAAGAGGACCTCCTTTATGTCCTTGATGATCTATCTATCAATCCCAAACCCACACAACCATACCAAACCCCAACCTCCAAATACCCTATTAATCATCATGACCCACATCTTCCTACCATCAAAACTCATGCAAATAATCCACCACCATCCAAAATCTTAGCTCCTAAATATAATCATTGTCAAACATATCATCAAGTCCCATTCACATATCCACAACAACACCAAAAACTTCATCCAAAATCATCATCTCCCACATCTCATCTTAGTCCTCCATCCTCATCATCTTCATCACCCCAATTCAACCCTAAGGAATTTCTCCTAGATAGTCCCACATCCCCTAATCTAACATCAAATTCAGCCTCTAAACTTATCTCATCCCCTCCATCACCTAAGCCTAATTCTATCTCATCCACCATGAATTCTAAGTCACCCTCCTCCTCTTCTACCCCCAATCCTAATCCATCTAATAGGGCTCCTATGCCACCCTCATCCTATTCATCCACACATAATCCTACCATACCCCCATCATCACCTAAACTTAATAATATCCTATCCTCTCATCCTATTTCAAATCCACCATCCCCTAATCCTAAAACATCTAAAGTGACTCCTAAGTTATTGTAGCCTAGATTTTACCACCAACAGCCAAAGGTGAGCTGGCACATCACTCATCCTGAACTGAGTGCTCATCTGAAGCGCACAAGGGTATCAGGTTCATATTTTATGTTATTTTTTTCAAAGAGCTAGCATGATTATAATAATATTCTATATCCATGATAGATAATAAAGTATATACCAATGCATAAACCAGATCTAGATCTTAACCATATGTAAGATTAATTAAACAAGAACCAAGATTAACTTTACCATGCATGAACTAGTAACAAGTGTATTAATATTCAATATCCATCCATAAAGATCCATTATATTAATTGCTGTAAAACACATAAGCTTCATACATACATAGTATAGTCACCATAGTCATGCGCGCTAAAAAACTCACAACATAACACTAACAATATTTGGTCTCTCTAAACTGTGAAAATCAATACATATTTATAGGGGTGGGGAATTTCCATTCACCACCCATGCACCTTTCAAAAATAGGCTATATGTTAATAATAGCCATGCACCCTTACATGATAAATAAAAGAGCATGCAAGCTCGCTAATAATAGACTATCTAATAATACAACTGTAGTCTAATCCTATTAATAGCCTCAAAAATATGCATAACACTTGATCTTATACTCCTCCAAAACATCCTTTATGTGTTCTTTAAGTCTTCTACAAAATGTGCTCCACACTCCATGTCTATAATTAGCCTCGTACTACAAAATGGCTAAGTCACGATTTCTCGTTTTCCTGGGCACGCCCTATTTCACTATAGTTCCACTTGTATTTCTTTGCCCTATACCTGCATGTTCAATCCTTCTATGTTGTCCATACTTATACTGTATTTCATCAGCCCAACATTACCCCACCCTAATTTCATTTCCATCCTTGGCAATGGGTAATCATAACTTATGTCTCCATGAAAAAGAATAAAGAATGAAAGAACGATTGTATAAAGAATGAGAAAATACTTGGCACCCTATTCTTCCATAGGAAGAATAAACTCTGGATATTCATTTCTAATCTTTGCCTCTAAGTCATTCCAATCACTTAGTGCTTTATTTTTCTTATTCGGAATATCTATAAGGACTACCTCCATTTCATCAAGGGTCATGGTCTCACCTTCATTTTGCAGTACTCTGATAACATTAGCCATGCTTGAGACCATCCCGTCTATGACATCCATAATTTGCGCTATCAATTTCCTGATGTCCTTTATTTTCTCCTTGTGTAGGTCCTGGGATATTACAAGGACGTCACACTTCTTTGTTATTAAAGTAAGCCTCTCCACACGTCCAAGTGTTTCATTATTTACTTCTTTATGAACCTCATCCTCTTCAGCCATGGTTCTTGTCTTGATAATCACATATGAGGCCACACACATGTTCAATAAAAATAATTCCTTCTTTAACTCATCCTTCAAGGTCTGTAGTAAGGTATCATAGCTTGTAATCTTGCATGCTATTGTTTCCTTAGCCTTTTACATCTGTTCCGCAACATCCTTGGGTTTTGGCAAGTGTATGGGTTCCTCATCCAAGATCATGTGAACCGATGTGCGTAAACAATGTAAAGAAGATGGAAATTACTTTGCAACTTTGTCTTCCAAATCTGACCTCTTTTTCAATATCTCATCACCAAGTTGTTTGGCCATGCTAAGTATCGAACGCCCCATCACCTCAGTTATCTCTTTTTCTTTGATTAGGCATTTGATTTTAGTATCCTTATCCTTCTTATCTTCTAAGAGCACCTGAATAGTTGTAACTTTGTCTACATTTCTACTCGCAACTTCTACAAATACCTTCTTTAAAGTATTGCTCACCTATTGATCAGATATCACATTAGGATTAACTATGACATGGCACGAGTGTGGTGCCTTTTTCAACCTGCGTGGCACACATGATTCCCTACATACATCAAAGTTAGGCTCATCCATATGAGTATGCATTCTCCAAATTATCTATTTCCATGTGCACGTAGTTTCCATGTGTTCATCCATAAACTCCCCACCATAAAGGTCATCTGGTTCTAAAGTAATTTGGAATGACGCACGCATGATCTTGGATGGGTCATCAATTTACCCAACTGTTGGTGTCTCATAAATTTATTTCTCCTTTCCTTTCCTTGAGTGCTTACCCTTAGCAGTGTGCACTCCCGAAACCAACACCAGTCCTTTACCTGTATGTGTAGTATGGGGTGTGCCTAAAAGCCTGCCCTTATCTGTTTCTAACTCTGTTTCCTTCAACTCCTTTATGTCCTTCAATTCATCCGCCTGAGGCTCTTTTACATCTTCAATCTTCCTTAGAGTATTCAACACATTATCTTCATATTTATCTTCCTCATCATCCTTCTAAGAAATTTACTTGCACCTTTTCTTCTTTTTAGGTTCTACTTTCACAGGTGAAGTCCTAGGTGATCTCTTAAGGGGCTGTGATGTCCCCATGCTTTGAGTCCTTGTTATTCTGAGCATTATTTTAAAATAAGGTTCCTCAGTAGTTTGTTCTACGTCCACCTCCATTGTGCTAGTCTTCAAAAATTCATGTTCTTGCTGCAGTGGAGGGTTTACCTTGTGCTCTCTTTTCTCTCCAACAGTAGGCTATTTTTTACCCCTGTGCTCCAAACCACCACTATCTTCCTGAAGTTCTTATTCCTATTCTTATTGTTCCTCAAGGGTCAAGGTGTTTTCTTCATCTTATAATGTTCCCACAATATGCTTCCCCTTAGGTGGTCCTAGGAGTTTAAACTCATTTTCAACATACTTTCCATTTTCTAACCTTGGCTTGAGTTAAATATATATCAGGGCTGCCCCAGAATTTCAAATTTCTAAGCTCATTGTCTTCATGTTAATATCATCTGAAAATAATTTTTCAATATATGCAGACTTACTTAGATTAACGTAAGTCTTCATGAGTGTGTGGTAGTCACAGTCTACCTTATCTGCATTGAAAAAAAACCGGCGTGTGTCTAAAAACATGTGTACATATTCTTGGAAGTAGTGCGCGGTGAAGGCATAAGGGAGCTTACACCAAGGGCTCCACTTCTCATCCTTCTTTCCAAAGCACCCTATATAAAAGTGCTGATATACCACAAAATGTACTTGTTTATATAATATTGAAGTCCAAGTTCTTTAGGTATTCTCTATTCCTCTTCAAATGCAACGTACTAGCACTCATACCACGTCTGTAAAATTTTCTTAAATGGTCCACTCATGGATCCATCACAAGTATACTCAGAAAACCTCTTTGCAAGAGATTTATTCTCCTAAGGGTACTGCCACATTTTGTCCTTTGGCCCATCGGGAACTCCAATTTCAACAAAAATAAGTGACAAAAGTATCATGCCAAAACTTATTTTCTTACCTTCATGTGCTTCTTCAATGATGGTATCTGCAATGTAGCTAGACAAGTTATACACCACTCATGTCATCTTCTAAGCTATATGCAGCTAGGCCTTGTTGACTTGGGACAAACACTCTTGATAGTTCAATTTTGTCAGGAGGTGTGTTGCTACTTGAATCACTGGATACCTTCACAACTTATGGATGTCCGTCACGCACCCTCCCTTCATATATCATATGTCAGGAGGTGTGAGGTCACTGCTAAATTACGTACCTAAATTCCTTAGTCTATCAAACTCCCAATCAAGGGTGTGGTGAGCCTCATTCGTTGCCCAAAAAAATAGAAAATTTCCTTATGGAATCTTCTCATCAACCAATGGTACAACTTATTTGGTTTTCCAAAGTAAGGGAGTTCATATAGTTTCAAAACTCCCACCTTTTTCAACAATTTTTCACCCGCATCATCATACACGACCATATCATCCGCTGTTCTCTTTGATGTGTTTACCACTAGCATCTTATCCAAAT
Source organism: Taxus chinensis (assembly GCA_019776745.2). NCBI lineage: Eukaryota > Viridiplantae > Streptophyta > Pinopsida > Cupressales > Taxaceae > Taxus > Taxus chinensis. The sequence goes on from CM034146.1 coordinate 340,697,720, forward strand.
GATCGTTATTAACTTTATTTATGTGGTTGTAATCACTTAATTTACAACAACAAATGTGTGAATCCCAGTCATGACCCATAAAAACCATTCTATGTATTGCATCTAAGAAAAACAGATTTCAGGGGCGTCCTCCACTTTGACCTAGACTTCCTTCTACTTCCTTCCCCTTATGGTTTCTCCAAGTGCTAGCTTAGGTGCCATAGGAACAATGAAGGTGTGTTCTTTCCACATATTGAAGCTCTGTAACTTAAATCCATGTGCTTTATCTTGAATCCATGTGCCCTAGCTCAAACTCAAGACCTAACAACCAATTTATTCTCCCCAGATGCCTTTATTTCACTCAAACACTCCTCTCTAAGGGAGCGCCCAACAACCCTATGCATAACTTGAAAAAATATTTCTGGTTCAATTTGGTATCACAACTCTTCACGTGTCACAAATCTCTCTTTAGCTCCCTTTTCAACTTGCTCGAATTATCCAAATTGTAAAGGAAAAAAAATTCACAACACCTCCTTATATAGCTTTTGAAACATTCTACGCATTTATTGCTCGCTACCTACCATAGTAATTCACATTAACTTGACTTTTCTTCAATTTTCCACGCTGATTTTTCCATGCCACAACTATAACCTTTTGGTGCACCTTTTATTCCTCAGCTATAGACCTCCTTTCATATGCCTTCATGCTCCAAAGTACTTCACCACTACACCTTTCACTAATTAGTTTCCACTATTGCAACCTACCTCCTATTACACTATGCATCCATTCATCCATATGTGGTTTTCAATCATGAGAAATTTTTCTCTATCTGCACCTTTACTTCAAATACCTACACAATATCTCTTTATGCATACCCATCTTCAGAGAACATCCAAGCTTGGTCCATGTACTCTGTATATAATCCACCCCACACTAAGGTTATGCGTAGTCTTCTACGCATGAAAACAATTAGCTAGTAATCAACTTATGGAGTACAAGTGTGCTTATTACACAAAATAATAAACTAAATTGACAAAGCATAACAATGATGAAGGAAACACATATAAAGGAAATGCATTAAGGAAATCTAATCTAATGGAAATAGTGCCTTATTACAAACACCAAGAAGACTTATTTATAGTAGGGCTTTAGCCTACTCTTGTTGAAATACTCGGGAAACCATGTTCCATCTAGCACCTTTAACTGGGAAGCACCTAAATCAAGTATATAAGTCACAATATATGGTCCCAACTAGTGCACTTTAAGCTTTCCAGGGTGGCGTAAGAAATTTGAGTCATAAAGAAGAATCATCTATCCAACTTCAAGATTCTTATCCTTAATATGTCTATCATGCCATACCTTTTTCCTGGACTTTTATTTCTTCTAAATCCATCGTCCTATAACATGCCTTTCATCCAACTACATCAACTTGTCAATACGCTCTTCAAGTGCTTACTCATAAGCCAAAATTCCTGTGCACGTAATACACATAGAAGGTAACATAAACTCCACTGGTAGAACAACCTCCATGCAAACACCAAATGAAAGGGTGTGGCCTTATTCAACCTCTTGTAGGTTTTCTTGTATGCCCAAAGTACAACAGATGCTTTATCATCCCAGTCTTTCCTTCCAACATCAAAATTTTTAGTCAATTTATGGCTCAGTATCTTCTTGAAAGCCCCATCAATTCCATTAGCTTGAGGGTGATAGGATGTTGTTTTATGGTGTGCAACCATAAATTATTCCAAAATTATCCTGATGGTTTCATTAAGGAAATGAGTATCCTAATCACTTGTCAAACTCAATGAGCATCCATACCTATTGATAATGTTCTCCCACAAAATCCTTATTGTTGTAGTTGCCGTGCAATCCTTTGTAGGTGCCACTTGTGCCCACCTTGTAAGATAATATGTACAAGTTATAATGTAGTGTGATTTATTCCTACGCATGGGTGGGGAAATAGGACCCACAAAGTCAATTACCCACTTTTTGAAAGTTTCTACAATAGAAATAGCCGTCAAAGGAATTTCATGTCCATACCTTAGATTTCCAAGGTGCTGAAAATGGTCACAGGCCTTACAATATTTTGGACAATCCTTATACAATGTTTTCCACCACAAACTAACCAATAAAATATTGCGTGTGGTGGCATCTCCTACATAATGTCCACCTGTAATACCGCCATGATCCTCGTCCATAATAACTTCATGCTCATGCTCAATTGCACACTGATGTAAAACTTCATCCTGACCTAGTTTTTATAAGTCTCCACTAATCAACATATAGGGCTCAATGCATATAGCAATTTTATTCTTATCTATATTCTTACTTCCCTTAGGCGCCACGTCTATTTGTAAAAAGACAACAATATATTATAAGTCAAAGGGTGTGAGGTTCAATCTGAATAGTTGTGCATCCAACATTATTTCCTCAACGCTCTACACATATTTTCCTGAATTAATCCTTGAAAAATGATCTGGTCCAAAATTTCTCTTACCTGGATTAACCACCACTCTAAAATCAAAGTCCTGGAACAACATAATCTAACAGCATATGCACCCCTGCAGAATGGGATTATTCACTAAGTCCTTCAATGCCATGTGATATATATAGAAAATAAAACATGTTGCCAAAAATTATTATCAAAACTTATGTAGCACGTAGATCATGGACAAGGCCTTGCACTCTGTAGTTGTATAGTTTTGTTCAGCTGGAGTCAATTTTCTACTTGCAAAAAAAATAGGATGATCAAAAATGCCTTCTCCTGGATGGGTTAATATCGTTCCAATGGCCCTATTAGAAGCATCCATATCTATATGAAGGGTTTGGTCCATGAAGGAAAGTGCATAATAGGTGTTGTAGTAAGCCTTTCCTTCAACGTATCAAACACGCACTATTGTGACTCACCCTAATGGAAATTTCCTTTACTCTTCAATAGTTCTTATAAGGACATGACAATCTTAGTGCATCCTTTAATAAAATTCTTGTAATATGCTATGTACCCCAAGAATCCATGCACCTTGCTCTGGTTAGTAGGTTCCTCTAATCCCAAAATAACAACAATCTTAGCAGGATCCACTAACAAGCCTTCGTTATAGATAATTTGTCCCAACAAAGTCCCAAAAGGTGTAGAAAAAATGCACTTCTTAATGTTCAAGGAGATGCTCAACTACCAACACAATTTAAACATAATACTTAAATTATCACAATGATAGTTCGCTAGCCCATAAACTATCCAATCATCCAAGTAAAATTGCAAGAACTTATGAATGAAATCCTAGAATTCTTGCACAATAATGCGTGAAAATTCTACTAGTGCATTATTTAGTCCAAATGGAATAACTGTGTATGAAAAACTTCCCCACTTAGTAGTGAAAGTTGTCTTATCTTGATCCTCCTTAGCTATCCTCACCTGATGATATCCAAAGAATCCATCAATGAAGGAGTAGATCTCACACCCTGTAACGCCTTCCAATATTTCCTTAGTAAAAGATGTGGGAAAGGGGTCTATCACACATGTAACATTCAACTCCCTGTAATCCACAAAAATTCTTATTCTTCCATATTTCTTGATATTGATCACCATAGGGCTAACCCACTTTAACTCCTCAATGTGCTCAATGATTCTAGAATTCAACATCTTGTCAATTTCTTCCTTCACCTTGACACATAGGTTAGGATTCATCCTGTAAGGCCTCTTCCTAACTGGGTGCGCACCTTCCTTTATCTTGGTTCTCATCTCACCCAAAGATTCATGTACCCATTTAAATTCATGATAGCCCCTAGGAAAAAAGTCTTGGAATACGTGTAATATATCAATTATTTTAGCAACCTCCGAGTCAGACCAATAATCACCAATTATGGCATTCTTAGGTTTAACATATGTCCCAATGCTGACCTTATTTGTTATTAGAGGCTCATGATATGTGCATGCCTTCTCATCTGAACTATCTAAGACCTCGCGTGTACCCTATGTATGCTCAACATTTAGATTATCCACCTCTTCATCATCTATTAGATAGACCATCTTACCCTTTTCTCTTTCTAAGTAAGTGCGACCAAGTTGTTATGTATCTATCTCTTATTCTTCAAAGCGTGTCTCCAGGTCTGACTCACCTGGGTAAGTGCACCAATATGGGGGGCTCAAAGGGGGTCTTAAGTGGATGCATTTTTCTAAAAAAAAACTTCAACTTGTATGAGTTTTTTGAAATAGTTACACTAAAAATTGGAAGCCGTTGTAGAAATATGAATCATAGAATTTTGAGTCTAGTTTCTAAGCTACTAAATTTTATTGAAAACGGATAAGTTTAAGTGGGTCAAACAAATAAAATACCAATAGATGCTCCTGCTTTTGTTAAAAAACATAATAGAGTGAATTTCGTGCCCCCCACCATTTTTTTAGTGAATATTTTTTTATTTTTGATTTTTCTAGTACAAAAATTTTATGTTTTGAAAAATAACGGAGCTCTGACCATGCCCCCCCCCCCTAACTACCTCAAAAAATATTGAAAATTAGAATTTTTTTAATATGTATAGAATTATGCCTAGTTTGGGCTAGTATAATTTTTTTAAAAACTTCGATCACCCAAAAAAAGATACACCATGAAAGATAGACATATTTACTCTTCAAAAAATAGCTATAAAAAGGAATAGTTAGAAAATAAATAATATGGATACCTTATATTAGTAAGAAAATTTAGAAAATTATATTTTAAGAAAGAAGAGACTCTGCTCTACGTCGTGGTATATTTTTTTAAAATGGATCGATTGTTTTATTTTGATTTATCATAGAGGAAGTGTCAATTTTACATTTTCTTGTAAAAACTCACTGTTTGTTGTGTTTGTGCAGGTCCATGCCTCAGGCTTGGGGATCCAAATCGGATCCCAAGCCTTGAGGCATGGCTTGGGAAAGAGAAAAAAAATGCGTACGTGTTATGCTTTATTTTATATCTTGTGACCCCCCAATGTACCTTTCATATCTTTCATGGGAATTCTGCAAACATTCTTTCTTGTCTGTAATATTCTCTACATTCTTGCACGATTTTTTAGTATTTTATTTTTCCCCTATCCCACTAGTTGATTTTTTCTAATCATGGGCAATAAACATCGAGCTAAGGACAAGAGGAAAGTCAAGAATAAGACACTAAAGCAATTGGAAGAGAAGAGAATAAATAAATTGAAGAGAATGCAAAAACTTTGAGCAGGGCAAGGTACATCTGCTATATCAAATGTAGCTAATGTATTAGAAAATTAGGATGAAAAACATAATGAAAATGTAGAGAATAATGATTCTGCAATGAATAATGATATTAAATTGAACGATAATATTGGTATGGATGAAGAAATTGATATGAATCCAATTGTTGAACCCTTACTTGAGAATCCAAATGTTAACCCTGAAATTTGTATGAAAACACTGAATGAAGAAAGTAACCTTGTAAACAAATCTTCACCTCTAATAACACCTCCTTCCATTTCACAAAGAAAACCAATTCACTTAATTGAAATTGATGAAAACATTATAAAACCAATGCCTAACAAAATGTCTGAAAGAAATGCGAGAAGAAAAGCTAGTGGAATTTGGGATAATTACTTTGAGAATTTAAATGATGCACAAAGATGTCAATTATTTGTTTCATTGATGAAGTTAATTAAGATGAGACCTATAATGAAGACCTTGGGGTTAAGAACATCTAATGTTGTTGATCAAAATGTGTCAATTGTTGAAAACATATATAAAGCATACCAAGATGTAGGTGGCAAAAGACGCACCAAAGATAGTAAGCTACAGGACGTGCACTAACTAATCGTATAGTAAGTGATAAAATAATTAATAAACACTTGATTAGAAAAAAAAGTAGTGCTTTGAAGCTAAACATAAAAACACTAATAAAAGTAATAGAGAGACGTAAACGTCTTGAGTCAGTCAATAACACTGACTATTGGGCTTTCTCTAGTAGACTTCCATGAAAAGACAAGAATACATATTATATTCTAAAAGAATTAATTGTAAAATTTTGGAATGAGAACACAAGGGTGTCATTGAATAGAAGAGATACAGTAAAAAGAAGAATAGGTTCTCGTAATCGTGAATCATGTTCAAAACATTTCTTAGATATGACTCAAATAGAAATGTTCTCTAAGTTTAAAAATGAAAATCCACAAATCAACACTAGCGAAAGATTCTTTGAAATGAACAAACCCTTTTATGTGAAAATCAATCACTCACATACCACTTATTGTTACAGGCATCATGTTGAATTTTCAATGCATTATGATGTTTTTTGTCAAATACGTAGTGTTTTACATACTGACATCATGTTGCAGGAGTGTGGAATAAATTTCCCACAAAAATCTTCAAGGGAATTTATTCCGACAATATTTTGTGAAAAATCAACAAGACAATTTTTTTATAACAAAGCATGTTTGGATGGAACGTGCAATGTATGTGGTGGCTTGCCAAATCTGAAAAGTTGTATCCACGAGGAGAGTACATCTTCAATAGGAAAATAATTGGTTGATTTCACCAAATATAAATTAGTGGCATATCAATTAAAAGATGGAAAAGAATCTAAGAGGTGTGAGCTTGTTACAAAACAATTACCTGTATCAGAATATATGGTCAAATTCAGAGAGGAAATTTTTTATGAGTATGTAAGGCACACACATAGAGCTCGATGGTTGGATGAACAATTCAAGTTAAGCAAGGACACATTCCCACTTGGTACTATTGTTTCAGTAGTTGACTTCGTAGAGAATTACACATTGCAGCCACAAATGGAGGTTCAGTCTCAATATTATAACTCAGTGCAAGTTTCTATTTTCGTGCATATAACATTCATGCACTCTCCTGAAAGCACTGAGCAAGATCAAAAAATATTGAGAGAGTATCATTTCTACATCAGTGATGATCAGACACATTCTACAGAATATGTACAAGGGTGTTTCCAGGTGTTTTATGTGAACTTGAATGAGAGGAACATTAGTTTCGATCAACATTACATTTGGTCGGACAACTGCACATCACAATTCAAGAATGCATGGATGTTTTATTGGATAAGTAGGATGCACAAAGAAATAAATGTACAACATATCTAGATTTTTACTGAGGTAGGGCATGGAAAAGGAGAGCATGATGGTGCAGGAGCATGTGTGAAAAGAGCACTTGCAAGAGAAGAGTTAAAGTTCAAGGATGGTGCTAAATTTACAGATGCAAAAAGCATTGTTGATTGGTGTGTCAAGAATATGGGCCATGAATCTCAAGAGAGATCAATGGTTCGTAGATATTTTTGGTTGATAGAGCAACAACATCTGACAAACTTTGAAGATTGTATGACAGTTGCAGGATCAAGTGATATGCACTCATTCCGTAGTTCAGATGCAAATGCTTGGACTATTTATACTAGGTGCATGACATGTTTTTGTATATCATGCATTGATTTTACATGGAATGAATGTGAGTCATAGTAGTGGGTGGATGAGTGGACTTGTAGACCTCTAATTCCACTCGACACACATCAAGTTCCATGAGCATTACAACTTGCAGGGTCTTCAGATCAAATGACAACATCACCTGACTTTGACCAAGTCTTTGATTTAGTGCAACAAGGTACATACATATATGTACATGCCATGTTTTAGATTTATAAATTATTAAATGGTCAACTCTTAATGTATTTATAAATTGACTGAACAGTTTTACTTTGTGATACATAGGGCACGTTTTTGCAGTTATGGCGATGGAATTTAACGAAGAGGGAACAAACTACTTCTTATCTCGTTGTGTAGAGGGGAAAAAATTGACTTCCATAGTCATTGATGGTGAAGACCTTGAGTATCCCACTAGATCAGTGGTAGTCACTGGAACTTGGCTTCGATGATATCCTATCAAAAAATCAAACATTTGGTTGTTTGAAGACTATGAAGTACATCGGAAGATACTTCACTATTCACATTTGGTCCTTGCAAAAAATATTAAATTGATCAAATATCGAGGTCGGCCATCAAACAAAAATTTGTGGAAGGTTCGTGAATCAGATCATGAAGCAATTCTTGCTACTGTCAAGAATAGAGTTGATCCTTGCGGTTCATTGGATTGAATTTGCAAAGGTATGTTCTTCATGAATTTAATTTGAATATTTACTTAAATGATTTTGTTTGAATTTTGTATGATTTAAAATTCTATTTAATTGCTTACTAACATGTTTATGTAGGTTAGTGGTGCCAAAAAAGCTTCCACCTTCACGTGGTTGGCATTGTCAGTAGAGAATTTATTATTCTCGAAGCCAAGTGAAGCTAAGAAAAATTAAATATTAGAAAGGAACAACAAACATAAATTCTCATTTCACCACCTATATTGTAAAAATATCTTATTAAAATTCTCATTTCACCACCTATATTTTATGAACCACCTATATTATTTAGGTGATTGGCAATGGACAACCTTACACTGACTCAGTCTGAATGGAGATGGAGAAAACCGCGAGAGGATTTCGTAGCCCGGACGGGGTAGCCTGAAAGCAAAGGGAGCGTAGGGAACCAAAATGAATCCTCCACTAGCATTCACCAAGCCACCCTGACGTGTTGGCATAGTTGGTTTGGTCCCATGAGCTTCTGTTTGCAAACTACAGCCTCTGGCAACCCTACATTGACTCAGACTGCACTATTTCTCACGTTTGTAAACAATAGGACAACAAGAGAACTGGGTGAAGACAGAGAAAACCGCGAGAGGATTTCGTAGAGGGCCTGAACATGGAGGTCTTGGATTTGACGAGATGTCTCTAGGTGCCACGGAGTCTGAGAAATCACCTGTTGAAGATATGACATGTTTGGGCCTCAAGGCTCTTAAGCGACTACGCCTGAACGGGGTAGCCCGAAAGCATGGGGAGTGTAGGGAGCCAAAAAAATCCTCCAATAGCATTCACCAGGCCACCCTGATGTGTTGGCGTAGTTGGTTTGGTCCCATGAACTTTCGTTTGCAAAATACAACATCTAGCAACCCTACACTGACTTAGACTGCACTATTTTGTGTGTTTACAAACAATAGGAAAGTGAGAGAACCAGATGGAGACAGAGAAAACCGTGAGAGACTTTCATAGAGGGCCTTGACATAGAGCTCTCGTATCTGACGAGACATCTCTAGGTGCCACGGAGTCTGAGAAATCACATGTCGAAGATATGGTGTGTTTGGGCCTCAGGGCTCTTAAGCGACTACGCCTAGATGGGGTAGCTTGAAAGCACGGGGAGCATAGGGAACCAAAATGAAGCCTCCACTAGTGTTCACTAGGCCACCCCAACGTGTTGGTGTAGTTAGTTCGGTCCCACGAACTTCCGTTTGTAAAATACAGCCTCTGGCAACCCTACACTGACTCAGAGTGCACTATTTTACGCGTTTAAAAAGAATAGGACAGGGAGAGAACCAGATGGAGAAAGAGAAAACCACGAGAGGATTTTGTAGAGCACCATGAAGTGGAGCTCTTGGATCTGACAAGATATCTCTAGGTTCCATGGAGTCCAAGAAATCACATGTCAAAGATATGACATGTTTGGGCCTTAGGGCTCTTAAGCAACTACGCCCGGACGAGGTAGCCCAAAAGCACGGGGAACATAGGGAACTAAAAAGAATCCTCCATTAGTGTTCACCAAGCCACCCTGATGTGTTGGCGTAGTTGGTTCGGTCCAACAAACTTCCATTTACAAAATACAGCCTCTGGCAGTCGTACACTGATTGAGACTACACTATTTCATGCGTTTACAAACAATAGAACAACGAGAGAACCAGATGGAGAAGAAGAAAACCACGAGAGGATTTTGTAGAGGGCTCTAATGTGGAGATCTTGGATCTAACAAGATGTCCCTAAGTGCCATAAATTCTGAGAACTCACATGTCGAAGATATGGCGTGTTTGGGCCTTAGGACTCTTAAGCGACTACGCCTAGACGGGGTAGCCTGAAAGCACAGGGAGCATAAGGAACAAAAATGAAGCCTCCACTAGTGTTCACCAAGCCACCCTGATGTGTTTGCGTAGTTGGTTCGGTCCCATGAGCTTCTGTTTGTAAACTACAGCCTCTGGCAACCCTACACTGACTTAGACTGCACTATTTCTCGCGTTTACAAATAATATCACAACGAGAGAACCAGATGGATACAGAGAAAACTATGAGACAATTTTATAGAGGGCCCCTACATGGAGCTCTTAGATTTTACAAGAGATGTCTCTAGCTGCCAAGGAGTCTGAGAAATCACAAAAGATATGGCTCGTTTGGGCCTCAGGGCTCTTAAGCAAATACGCCCGGATGGGGTAGCCCGAAAGCATGGGGGTTTCTTAGTGTTCACTAGGACAACCCTAACGTGTTTGGACAAGTTTTTTTGGTCCCACGAACTTTCGTTTGTAAAATGCTTTTGGGCAACCTTACATTGATTCTGCACTAGCGCGTCTACAAATAATAGGACAACGAGAGAACCGGATGGAGACAGAGAAAACCATGAGAGGATTTTAGAGGGCCCCGACATAGAGCTCTCAGATCTAATGAGATGTCTCTAGGTTCCACGGAGTCCGAGAAATCACATGTCGAAGATATGGCGTGTTTGGGCCTCAGGGTTCTTAAGCGACTACGCCCGGACAGGGTAGCCCGAAAGCACGAGGATAGCATAGGGAAAGCCTCCACTAACATTCACAAGGCCACTCTAACATGTTGGCATAGTTGGTTCAGTCCCATGAGCTTTCGTTTGCAAAATACAGCCTCTAACAGCCCTACACTGACTCAGACTGCACTATTTCTCGTGTTTGCAAACAATAGGACAGCGAGAGAACCAGATGGAGACAGAGAAAACCGAAAGAGGATTTCATATAGGGTCCCCACATGGAGATCTCAAATCTAACGAGACATCTCTAGGTGCCACGGATGAGAAACCACATGGTGAATATATGGCGTGTTTGGGCCTCAGTTAAGCGAACACTATTGGATGCTGTATTTTTGGTTCATAGGGAACCTACAGACTCCGGGTGCTTTCGATGTTTTGGTGTAGTTGGTTTGGTCCCTACCCCGTCCAGGTGTAGTCGCTTAAGAGCCCTGAGGCCCAAACACACCATATCTTCGACATGTGATTTCTCAGACTCCGTGGCACCTAGAGATGTCTTGTTAGATCCAAGAGCTCCATGTCAGGGCCCTCTACAAAATCTCATGGATCTATCTCCATCCGGTTCTCTAGCTGTCCTATTGTTTGTATGAGAAATAGTGTAGTCTGAGTCAGTGTAGGGCTCAGAGGCTATAGTTTGCAAACGGAATCTCATGGGACTGAACCAACTATGCCAAAACATTGGGGTGGCCTAGTGAATTCTAGTGGAGGATTTTTTTGGTTCCCTACGCTCCCCATTATTTCAGGCTAAACATAGTCACTTAAGAGCCCTGAGGCCCAAACACGCCATATATTCGACATGTGATTTCTCAGACTCCGTGGCACCTAGAGATGTCTAGGAGACCTCCATGTCAGGGCCCTCTATGAAATCCTCTCATGGTTTTCTCCATCTCCATATCGGTTCTCTCGTCTGTCCTATTGTTTGCAAACAAAAGAAATAGTGCAGTGGAGTCAGTGTAGGGCTGTCTAGAGGCTATATTTTGCAAATGGAAGCTCATGGGACTAAACCAACTACACCAACATGTCAGGGTGGCCTGTGAACACTAGTGGAGGCTTCTTTTTGGTTCCCTATGCTCCTCGTGCTTTCGGGCTACCCTGTCTGGGCATAGTCACTTAAGAGCCCTGAGGCCCAAACACGCCATATCTTTGACATGTGATTTCTCGGACTCCGTGGCACCTAGAGATGTCTCGTCAGATCCAAGAGCTCCATGTTGGGGCCCTCTATGAAATTATCTCACAGTTTTCTCTGTCTCCATCCGGTTCTCTCGCTGTCCTATTGTTTGTAAACATGTGTAATAGTGCAGTCTAAGTCAGTGTAGGGCTGCCAGATGTTGTATTTTGCAAACGGAAGCTCGTGGGACCGAACCAACTATGCCAACACATTGGGGTGGCCTGGTGAATGCTAGTGGAGGCTTCTTTTTGGTTCCCTACGCTCCCCATGCTTTCGGGCTACCCTAGTCCGGGCGTAGTCACTTAAGAGCCCTAAGGCCCAAACACGCCATATCTTTGACATGTGATTTCTCAGACTCCGTGGCACCTAGAGATGTCTCGTTAGATCCAAGAGCTCCATGTCAGGGCCCTCTATAAAATCCTCTTGCGGTTTTCTCCATCTCCATCCGGTTCTCTCACTGTCCTATTGTTTGTAAAAACGTGAAATAGTGTAGTTTGAGTCAGTGTAAGGCTGCCAAATGCTGTATTTTACAAAGGGAAGTCATGGGAATGAACAAACTATGCTAACACATTAGGGTGGCCTGGTGAATGCTAATGGAGGATTCTTTTTGGTTCCCTACGCTCCCCATGCTTTCGGGCTACCTAGTCCGGGCGTAGTCGCTTAAGAGCCCTGAGGCCCAAAAACGCCATATCTTTGACATGTGATTTCTTGGACTCTGTGGGACCTAGAGACATCTCATCAGATCCGAGAGCTCCACATCAAGGCCCTATACAAAAGCCTCTTGCGGTTTTCTCCGTCTCCATCCGGTTCTCTCGATGTCCTATTGTTAGTAAATGCGTGAAATAGTGTAGTCTGAGTCAGTGTAGGACTACCCCGTCCGGGCATAGTTGCTTAAGAGCCCTGAATGACTAGATTGGCTTAAGAATAAATTTGATAGGGGTATGTATAAGAACACATGGGAGTTATTAATCACCTAGTAAATCTTTCTTGTTTAGTTCAGGATGGGAGTCAGCTGGCCTACGGATTAGTGACCTTCCATTCATTGATAATTTATGTTATGATAAACCCATGGATTCTTTCAAAAGTGTCTTAAAAAGGATATGGGTAGTCATCAAGCCTAGTGAAGGGTGTGATGTGATTTCCAAATAACTTGAAATGCATATAGATTTAAAGGTAGTAACACAAATTAGACAGGATTAGACAATTAAGAATCATTGAGTGTCTGAATCAGAATGTCATTACATCTAGAGACATTCTCAAGCATTGGAGTAATGTACATGGAGAGACATTCTCAAAATATCAACAGATGAAAGGCATCAAATTGTGACGACTGTTGAGTGTTTTAACAGGGGAGAAGACTACGAAGCATAGAAGAATGTAGGAAGTGCATGATAATATAAGAACTAGTACAAAGAGACCATGAGCAAGAAGAAGCGCAAGTAAGGTAAATACACATATACACATTGATAAATTGAATGAATAATTACTCAGATTAGGTAACTCTTTATATACATACATTATATAAATATTAATTTCCAAAGTTTGATGCATATTATACATTGAAAATGCAAGTACATGTACATCACCAATAAATGAAAAAATAATTTATAATGTCTTAAATATTTTCAAGTGCACATCATATTAGATTCATGCGAAAATAATCTCAGAAATGTAAGGTCTCATACAAAATTATCAAGTTCCAAATAGTATTTTAATGTGCATAAGAAATACACAAATGCCCAAATAGGTCATATATCATCAAGTTCAAATGCTATATAGGCTTACATACAATGCCATGCACATAGGCATACAAAAACAATGTCATGTAAGACATATATATTTCCTAATCATCAAAATCTATCCCTCTCTTGTCCTTTCTCGAAGAAGGCCCTCCCTTAGGTGAAGATGGAGATCCATGAGATGACTTTGGATCGTACGAGCCCATCCTTCAAGTCCTCTTCCGCTGAATACTCGCCTGTAGATGAACTTGTAAATGAAAACAATGTTTTTTTGTCAAAACTTAATTTATATATGTTTTCAACATGTATTTAAGACCATGCTAGAATGAAAGTATTTACATAAATACACAAACTTACCGCAAGTTGTTGATCACGCTGAATTTCCATCTCACACTCAGATGAGTCATCGGGAGCTCCTCCAGTATGAACGGGGGTACGAAGACAATGAGATGGAGGAGTCTGTGCCCTCGAAGTCAAAATGGAGGGGGTTGAAGTTCCCTACATACACATAAGATCAAAAAATCTAACATCAGAATTAGTGAAAATAGAGCTAAATACATGTATCTACATAATGACAATATTTTAACTAATTTTATCACTATAGAACTATTATTTTTACCCTGCCATGTCTATGAATAAAATGAATAGTGCTGCACCTCTGTCACAAGTAACTCCTGCATACACACAATGAAAGACATTATTAACATAATTTAGTAATTCTACAATGAAAGACATTACTAACATGTAATTTAACATAATATGAATTACACAAGAAATTTAACAAAATTTACGTGTTGTTTGAATACCTCAGTGAGTTGCTGTGCAGATGAAATCACAGCGGCAACACCTTTATCTACTTGTCGTAGAGATGGTGGGGTGTCTAGTGAAGTCAACATCTTTATCAAACATGTATATCACGTGAGTTAGATGGACATACAAGAACATACATATATTTGACTTCAAATGTATATATATACATATACATATATATATATATATATATATATATATATATATATATATATATATATATATATATATATATATATATATACATGCAAATACACACACACACATGTATGTGAAAATTTTACATAATTAACATTCTAAATTACCTCTGTGAATGTTCGTGTATGCATGGTGCTCGCCGCCTATGGTCGGGATGAAGATGCGCCTCCCGCGCACTGTAATATCAATGCATGTACATGTACAAATACAATTATATCAAAAATTTAACATATATAAGTAAATCAGGTACTCCAAAATTTTTGTAACACACAACAAAACATAACAAATTTACCTACGAAGGTGATGCCGATGAATGTAATCCAAATGTCTCACTCAAAAGGACATCTGACATAGTGACATTATCGTGTTCATCCCTAGCACTAGGTGCACCAAAATCAGTATGCATGAAAGTATCGTCCTCCTCGGGCCCCAAACATATGCTACCACATGATGAGAAAAAATGTGGCCTCATGCTAGTACTCCCTGAGGGAATACTCTATGTACCTCCGCGAGCATCTGGCTCAAAAATCTCCCTCGTATGTCAAACAAGGGTCACAAATAGCCCCTGAAGTGTGTGGAGGGTATCAATCTCTATTGTCTCCTTCACTGCTTGAGGTACAATCTCAGGGTGAGGGGGCTTCTGTGTGGGGAATCTACCCTATTGAATAGGTGCACATTATGCACCTATTCAATCATGTGCAGATCTTTTTCCTCAGGCCTAGAAATCTCAGAAGTCAAAATAATTTGGGATCTCGTTGAGGATAAACTCGCAATAGAGTTTCCTCAGAAAGTATAGTGGCACCTCGTTGTTATTACAAGGTGGAAAATCAAACACCATCCACCATCAGTCCCAAAAATTATTTCTAATCAAATTATTATTGCACTAATGGATGGGAAATTGTTTACATGTCAACGGAACAGTAAGATTAGTGTGGGGGTCCATGAATAAGGTGCATATGAGTTCTTTTGAAATTTCTTTTTTCTTTACATCCACATATGACAATTTGTTGGAATAATAAACCCTGCAAGCCTCTATGTAATTTATCCAATGATAAATTTTCCATGTTGCCGCGTCAATTTGAACAAGTAATGCCTCCAATGTGTTTGTAAGAGAGGTGCGGTGGGGGTTTGTAGATTGTGCATCCCTCATTATTTTGATTAAATCCTCAATTTCAATTTTGTTTTCAACTATCTGGGCTGCTAAATCTTCTTGACTACTCGAGGGGTGTTGAACAATTGTGGGAGTGTCGGGAGGGATGTCAGGAATAACAAGGTTTGGTTGTGGTTGATTCCCTCGACCTCTAACTGTAACAATAAAAATATGTACTCATTTCAACTTTTAATCTATAATTATCATATTTTAATGCAATTTTGAGAAAAGAAATGTGCTTACCTCTTCTTTGTGGTTCCATCGTCGATTCAGATCTTCCGGTGATCCACAAACGATCCTTTGAGCTTGAGATCCAACTGAACGGAAAAATGTGAGGGCACGAACAAGCTCTGAAACTCGCGTTTGAGGGAGGAAAAATGATAGAGGCTCGGGCCTCATTTTTTTTTGTTTATATTCAACATAACGTGTATGCATTATGTAACGCGTACGCGTTATGCTTTGGTGATTCCCGAGCCAAACAAACTAAAATGCGAGCGCATTTTAACAAAACACATACACATTTTTATTTTTTTCACATTCTTGTCCACTTTTTGGCCCCCAATTTCATGCACTTACCCACCTAGTATCTCCTGAATGAGTTTCTCATCCTTTGCACTATCTCCCATAGTCAAGTACTTCATAACCTGTAATGCCTCATTCATTGGAGGTTTAGTGGAAAAATATTAAAAGGTCTGAATCATACGTATAATCATTTCTTTCCAATTCCCTGTCTCCCTATTCAACTCTACATAGACATACCATGTGTGCGCCTGACCTAGCAAGGTGTAGTAGAGCTTATGCACCCATAGTGAAGGTGTTAAAGCTTCCTGCCCCTCTATCCAGAGTCTTTCACACTGATGAATATCGTGCTGAACATGGTATTTACCATGGAATTCATTGATTTGAGTAGGTGCATTTTTCTGGAGAAATCTTGCAGAGAAGGTGATTCTCACTTCTCGCCACTCTAAAAGATTATCCCTATGAACCATCCACTAGCATGCTACTATCCTTCACAGAGTATAAAATAGCATATTCCTTCTTTCCACTTGATATATCCAATGAACTTACATAACATGTAGGAACACTTTAGGATTCCCCTCACTAGTGTACTGTGGTACCTGGTTACTTCCTAGATGCATAACACAATGCGGCATGATTACGTACGTAACTGTAGTCCTTACTTTACACCAAACCATTTCATAAGTGCCATGTTCCCAATTATCACTTGCAACACTTGTAGTATCACTCATGGAATGTGCATCATCTCATTAGAGAATGCCTTCCTTTGATGACTCAAGCACTTCTAGATCTCAAATGGTGTGCACATAAGCTCTGTTCAAATCCTCTTCACTTAAGGGCTCTACAAAACTACAACTTTCCCATCTGTCAAAGGAATGATCACGCACTCTTCCTTATTCTCAAAACTTATATATCCTTTGTTGAAGTGCAAATCAATGTTGTTTGCATAACACTAAGGGCACCAAAAAAAAGTTAGAAAACTATCCGCTTCTACAAGTGCCAAGACCTCAAAGTCCCTAGTAAAATTGGCCCCTTGTATAGTAATTGTAGCATCTTTTAAAACTCCAGTGGGTGTGGCCTTAGTTTTATTTACCATAAACAACACATTAGAAGATGACTGTAATGGTGGTCTCCCCATCTGAATCCATGCATCCAAAGTGAGTACATTCACCTCTGCACTTGTATCAATCAAAGTGTTACTCAAGAGCCATCCATCAACAAAAACATTAAGAGTTATCTCCTTGTTAAAATCCAAAATATGAGGAAGTAGGTTAGCATGCAAATTTTTTCTTTCGTTCTCAAATCCAGTGTGTGGCAGCTTTCCCCTTAATCATTCTCCTAACAAAGGAATGATGTTCTTTTGTCACACCATCTTGTAAACCTATTTTAAGTAATTAACATATTTCTGAGGTAGCTTAGTGGCTTTCTTCTATTCTAACTTCCGTGACTATTATTTCAAACATTGTATCTCACACTACAAATTCCTCCATGGTTTATTGATAAAATTCCTTCTGATGCATAGGGTCTGGATACTTTCCATGTAGTACCTCCTCCTTTGTAATGATAGGCTTATGCTTTGGAACTTCCCTGGCATGTGCAGCCTTAGCATGTGTAGTGATCTTCACAAGTACCAACTCCGGATCGGGTGCTAATTTCAGCATCTACTAATCTCCCATAGTGTGTTGTACTTTAATCATCCCCGTGCCCTTGTCCTGCTAGTTATTCTTACTCAAGTGTTCATAAAAACATGGGAATTATTCATAGTTGTGGTTCTTTCTGTAAAAATAACAAATAATGTTCTACGGGCATTCATGCCTATAATGATCTGGGGATCCACATGTGTAACACGTTCCACGAGGAAACTAACTTCTTCAACCTCCACGACCTCGGCATTTGAATCCTCCATGGTAATTGTGACCTCTACCTTGGCCTCCATGAGAGTGCCTTTTATTATTATGATGCTCATGATGCTCACCTTGTTCCTTTGAATTATTTACAATAGTGGTTTGTCACACACTAGTATCAATGACATCATGAAACTGATCAATCAACTTGAAATTCTCAACATCATGAGTGGTAGACCCTAAAATATTGTAGTAACAAGACACATTCTTCCTTGTCACATGTTGCAATAATGGGCACCTACTTGAATCATGGCCCAAGTGATAGATCTCACAGTCTAGCAATATGTCACACACTGATTTACAAGGACAATCATCCTTAGTATGTACTTCTACTTCACAATCTATGCACCAAATTATGTTGCGTGTCTCATGTGTTGAATTAGCTGATTTTTTTAACTATTTCACCATTACCACAATCTGAGCCTCCAAAAATAGGCTAATTATTGTGTCTACACTCCGCAATGCCTTAGTGCATAGAGTTTCTTCAAGTGCCTTGAGTAGATCTGTATAAGTCTTGTGTGAGAGCACCCTTTTGAAAGGCATGATCAGTCCTCAAACAAACCATCGTGCATGCTAGATCAGGTGAATATCATAAGATAACTTCGATAAGAGGGTCTTGAATCATGCATCATACTCCTGAACACTCCCAGTCCTACCTTGATTTATGTCCTTTAATGCAGTGATGCTCTTCTGCTCAAACTTAGGTATATAAAACTATGCTAAGAAGGCATCACACAGTGCAGTATAGTCTGCACAAATTTGGTTCAGATCAAGTTTCCTATACCAACTATGCATGCACCCTTGAAATGTAGTTGCAAATTGACTTTCCTTGCACTCTTGAGTTGTAATCCCCTTTGTGTGCCATATTATCTCACATATATGTATGTGCTCAGTTGCATCTTCTATTTCTCTATATTCTAGGAGATGAAGATACATCTCCATAAATATTTTCAGGGGCTAATGCAGACCAGGCCCTCCAGATCCAAAACTTGTATTACCTCTTGTGTTTACATTTCCCCCATAACCACCAGATCTACTAGATCCTGACCCACTTGATCCCCCTCCTGTAGAAGGCAATGAAACAAAGGATGCACTACCTTGTGTTCCAATAGTTGTGCTAAAATAAAATCCTACAGTCTGTAATATTGTGCTACTTCCATACTCGAATCCAATGTTCTATGCACCCACGTTTTGTGTTGATGATGCATAAGAAAAGATACCTCCAGGTGGATCTCTAAATAACATGAACAATGATTGTGCTGCCATAGATGAATATGCTACTTGATTTACTCTTGAAATTGACTATAAATAATCTCTCTTTATCACTACTCTACTGCCCACACTAGATTTCTTACTAATAAATTTCACATAAAATAGAAAACCAAGCACAAGGGCTAGGTTGTCATGAGGGATCAAATGCGCACCTGTAGTCTATGTATCTTCCATTGGTACACTCTCATCTAAGGTCGAAGAGGGTTCCCTACCATGTTTTCCCAAATTGGAGATTTTCAGATGCTTTGACTCCATGTCCTCTACGTGAGCTCCAAATCCTTCACGAGCCATCTCTCTCCACAACGCCATTTTTTATGCAACTTCACATTACTTCTCCAAATCCATCTCATGCACCTCATTAAAATTAAGCCACCTTTCTTCTCTCTGTCTCTCTGCCTCTAGGTCTGCCTTTTTTCACCACACCTACTCCCACCCTCGCATGTGGTGGGGTTTAGCTATCCATATGATGCTCTACCAAATCCAAGGTTACCATCAAGATCTTTACTACTAAAGGAATACCACAAAAATAAGATCCTCTAGCTTCACGTAGGAACTGGAACTCAATAACCTCTGGACAAGAATAATTAGAAACTGCGTACTCTAGAATATAACTATTCAGAACATGATTCCACCAATGATCTAGAGTGCACATACAAGTTATATCTACATCATATAAAGCCTATAATTCTTCTTGCATCTAAACAAGTGTGTGAAACCTCCAATTTCTCTTCGATGAATAAGCAACTAGCCACTCGTACAACTCTATATGAAAGATAGTGAAGAGCATCTCATGCAACTAACGAGACAATTTTTTTTCAACCCATGCGCATGCATTAAAATTAGGTTGAGTGCTAAATCTGTGAGCATAATCTTCCTCTAAATTCTCTAACCACTCCTCAATACTAGCTAGGGTTAACTAGTATGTCTTCATCATGCAACATCTTGGAAAATAACTGATAAAGAGGTCCCGACAATAGAACCAAAATGTAGCCTAGATTTTACCACCAAGAGCCCAATGCACTCTGACACATCACTCAAACTGAATTGAGCACTCACTCAAAATGCACAAGGGTACCAGGTTCCTCTTTTATGTTAGCTTGTTCAAGGAGTTAGCATGATTGTACTAATATTTCAGATACATGACAGATAATAAAGTATATACTAGTGCATAAACCATATCTAGATCTTAACCATATGCAATATTAATTAAAATATAACCATAATCTGATTTACCATGTAAGATCCATCCTCATTTATGTCAAACACCAATATATAGCCACAAAGATCCATTATATTAGTTTTTGTGAAACACAGAAGCTTCATACATACAAAGTATCATCGCCACAGTCATGCGCACTCACAAAATCATAACATAACTCTACCAAAACATAGAATTTTCTAAATTGTGCAAATCAATACATATTTATAGGGGTGGGGAATTTCCCTTCACCACCTATGCACCTTTAAAAAATATGCTACATGCTAATATTATCCATGCGCCCTTATATGATAAATAAAAAAGCACGCAAGCTCGCTATTAATAGATTATCTAATAATACAACAATAATTTAATCATATTAATAACCTCAAAACTATGCATGGCGCTTGATCTTATACTTGTCCAAAATAGCCTTCGTGTGCTCTCCAAGTCTTCTACAAAACATGCTCTACACTCCATGCCTATACTTAGCTTCAAACTGTAAAATGGCCAAGTCCTAATTCCATGCCTTCCTAGGCGTGCCTTGATTTCACTATACTTTTCTGTGCGCATCTACGTGCCCTATGTTCACTGTATTCCCAATATTTTTGTGCTATTCATACTTAGGTATGTATTTCATCAACCCCAAAAAATACTAATTATCAAACCTAAAACATCCAATCTGAATCCACTCCACACACAAATCCCTACCCAATATAATGAGGCTCTTATGCCACCCTCATGAACTTAATCCCCTATATGGACCATTGAATATACTTTGTGTTACAGGTTTCATCATGGACCCATCTCCAATAATAAAAATAATCCACAACATCTTTTAGATCCAAAGTAAAATTCAGTATACAAACTCATGCATCTATTCCTTTAAGCATGTAATTCCATACCCTTCATTGTACTTATAGTGGGTGGAATCCCAGAGACACGATATAATCCTTGGACAATTATCATCTACCTGGAAATGATAAACTTTAACCAATCGAACCTCAGAGCAAATATACTTAGGCACTTCAATTCCAAATCTAGGTCCACTTCAGCCCCTATACTCCTAATTGTATGACATTGTTTGTCTTATTCACAATTGTGTAATCCAACTCACATAACTAATCATATCAATCTATAAAATCTCATTAATCTCTACCCAGATCACCATTTCTATAAAGTTACAAACTCCCATGAAATACCATTTACATGGGACCACTTTACCCATTTAGAACTAGATCCTTTCCCACTAGTTTGTCCCTCATGCTAATACACTTCAACATTATCATCCTTTCCACCATCAATGATCTAATGATTACAACCTTCCCATACCATATTGGTATCATGGGTCACTATCCCATATATCATCCTTCACTGCACCCATTAATACCTATGACCATTCCTATGAAATAAATTATAACTCACTTGGAAATCTTACTGTCCAATATCACTCATTGACCAAGGAATATATTCATCATTAGAACTCTAAACTCTCACAACCTTTCCATCCCAATCCTATCCCTAATCATATTCCATCATCTTAATACCATTTGACATCCAAATATCGTAAATCCATCCAAATCAGGTTCAATATCCATGCTTATCATTCTTTATACCCTCCAAGGAAATCCAAGATAAACTCTAAGCATACTGAGACATTGTTTCTCATTAGTCTAACCTGTTTAGATTTTTACAAAGTTATTATACCTCCTAGTATCATGATGATCACACACTAGGTGGAGAACCATGTTCCCCATTGATGCTAATATCCTATAGCCAAATGTCGATGTAAGTCGGTACATATGGAACTTTAAGGTAAAGGATTAGGCATCCATGAACACTGAATTACATGAACCCATCTTACCTTCATCAAAATCTATGGTTTGATTGTAGGTTTTAGGTATAATACCTAACAGGGTAACAAAAGTTTTTCACACCTAGGGTTTCAGTGTAAAGGTCATTCATACTACTTGTCACTATGGATCTTACCATCCTAAAAAGTTAACCCAATCACAAATCATATGGACCCTATATAAATACCATACAATTAATACTAGATTCAAAATACCATTCATCTCCTGTGCACGGATAGGTTATTACAGTTTCATATCGGCTCATATTTGTACTCTATCCATCTAGAAATGAAAAATATATAGGTAATTTAGAATCCATTCATATTCACTCTACACCCAGTCAGATCACTCTTCTAACCTCTTAATTTAGAATAAATGATCAACTTGCTTATATTATGTTGTCAAGACAATTATATTTATCATTATCCTACAACCATGTGAGTTTGGTAGCTATCATTACCTCCAACATTCATAGCGTTAGTGTTTATCCTATTAGATCCACACACTTTATATAACTTAATCAACTTTTGGTTAGGTTACCCTTAGGGTTGTAGATTGGCCCCATAGCCTTTGTGGCATCATTCAAGCTCATTTCACACCAGCCATGAAAGCCATCTAAGGATGGAAGTTCTTAAGCTCTTGAGACTAGCTCCACAGAGTTAAACCAAATTATATGTGGTGTACAATCCTAAAATAGATAAAAATTCTTCTACCATTACACCTTTAAAACATCAAATAAGAACCACACCAAAAAAATCAAAATTATTTATTTATTTGGTGTGTAATCTAGACATATTTTCCAGGGATATTTAACTCTGATTGCAATTCAAGCAGGATGAGAATACTTCTAAATAAAAATTGAGATGCATAGTCTATTGGGGCAATGGACGCTTGACTGGTAGTGGATAAATTCATGGCTTATCCTTTCATTCACCCTCCATCCACCTATTGGGTACCCAATTTTTGTCACTATACATTGGCTAGTTTGCAACATTCAGAGAGGATGAGACATTAAGGATTGGGCATCTTAAATGTTGAAATTTTGGAAGCATTTGGATAAGTCACACACACTTTGATATCGTGGAGACATAGGGATTTCACAAATGATGTTAGGCATTCATCAATGACCTTGGTCATATTTTTATTAGTCCAAATCTATTCCTTAAATATATGTACCATTAGAATAATCTTATGTTCATCACTGATGTCATACTAGTTATTATTACTTCTACATCTATTTACACACCTTGATTTAGATCCATTTTAACCTGGCCTTGGGTATTACAACAATCCTTTCCTTTGAATCAAAGTCCTCACCATATAATATAAGTGATAAATGATTGGTTACAGCCTGACTATCATGAAATAGGATCATTTTTTGAATTTAAATACCCCTAAATGTACAAAAATCCTGACATCAATAAACAAAATTGTATAATTGCAGTCCCATCTAATCCATAGATACATGAACTAGTGTGGAACATTATATAGATGTTGCACACCACATATATTAAACATATAGATGAATACGATACCTGAAAAGGCATATCATGATATGATCTTCACATATCCCCCATCATAATGAAAAGCGATATACAAGATTAATATTCATGCATTTGTAGAGAAATCCTACATTGTCACATAATAATCAGCTAATCAACCCATCCACTAATATTCATTAATATGGAAATTAATTTGTAATTTTTATTGATTATACGAAACAAAAATAAAAGATGAGAATGAAAAAAAATCACATGGTGAATACTAGAATCTTTATGTAAACAATTAGTTATCATGTACACAATTTAGTATTGAAACTATTGTTTTATTGATGAGATAAGATTCCAATTAGATACTTCTTGTTCTTCACAATGACATGGACTGTGTCAAAGATATTTATCAGTGTGAACAAATGAGGAATATGTAGTCGCACAGAGCCTTTAAAAAATGTGCGAACATAACTAAACTACCATTTACTGGTGTGCCTGCAAATGTGGTGAAGAGGTACATGTAGGTGCAATGTACTTGTTTATAAATGCATGTGTTAGCCAAAATTGGAAAAAAAATTCACCCATGGTTTGGAGGTCTCCTAACCATGGGGGAAGATTATCTTATCCTTTTCCAAAATGGTCACTGGAGTGATCCCAACCTCCATGGTAAGCCGATGTCACTGAATAATCCACAGTTAGCTCATTGAACTTTACAAATCATTAAGAGAGCATCAAATTTGGATAGAGATAAAAAGTATCTCGTTAACTACTGAGTGTTGCAGACTGTACTCAACTGTCAGAATGAGATAGATCTTATGACTGCAGTACCATAATCTGACATTTTAGGCCCAGATGTAGTTTTAGAAATGATGCCCCTAGTGCGTGCAAATATTCCTACAAAAAAATGTTTTTAAAATGTGTATGTCATACTATGATAATCGACAAAATATATTTTTGGAACAAATGTCCTGTAATGAAGACAATGAAATTCCCCTCCTATGAGGTGTATATAAAATAATAAAGTCCCTTACCCTTGAATGGATGCTAGAATGGATTTTTAAATCCTCATGGATAGAATTTGGATGAAACCTTAGGTGGTGATAGCTAATGCTTAGTGCTTGGTCCTTTATTATGATAACATGAATTTATATTTATATGATTCCCTTGCTTGAATTTCATAATCAACCTCAAAAATGTTGACTGCCAAAAAGATAAGATTCTCAAATGGCTAGAAAGGACCCAAAGATGTGAACAAAGTAAAAAGAGGGTAGGGGTGTAGATGGGATAGGGGCTTTTGAAGCTAGCGTCGTGGCTGGGCACTCATGTCCAGGATGATAAATGTTGAGGTGTGAAAATATAGATTAAGATAGAAAGAGTGTAATACCAAAGGTAACAATAGAAAGAAAGAAAAGATGGCCACAGACATGGGTTAATTAATAATTTTCTTACTTAGGAATCAAATGAACAGTAGTGTGCAATCAGGACTAGATAATTACCCAAAGTGTTTGATTTTGTGTCTAAATTTTCCCCTACTTTATGTTGTAGAGAAAATTATTGATAACATAAATTAGATAAGATATGCGTACTTAATTACCATGTAGATCGATGGCGAAAGCATTCTAAGAGACAAGGAAAATCGTGGAATGATAAAAATGTGAAGCATGGAAACTAGAGAGGAGAAAGTGCAAAAAATTATGATGATGACAACCCTAGGGTGGTAACACACATGTAGATGTCTCCTTTTTACTTTTTGTTGTTGTCAATCCTGATGTGATTGATGTTGTTGATGTTTTAGATGTAGAATGATGTCAAATACCGCTTTCCATAAGGATGGACATGCAAAAGAGAAGAACAAACAAGTAGTCAAATATGTGTGTATATAAGTAAAATGTGTAAAAAGTATGTAAAATGTGAAAAAGGAACATGTGCACGTGCTCTGTGATGAGAAAAGAGTGTAGAAAGGATCCTAAAGATGATGTAGAAGAACAAGTTTTTTGGGTGATCTCATGCCAGTTGTGTTGGTTGCGATTTTTTCAGGAAATCTCATACCAAGAACTAGAATAAGTGTAGGGAGAAACATATGGTGTAATCCTCTAACATTTCAATTCTTCCTAAAATATGGAACACCACTAAAAATGGTGTGTTAAAATCCGATCTGATTCGACTAATTTTGATCCAATGTGAAAGAAGAAAATGCTGTATAATGTGTATAATGGGTGCTAAGAACTGTGTGCCCTATACAAGTCATTGTGTGAAGTTCTGTAGACTATGCTGCACTAAAATATGTTATGTAATTACCCCCTGGTCATAGGTGTTCAGGTGCTACTATATGGGTATAGGAGCTGGTGTTTGTACTGTGCTAAGGACCCAAGTCTGATTTTGATCCTTTTGAGACTATAACTATGTTGTGTTGCACTTTGTCTGTAAATTATTGTATGGGGTGACTGATTCACCTAGATGATGGACCCCTATTTGGGTTGAATGTGATGTCACTGTGGAGTATGTAGCCCAAAAGAGGACCGACTGCGGTGCTAAACCTGTGCGTTGAAGGGGGGAGGGAGTGTGCTTGGTGGAAACCAAAACACATGCAAACAAAGTGGCTACAAAACAAGTCTTAGTGAAAATAAGAAAAACACACATGTAAACAAAAAAATGTAAGCTAACAGATAAGAATACAATGTATAAGCTAACACATAAGAATACAATGTAGACCACAAAAAACGGCTTGTAAACATGGGAAATCACTCACGATGTAGCTAGACAATCAAGGCCAATGAGGTAAAAAGTATATAAGTGTGCACACAAGACAAAGGGAAAAACCCACAAACAATGGCATATAATGACAAACAAAGGTAAATAATAATAACAAATGTAACATATAACCATGGTGGAAAATAAATCTACAAAGGAAATGATGCACATGAAGCACCCGTTAGCATTTTAAGAGATAAAAAGTATGTCAAAGAGTGTATGATCCAATAAAGTAATGTGCTATGAAAAATGAAACAATAACACATGTAGTGTACAAAAGTGGATGCCCTTAGGAGACAATGTAGGACTACTATGAGGTACTTGCACCAAAGATCTATGCTACGTGTGGAGATCTATGTAAAGTTTGCGATCACAACTAGAAAAGTAAGTAAACGTGTATGTATGTATGATAAAGATAATGACATACAAGATATATATCTAGTATGTGTAATAAAGTGTACATGTAAAATCATAAGAAAACAAGAGTAAGTGTGACCAAGATATGTAACATGTTGTGGATGAGATGGAATGGAATGTCAAGTGAATGATAAGAGCAACGTGGCCCCTAAGTGGATGTGTATGAATGAGATGTAGTTCATTTATACATGCTTCCTCAATAGTTAAGAATGAATCGTATAACAAGAGTGCCCCCCCCCCCCGGGAAATGGTTTTAATGTGTGCGCTAAATATATATGATCATCAAATTGTATAGAGTAGAGAATGTATGAGTGAGTGAGTGAATGTGCGAGTGAGGTGAGGTTCATTTTAGATAGAAACCCTCAAAATTCAAGTATGAACCATGGAACTAGAGTGCATCGTAGGGAAATGAGCACAACACATGAAAGTAGATGTGAGGAAGATGTAGTGTGAATGTATAGAGTAAATAAGATGCAAAGTGTGTAGTAGATGCCACGAGAGAAAGAGGTGTAAATAATGCATGATGTGTGAAGAGTGTAATGTGTAGTGTGTAGTGTGACTAAGAAATGCTAGAGATATGTGTTGTAAATTTGCCCAGTATAAAATGTGTGATATGGTCAAGTGTGTGAGAATGCGTAGTGTGTATAGTGTAGAGTAAGTGAGGTTCATGTATATAAGATGCCCTCAACAGTCAAGTGTGAACCATAACATGAGAGTGTGTCATTGGGAAATGACAATACTAATGTATCAAGATGTGTATGATGTATGTGAGAGATTGAATGTGAAATGATGAGAAGATAAGACACATGTCGATGCAAGAAAGGGGAGGAAATAAATACTGTGATGCCCCCAAGTATGTGAGTGTAAAATATATCATGTAATGTAATCTAGGAGGTTGTCATTGTCATGATCGAAACTAAAAGGTGAAGCATATGAGACTTGATAAGCGATAGTGTCAGGTTGTTTGAGTAAGGAGTCATTGAGGTGTAAATTATATATGCCCCCAGCATATTCTTCATTAGTGAAGGGGGGTAGTGGGAAAGCACATGCATACCATTGAGTAAGATTTTGTGAATAACCAAGAAATGAGTCAATACAAATAAAATCATGGTGAAATGGCATGGGGAAAGATATGTCAATATGATCAGGATCTAATGTGCCCCCAATGTAATCAAGTCAAGACTGTCCAAGTGTCAGTGGAGAAGTGTGAGGATCACATGCAAGAAATACTATGAGATAAAATACTAAGACCATAAATAACAATAATGTGAACAAACCCATGGTACACATGATGATCATGGGGTGGAGGAAATATATCATCAATGATAAATCCTAGCTAAGCCAATGCATCATGTGTGCATATAGTATCTGAGCAAGTAGGATTGAATGGAATGTGCTCCCATTAAAATTCATTCATGAAACATGTATATGTAAACGAAGGTCATGGTAATGGAGGTCACTTATGAGAAGATGAAGGAGATGGAATGACATCCAATGTCTGGACAAGCCCTTGATAAAGAATCATAGAAGTAGTAGGAGCAGAAGGCGGAGATGGTGTGAATGAGACAATATTTAACATGAAAATAGTAGCTTAAGTGGTGGAAAATAAGCCAGAGTATCCATATGTTGTGGTTCATCAGTGGTAGTAGATGTTGGGGTAGGAAGTGTAGTGTTGGGATCATGGTTGTAATATTTGAATAGTTAATGATCACCATGAATTGTATATTATACGACCTCATGTAAGAGTTTGAAAAAACTGTAGAAGGAACTACTTGCATGGCATGAATCCAAGGTTGACCAAGAAAAAAATTGTACAAAACTAGGAAGTTAATGATAAAGAAAACTATATTAAGATTTTTTGGCCCAACAATGATAGACAAAGTAATGTGACCTATGCATGGACGAACAAATCCATCATATGCACAAAGAGAAAGAGATGGAGGACTAACATTAGCAATGGAAAGACCAAGATTTTCAAGGAATGACATAGTACATAGATTTAGCTCAGATCCATTATCAATGATGGAACGTTTGACACCCACATTATAAATGTGAAGCATAATGTATAAAGGTAGGTCATTGCCGAAAGTAGCAAGATTAGCGTTAGGGTTTTAGGGAAAATCAATGTGTTGAGAAAAAACATTTACGAATGTGTTATATACTATATCCAGATGAATATAAGAAGGAATACAAGTAGTGGCTAGGAAAGTTTTGATTTTATCTCTTAATTAAGGATTGGTGAGTAGGAAATCATTAATAGAGATACTCATGATTAGGATATCCTAGGAAGATAAAAGCAATAGAAGCATGAGGATCCTAAGAGTTTTTAAATTGAGTCCAGGTTCACCAAAATGATTAA
This sequence comes from Taxus chinensis, assembly GCA_019776745.2. Taxonomy (NCBI): domain Eukaryota; kingdom Viridiplantae; phylum Streptophyta; class Pinopsida; order Cupressales; family Taxaceae; genus Taxus; species Taxus chinensis. Next base: position 340,727,168 of record CM034146.1, read on the forward strand.
GAAAATTGATAAATAAATGCTTAAATCTGATTGCTATGTAGCAATAAATAAATAAGTGAAAAATGGACCCAAGAAAATTAAGTAATTAAGTATTGAAACCCTAGTTGCAAAGAGGAGATAAGATGACTTAGTTGTTTTGAATTTGATTCTAGAATGTGTAGAAGTGATGACTAGGTGAACAGAGATGAAGAATTGTCACATAAAGCCTCCAAAAAATGTGTAAACTGATGATCTTCCTGGATTTGGGTGCCTAGAGAGGGGTAGGGGCGCCTGTGGGTGCCCTGGATTTGTTTCTGGGTTCCTCTATCTGCCAAAAATCTTTGAAAACCATCTTTGACTAGTTATAAGATATTTTATTTCCTTTTCCTTTGGTCTCTAGTATGTCACACAATGATCACCGATGTTGCTGATAACTCACAATGAAAGATTGACCTGTAAAACCCTTAAGAGTGCATTGAATCCCAAAAATAAAAGAATGCAAATGAGGGTTCAGGCTGTCCTCATTTTTCAAACAAGTGAACTTACGACTAAGCATTGTCCTACATTTCAAACCCATTATAGTTATAGATGTGTGTGTGTGTGTGTGTGTGTGTGTGTGTGTGTGTGTGTGTGTGTGTGTGTGTGTGTGTGTGTGTGTGTGTTTCCCAGGTGGATCTTACACATGCCACACTTAATAGCAAGAAAATAACTATATGTAAAAGATGTGAATATATGTGTGCATGGAATAGAATAGAATTCCCCTCCTATTAAGTGTATGCAAAATAATACAGTCCCTTGCCCTTGAATTGATGCTACACTGAATGCTTGAATTCTCTTGGATAATTTTTGGATGCAACCTTAGGTGGTGATAGCTAATGATTAGTGCTTGTTCCTTTATTATGATCACATAAATTTATATCTATATGATTCCATTTCTTGAATTTCGTAATTAACCATGAAAAGGTCAAATACCAAAAAGATAAGATGCTCAAACGGTTAGAAAGGAACCAAAATATGTGAACAAAGTACATGGCTGCCTATCATCGGTGTCTTGGTTAGGTGCTGGTGTCTAGGATGATAAATTATGAGGTGTGAAAATACAAATTGAGCTAGAAAGAGTGTAAGACCAAAGATAACAACAAAAAGAAAGCAACTATGGCTAAAGACATGGGTTAATTAATACTTTTCTTACTTAGGAATTATATGAATAGTAGTATGCAATCAAGACTAGATAATTACCCAAAGTGCATGATTTTGTGTCTACATCCTTATCCTATCCAACCTATCTAATTTACCTCAATCCGTACCATTCATCCCACCCAAACATGCTTTGGGACTTATAGGAGAAAGTCACATCCCACCTTACATCCCTTCCCATCCCCCATATGAGCTATCCCATCTCGAATCCTTTCATCTTACCTATCCTCCATAATTACCCCATCCAAAACCCAAAATATAAAAATCAAAACATAAAATAATCTAAAATTTAAAAATCAACACATTCAACCAATCCATAAAATATAAAAATGTAATGTGTGTTTTTACTTGTGTGTGTTTTCTTGCTTGTATGCATTTACATTTTGGCCGATGATATGAGGCCCCTTTAGTTTTATTTTATTTTGCACAGTCCAATGATACAAGGACCATATATTTTATATTAATCTATACAATGATATGAGGACATGGGCATTGTGAAATTACAACATCATGGTCTCAATACCTTGGTGCATCTTGCTTTATGCCATATCATTAATCACAAATTCTAACGATGATAAAAATGGGAATTTTATTGTAGCACACCCCTTCTATCATCATATTTTAACATTATCATCATCCACTCCTAACCCTTATCATCATCTAAATAAATATCTATCTCCTCATCCATATATCTGATCAATCCATTAATATCCACATCCAAATCTTATCCTCTCACATCCAACATACAAAATCCTCACCCGATGGATGGGGGATCTTCTAACATCCTTTCATCAGTCAAACCCGATCTTCACACCCAATCCTTATTCTTTCTTCCACACATTTGCAAATATTTAAATCCTACCCCTTTGATCGGGGCTTCTCAAAAACTAACATATTCAAATCCAATATCCTAAAATCTTCAAATTCTACCCCCTTGACTGGGGCATCTCAAAATATAACATCTTAAAAAATACTCAACACCTAACCCCTTGATGGGGGAATCCTCTAATCCTAAATCCTAAATATGCACCCTTTTCATACATTGTTGATTGAGGCATTCTCTAATCCAACATCATAAATCTTCACCCTTGTCATACATCATTAACTAGGGCATACTCTACTCCAAAATACTCAAAATATTCTAATCCTATAATCCTCATCCTCTAATTCTTCAAATATTTTAATCCTAATCCTTTGAATCCTCAAATCTTTTCATCATCCAATCGTCCCTTATCTACTAACTTGTGCATCTCCTCTTTTTGAGCAGTTACCTGACTCATTCCTTCCCCACCTAACCCCTCAAGGGGCATCATATCACCATCATAATGTCTTATTTTGTTTTCTTTTAAGTGTCATTGCTTCGCAATAATACTTCAAAGAGGGGAAAAATATAGACATCTAAAATGTCGACATGATTAATCATAATTAATTTGTCCCATAAACAACATCATCACTATCCATATAATAATTAATCACAAGATTAATTATTATTATTTAATCCATTTTATCTTATTCACCCCTTATCATTATTTATCATTCCATCATTAATCATTTTATCATTAATCACTTTAATTCCTTATTATTTCCTATTATCCTATCATAATCCTTCGTTAACATTTTATAGGAATTTGATATTCCTACATCTCACCTACCTACCCTACACATCCCTACAACTAGCCTTTCCATGTAACCTCACCACTAATAATCAATTAACCTAATCTAATTCTAATCCTAATCATATCCTCACACCTCTAAATCTATAGGCTTCTATTTCTATAAGCCTCTCTAACCTTCCTCTTTCATTGACTTTTTAATTCAATGGAAGCTACTTCCCTCCATTTAAAAATTCAAATAAACCTTCCACTCTCCATGGATACTTCTCTCCAATTCTAAAAATATCCATTCTTCTCTTGCATCCTCCACCCACAAACTATAAATTTAGCTCTCCTCCTCCATGAGAGCTAGGTCACAAATCCATAACCAAGCTCTACCAATTTGTTTCATAAATATTACATTTTATCTTTTAATCCTTTTTATCAATCCAATCAATTCATCCTTCATCAAGCATCTAGAAATCCAAGGAAATCAAGGGGAGATGCTGCCCAAGTGTCTCCAAAATCTGAATCAAGCAACCAAGTTCAATCAACAATCCAACAAGAGAAAATAAAACACATCAAAGTAGGAGCTTTACAACTTGTAGATAAGTGTAGGTATTTTTCTTCTCTCCTTTCCATCCACTTCTCCATCTAAGGTATTTTATAGGAAAATTAGAGTAGGAAGACAAATTTGTTTGTTTTCTTTCATTTTCATTTTAATATTTTTGACATATACAAAGGGTTATGGTCATATTTATAGGGCTGAGGAGACCCATATGGTTCACTGATGAATCCAACGGTCTGTTGATTTAGATGGTGTAGGATTGATCAACTTGAGACAATGAGCCCTTGTGAGATAGTATTAGGGTTTTTGGTGGTAAATACAGATTAGGGCTGTCTTAGGGAGATAAAAGGTAGTTGGGGATAAGAATGTATTAAATGAAGGTAGATGGGAACCTAGGGATGATAAAAAGGGTGTTTAGGGAGGACAAAAAGGGCTAATGAATAGGTTTAGGGATAATTAAGGATGATTATGGATGTTTAGTGAAGACAAATTAATGATGTGGTTAGGATAGGATTAAGGAGGAAAGTAAAAATCAAAGGGATAAATGGAATTTAGGAGGGAAAAGGATATTTTAATGAGAAGAGAGGTATTTATGTAGAAAATTATGATGAAGGGGAGTGAATGCGGGGTGAGGGTTAAGGGATACCAAAAATTGGTGTCTACATTTGCCCCATTTTTTTGAGTGATCTGTGTTGGGCAATCCATGAGACAAAATGAGAAGTGATGAGAGATGATGATGGTTGAGTTGTCCCCCCTCAAACTCAGGATCAATTATATAAAGAAGATTCGATTACGAGTTTATAGAGATAGATGAAGGAGAAAGGAAAAGGATGGAAAGGATGAGAAGAGAAAGAGGATGAAAGAAAATTCCCCAAGTGGAGAGGGATAAGGATAAAAAAATAAAAAATAAAAAATATGGTGATGATTTTAGAGTCACTTCGGTAGGGAACAAAGTAAGGTCTCAATGGATACTTTTGAGTTGGTGAAAATCACAACAATATGGAGGGAGTCAAATAGGAACCCACTTAGATGGATTTACAAGTCGTGAGACCCATGTGTCAAAGGAAGACATCAAAAGTATTCGCAAACAAATGCGAGGATGGTCAAGACAATGGTTTTGATAGAATGCACGGGAAAAGTGAATGTGATATCCTTCATATATGAGGAATAAAAAATATGTGCCTAGGTGTGAAGAAGGTAAAATATGGCCACAATGGTGGGATTAGGATGAAATATGGTACCCCAAGAGGGACATGAAGATTGGACATAGAATGGGCTACTGGATACAAATAAGGATGTGTAATGAAATTGGAGATAGCGAGGGTAGTCCAATGGGACAAATAAAGGCCTGTTATGAACAACACATAAGGAAAAAGTGGAAGAAAATATAATTTTGAAGAGGAAAGAGGTGAAAGAGGATAGGGAATGAATATTTAGGGTTGGGATGATAGAGACTAAGCTGGGTTAGTGATGTCTAAGATTAGGTTGAAAATGATTAGATCAGTTGACAGTGACATAGGTCGATAAGATATATAAGTAGTGGATGTGTCTGACTAATCTCATTTGCACTATGTGAATTTATCAATAGAGAGCTTTGAGTGAAAGAGAAATTGATATTTGGAGTGAGATGGAGGCCAACATAGTAGTGAGGAAATGTTTGAGGACTCGAAGGATGGTAAGTGCCTAAGCCATATCTTTGTTTTTGAGTGTATAATTTTTTTTACATTATTATGAGATTTTGAAATGGGTGCCAAGGGCAGTCAACAGTGACTAGACATGGTCACCATTGATTGGGGCCTAAGGGTAGTGACCCAAGCTGGGTGACGTCAAATCAAATTGGGTCGATGTCGAATGGGTAAATATGGAAGATATTTTATTAGAGTAGTTGAAAAATGATGATTTTTGGATGCTTAGATGTCGATGATTTCTCATTTGAATGATTTTACAGACTAGGGACACATTGTATCTCAGAGACAAAGTCCCTACCATATATGACCAGATTAGAGGGGATGTGACCGATGCAGAGTGGGATCATTTAGAGGTGGTAGGACTACATGGATCCCACCATTATTAGAGGATATCAAGTGACATATGATTGATGATTGCATTGATTGATAGGTGGGATGTGAGAATTGGTAAATTTTAGCTCAAGACATAAGAGATAACAGTGACATTGGAGGACATGTACCATAGTTTGAGGCTGTCAATACAGGGGGAGCCCATAGAGCCTATTAGAGTCGAGAGGATATTAGGTATATTAAAGAAACGATTTGGAGTTGATGCCTCATATATCATAGGTGGCCATAAATATGGCTCCGCCGAGTACTATATCATTATAGAATTACAAGGCACTACGTGTGGATACATGCTACTATGAGTGCATAGTCACATCAAGGATACAAGATGTGTCATGATATGTAAAATACCTAGCAGGGGAGTGGAGAGTAGGGATCTCAACATGAAAATCACCATCCAGAAGTACGGCTAACGTGGTGCAGCCCTGACGAGATCCAAGTCTAGATGGAGGAGATAATGGACAAAGAGGTGCACATGTGACTACCATAGAGGGAAAGGGTTAGAGATCAAAGCATCTGATATGCATTTTACCACTTAGGGTGAATGATATATTGATTTTTGATGTATATATTTTTGAGATAGAGCCCATAAAGGCCTATCGCGGATGTATGGACACATTTTGATGAGGATATATATAAATATGATTTTTTTATGACTTATATGTGTTGTCTGATGATCAATGTGATGATTTGATTGTACTATGGATGTTATTGTAGATAATAGATTCTTATTGATGATGTGATGTCTATTTAATTTTATGTGATTTTGTGAATAGATCTTATATACGTGATATAATGTTTTGAATAAAATGCTTAGATGTTGACATGAACATATGATGTGAGATATGGGTTAGATGATTTGATGTGATGATATAATAGATGCGAGATGATATGAATTGGATTATAGTAGATGTGATTAGATGGGAAGTATATATTAGACTATATGTTGATGTTAGATATGATGATAGGAGTTATGGATTAAGATATGATTATACATAGACGATGGTGTAGATGATATGAGATGTTAGATATGATGATGGAAGTAGCTAAAGTAGATAAGGAAGAAAGAGTGGCAAGTATTTATAGGGCGTAATTGGGTAAGATGCCTCCTTAGGAGGGTGAAAAAATGTGAGAAAGTACACTTCATCATAGGGAGGATCATATATAGAAAAGATTCTTTGGAACTATATTGGAGATAAAACATGAAAGGGAACAATGTAAAACATTGTGCTCACAACTGTTGACAGGTGTTAACACATAACTAACGGTAGTTATTCAAACTTAAGATCATAAGGGAAAAGTGGAAGTGCTTATTGACATACTATAAACATGAAAAAGGGGGTAAAATGGAGCTTGTACAGGGAAAAAAAGTTCTCTTTAGGTGATAGTCCTAGATCTATGCCCCAACTCTGAGAAATATGGTGCAAACTGATCAATGCAAGAAGTTTATTACAAATGGGAAAGATGACTGATGCGGGAAGATTTTTGGGGATGCTTACTTTTGATATTTTTCTTTTGATTTTAGAAATTTGGAAGGTTGATCAATGTGGGAAGCCTTCACTACCATGATATAGGAAAATATACATGCTTCGAGGGAGTGGTCTACTTTTAGAATTTTACCTTTGGATTTTGAATTTTGACTTTGAGATAGTAGGATGCATGATACTTGTCCTTCGAGGTATCAGTATATAACTTTAACATTATATAAACAACTTTCCTTTGAGGGATATGTCTTTTTTTGCAAGCGAACATCCAAAATTTCAACTTTAGGAAAAATTTGGGGATAACCAAGTAAACCACTAGGGAAGAGGATGATAATATGTACAAGAAACACCTGTGGATCCTTATTATGGTTCTAATAGGTAGATAAGATGGTGAAAAATGTAATGATTATAGGTTTCCCACCTAGAAGGAGGAATTTTTCCATGAGGAATATGATACAAGAAGAGTCGAGGTGTACATATTCAAGGTCATATTTAGGATAGTGACGGTAGACCACATAATTCCAAATCATCACAATGAGAGATGGAAGGGCTAGTGATGGGAATGAGATCATTAAGGTGACTAAGATCATGTCGGTAGGCATGTTAATAGTAGAAGGGTCGCAAGTGAAAGACATTGAGAGGTTTAATTTATGGATTACAATTAAGAGAGGCTAAATGACAGGCTCTAGATCTATATTTATGCATCATAATATATGGTTGAAGAGTGATTAAGTGACATTTATCTAGTAGTTCAAATTGTGTTAGATGCTTTTGACAATAGTCCTCATCAAAGATGAAGTCATGAAGAGAGAAACACAAGGATGGGATTTGGACTTCAAGAGGAAGAACGACTTCAGAACCATAGATGAGGGAGGAAGGAGTAACACCCTTAGAGGTGCGGATGCTAGTCTGATAGGTCCAAATGGAAAAAGATGTGAATATGCCAATTATGTCCTAATTTTTCAATAATTTTGATAAGGATATTACGTAGAGTCTTGTTAGTGGATTTGGCTAGGTTGAGGATAGTAATGAGAGGAGAAACCAAGCTTAATGTTGAAAGAGTCACAATGCTTCTTAAGATATTTTTTTTTGAAGGAATTTCTGTTGTCCATGATAATTTTTTAAGGGACGCCGAAACAACAGCTGATGTGCCGATAGAAAAAATTGATGATTTTGTTGGCTTTAGTTTATGTGAATGGAATGGATTCCACCCATTTGGTTAAGTATTTAGTTTTGGTGATGATTTAATGATGACTTTGAGAAGAGCATGGATTGATGATGCTAACGAGGTTGAGACCCCATTGTGAGAATGGCCAAATATCTTGAGCCGACTGCAAGGCCTGAATAGGAATACATATGAGATTAGAATGTTGTTAGGATTTAACACACTTTTTGACATAGTCACAAAAATATTGATTGAGGGTGGGCCAGTAATAACCCATCCGAAGAACTCATTTCGGAATGACCTAAACACTAAAGTGTCCACCAAAGATGTATTCATGGAATTATCGGATAACACAAGTAGATTCATGAGATTTTAGATAACATAGTAGAATTCCATCAAACCAAAGTTTGTAGAGGATGCTACCAAGGATGACATAATGATTAACATGTTGAAGAAAAAACCTCCTAATTTTTTGGATAGGTCAGAGGGTAGTTTGGATTGAGACAAATAGTCAAAAATTTGATAGTACCAGAGATCTGATTAATCAGTGTTAACATGATTGATTTGAGGAAGCTCATGTGTATGAGATGGTTTCTCGAGAAGATGAATAAAAATAGATTACTTGGATTCTTATATTTTCCATGGGATTAGAGATGTGAGAGATGCCACAGTATCTAAAAAATGATTGGATGAACCAGGGATGGATTGGATGGTGTAGAAATTGAAAGCCTCAAGAAGAAAGTTGACAATGTCTTTATATTTCTAAAGGAATTCATTTTTTAACTGATAGGTTCATTTAAATTGATTAATAATAAATTGAGAGTCACTATAGATATCAAGGATTTGGATTCCAAGCATGATAGTAGTTTCAAGACCCAAGATGAGGGCTTCATACTTAGCCATATTATTAGTTCATTCATACGTAGTCATGGGGATAGGAGTATCCCAAGGAGAAATGATGATAATTCTAACACATCCCCCTTTCCAACACTTAGATCCATTAAATAAAAGTTTCATTCAAAGGGGATAAAATTCATGATCAATGCTGAATATAGACTCATTAGGAAATTTTTTGTGAGGGAGATGATTGTCAGGAAGAGAGGCTTCTATCAACACGAATCTGGCACTCTGATAGTATTTCACTGGGAACTCCTCGTGATATGATTATTTTAGTAATGCACAACTTTTGGTTTGGTAGTAGTAATTTGGAAACACAACAATAGACATAACAAAAGAATACCACAAACTATGACATAAAAGAACGATGAAAAATCCGAAATACAACTATAAAATGTATTATTAACATAAAATTGTTACAATCTCACCCATGAATTACGCCAAGTGTTAGCAACCCCACTTGTTTTCCAACAATAGTTATGGGAGAAACTTCACAATTACTCCTCTTGATGACTTCCTTAACACACCTTCACAATGAATCCTTTATTCATAAAATAATTATTACAATTTTGTTCTATGATATATGAGAGGGGGTGGCCTCTCTATTTATAGAAATTCAGGCTTATCCAACCTATCTCTAAGATAGGATAGGAAATCTCTTCCGGCCAATCATATTCCATGCCTAAACTCTTACCTTTACATGTAGGCTTATCTTCTAAGATAAGATAAACCTTATCATCTCACATGGGTTCCACCTTTTTAGACTTTTCTACAAATAAAATACACAAAATATTTATGACATCACTCCTTATCCTTATTACAAATATAATATTTCTAATTCTTAATCATGTAGACCCTACTTCTCTACTTACCCCAACTTTGACATTTTAACATTACCGGACCACTTACAACAAATATTTACTTTTTACCACAACATTACTATTATACTTTGACTATTACTGTACTCTACTTTATTGCGGCACTGTACCGATAATGCCGTTATCTTCTATTGGATGCCACTACTAATTATACTTAATAACATTCTATTCCTAATACATACATCAATGAAATAGAAATTACGGAGGAAAATTATAATGTCGACATTTTCCCCCTAACTAGCTTCTACTCTGTCCTTGGAGTAGACTCTTATGGACATTCTGAAGCTGGTGCTTGGAAAATATTTAACTTGTCGTGGTTGACCCATTTTTTGATGGGAGTGCCATCTAATTCCTCCAGTTGATATGTACCATTTTCATGGACAACTACTATTTTGTAGGGCCCCATCCATTTGGGAAAAAATTTTCTCTACCTTCTTTTTTTGTATCTGGAATCATATATTAGAACCAAGTCATTCACATGAAATAAAGACCAACGGATCTTTTGATCAAAGTACTCCTACTTCATTTTCTTCTTATAGCTTGTATCCTTTGTTATTTCCCTCATTTCCTCTAGCAAATGAAGATGTACCAACCTTTCCTTTACTGAATCACTTTCATCCATCCTTTCATTTTTCATAACTCTCGCAATGGGAATATCAAACTCAATAGGAAGAACTGGATCAGTGCCATAAGCCAATTGAAATGGGGAGTATCATGTTATTGATTTTGATGTTGCCCTATATGCCCACAATGCTGCATGAATCATTTTATCCCACTTATGTACTTGCAAAGCTACATATTTTGCTAGGATTTGGAACAATACATAATTTGTTCGCTCCACCTATCCATTTGTGCTTGGCTTGTAAGTTGTTGCCTTCTTGTGCTTAATAGAAAACTCATTTACTAGGGCCTCTACCACCTCATTAATGAAGTGATTTCCTTGATTTGTTACAATTTCTAATGGACAACCAAATCTGGTGACAATGCGTTCATACATGAACCTTGCCACTTCATCCATGGAAGCTATTTTCAATGGCCTAGCTTCAACCCACTTGGTTAAATAATCTTTGGCAACTACAAAATACTTATTTTGACATGGGGTAGTTGGAAATAGACCTAAAATATCTATTCCCCACTTTTCAAAGGGACCAAGTGGAAGAATAGGGCATAATGGAGCTGATGAAGTTTTACGGTTACCATGTGTTTGACAAATATCACATGTATTACAATAATTAGAAAAATCTCTAAAAAGAGTGGGCCAGTGATAACTTGCATCCAAGATCCTTCTTGTTGTAAGTTGTCTAGAGAAGTGTGCTCCACATGTACCATTTTTGAATTCTTCTATTATCTCCTTCCCTTCATCACGTCCAACTTCCCTCTTGTACTATCCATTAGGTACTATTTGAAATAATACACCATGTAGAATAGAATATGGACAACTGAATTGAGTAATCTTCCTCTTAGTATTTGCATTGGCACCATCAAGAAACTTGAATTCATTCAGATAATTCCAAATATCTATGTATTCACTAGGGATTGTGTGAAGAGATAACAATGCTACATCTGGGAAATCATCATCATCACAAGATGAACCTAAACCATCATAGGCTCGAGAGAGTGCATCTACATTGACATGCTTCTTTCCTAGCCTATCTATAATATCAAATTCAAATTCTTGTAGCAAAATTATCCATCTTGCTATCCTCCTTGATGGGTTAGGCTTATTTACAATATATTTTAGAGCCTGATGATCTGTTACAACTATAAATTTCTTTCCTATCAAGTAATTTCTAAACGTCTTTACAACAAAAATGATAGCTAGAGCCTCTTTTTCTGTTACAGTATAATTTACCTCAACACTGCTCATTTGTCTACTCCCAAAGTAAAATGGATGATCATTCCCATTTTCATCCTTTTGGCTTAAATTACTTCCTAGTACTGCATCTGAGACGTCAATATACACAATGAATGGCTTGCTCCAATCTGGATTCTTTAAAATAGGTGAAGACACCAAAGCTTCCTTCAGTTGTTCAAAAGCTTCATGTGCCTTCTTTCTTCTAACATTCAGGTTAGGAAATGAAATTCTTGTAACTAACCCTTTGACTTTTTCATGAAATTTTATCAGGATCAGTACCAATACCATCTCTAGATACAACATGCCCTAACAAAATACCTTTAGAACATCCAAAGACACACTTTGTAGGGTTTAGTGAGGCTTGTGCTTCATCTAACCTTTGAAATGTTGTCTCCATCTGGTGCAGGTGGTCCATTTTTCTCCCATAGATGTAAAAATCATCTAGAAATACTTTGATGAAGCTTCCAATGTAGGGTTCAAACACCCTATTCATCAAGCGCTGGAATGTTTTTGGAGCATTACATAACCCAAATGGCATAACTCTATAAGCAAACATTCCCCAAGGAGTGGTGAACGTGGCCTTCAGCTGATCTTTCTCCACTATACAAACTTGGTTGTATCCGCTATACCCATCAGCAAAACTATAGCACTCCTGGCCAGCTACTTCGTCCAAGATCTGATATGAGAATGGAAGAGGGTAATGATCTTTCTTTGTTGCCTTGTTGAGCTTTCTGTAATCAACACAAATGCATAGCTTCCCATTATTTTTTATTGAGATCACAATGGAAAAAACCCATTCTGAATTCTCCACAACAAATATGAATCCTACATCAATCAACTTATCTATTTCTTTTGTTATAGTCTTGGAGAAATTAGGATTCATTCTATATGGCATTTACTTTATGGGCTTAGCACCATCTACTAGTTCAATAGAATGTTCTACCCAACTTACTTGACGAAGTTCCTTGTAATCAGAAGTGAATAAGTGTATGTACCTTCGAAAGAGTTGGAGGTAGGATTCCTTCTCACTCTCCATCACAACATCACCAATCTTTATTTATTGGAGATGATCATCAATTTCTTCTTCAGATAATTTTATGGGTTCATGATTCGGTGTGACTAGAAGGATATCCATGACCGAAACATCAACCTCACTTTCTTCATCTTCTGTGTCCACTTCACTGGTACTAGAGTAATCAGAGGATGTCTAATCATCAATTTCATCACTTGAATCCACAGGTTCTACCTTATGATGCCGAGGGATCACGTTTATCTTCACCCTCTCTCTGCCACGTCCAAGTGTCATGAATCCTTCATTCTAGTAGTTTCTTGCATGAAATATCCTTATCCATGGCCTTCCCAAAAACATTGGGTATGCAACAGTACCATTCTTCATCACCTAGAAGTCTACCACACATACAACACCCATGACAGATATTGCCACATTTGAAACAACACCTTCTGGTTTAGTTTTTCCCTTATTTAATGACCTTAACATAAGTGTTGAGGGGTGATCAATTTTTAAACCCAACATATTCATTACAGACTCAGTCATTACATTAACTGCAACACCTCCATCTACTAAGACATCATGAATTGAAATACCATTACATAATACCTCAGCTTGTGGAGCGTAGGGATCCGCCTCTACTTCCAAAATAGGGACCTCAACCTCCTTCCTTCGTCGAGCATTGAGTCCACTTCGCAGCTCCCACCTCTTCTCAGAAGACATAGCTAGAAGTTGACCATATGTAATATTTTCAGGCCTTTTGGAAAGATCTTCTAAGATGGAGTATGGTCCTTGCCCCTGTGAAATCAAAAAATCTTACACACCTAACTTTCTTCTCCTATGTTTCTTACTAGTCTCTCCTTTCATCTTCTTAGGATCATTTCCATCTTGGTTATCATTTTTTTCTTTCTTTTTGTTACAAACACATTTTCTGCATTATTTATGCTCCTATCTACTACATCAAAAGAATTCACAGGTGCTTTTCCTTTATCATTATCTCTTGTACCAGATGTAGAAGCTCTATCTGGACAATTATACTTATAATAACCCTTTTTATAATAACCATAACATACAACTTACAATATATTTCTTTTTGGACCTCTATCTCCTCCTTGGGAACTAAATTATTTTCCTTGAAGAAGATTAATAGTTAATTGGCCCATCTTCCTAAGTAGATCTTCATACTCAGTAGATGTACTAGGGGAAAGATTTGTGCTCAATAAGAGTGGTTGTGGATTCTGGACCAAAGGTGTTGGTGTAGGCTCTACCTTAGCAACAATTTCTTTGGGCTCTTCTTCCATTCTTTCTTCTTGCCTTCTTGTAATCTCCTTTGATTGTTCAAGGGTCACTGGGCGGTCATACTTCACTCATTTTCTGATCTCTAGCTTCATCCCAAGAATGAAGTGCTTACAGAGGAGATTATCCATGCCATTCATCAACCCATATGTTAATCCTTCCTTCTGGATCTGGGCATCGAGCTTCCTCCTTAGCTCTAGAACACGAGCATGATAATCCATTATCTTCTCCTTCTCTCCTTGAGATAGATTTGTGATCTCAATCATGAGATCTTCATATTTTTGTTGTTCACCAAATTCTTCAAGAAAACTTTCAGTTAATAAATCCCATGAGTTTTTCACATTATCACCTAGTGTTTCAAACCACCTAAGGGTTGAACCATCCAAAAAGGTAGGAAAAAATTCAGTCCATTGTTCCCTTCTTATGAGGCCATTACAAATGCAAGATTGTTTAAACTCTTGAATGAAAGAGGATGCATCTTCATTAGATTGGGCTGAAAAATAAGAATCTTCCCTATTTTCAAAAGTAACCACAGTGAAATACCAACCCACAAGTACAATCAACAATACTTTATGTACATAAATAATTGGAATCACTATAATAGAAAGTGACTTTACACCTTTCTATAGTAAAATAGGAATGACCATGGTAAACTATGGTAAAACTTGACTTACTGTAGTAAAAACTGACTTTACTGTGGTAAACACTATTCACAGTAAAAAGTGAAGTTACTGTGGTAAATACTATTTACAGTAAAAATTAAAGCAACTGTGATAAATACTATTCATTGTAAAAAGTGAAGTTACTGTGGTAAATGATATTCATGGTAAAAAGTGATTTTACCATGGTAGCTACTATGCACGGTAAAAACAAGGTTACCCTCCAAATGATTTATGACTAAGTGGGAATATCTCTCTAGAAAATCCACCAACGAGGAATGGTCTCGGAAATAGAACCAAAATGTCAACACGAATCCAGAACTTTGATAGTATTTCACCAGAAATTCCTCATGCTATGATTATTTTAGTAATGCACAACTTTTGGTTTGGTGGTAGTAATCTGGAAACACAACAACAGACATAACACAAGAATACCATAGACTATGACATAAAAGAATGATGAAAAATCTGAAATACAACTGTAAAATGTATTATTAACATGAAATTGTTACAATCTCACCCATGAATTACTCCAAGTGTTACCAACCCCACTTGTTTTCCAACAATATTTATGGGAGAAACTTCACAATTACTCCTCTTGATGACTTCCTTAACACACCTTCACAATGAATCATTTATTCATAAAATAATTATTACAACTTTGTTCTATGACATATGAGAGGGGGTGGCCTCTCTATTTATAGAAATTCAGGCTTATCCACCCTATCTCTAAGATAGGATAGGAAATTTCTTCTGGTCAATCATATTCCATGCCTAAACTCTTACCTTTACATCTAGGCTTATCTTCTAAGATAAGATAAACCTTATCATCTCACATGGGTTCCACCTTTTTAGACTTTTCTACAAATAAAATACATAAAATATTTATGACATCACTCCTTGTCCTTATTACAAATATAATATTTCTAATTCTTAATCATGTAGACCCTACTTCTCTACTTACCCCAACTTTGACATTTTAACATTACTGGACCACTTACGACAAATATTTACTTTTTACCACAACATTCATATTGTACTTTGACTATTACCATACTCTACTTTATTGGTGGAACCATACCGATAATGCCGTTATCTTCTATCGGACACCACTACTAATTATACTTAACAACATCCTATTCCTAATATATACATTAATGAAATAAAAATTATAGAGGAAAATTGTAATGTCGACACTTTGATGAGCTGATCGGTGGTGGTTTGGCCCTTGATAGATTTCTGAGACTTGAAATCTAGGTAAAAATTAATCATGAGCATGAGCCATCGAGTGATTGGGACTTTATGATATGGTTTGGAATGCATGGTTTTGAGAGGATGGAAACTAGTGACAACATAGGTTTTGTGATTAAGGAGATATCGATGAAGTTTAGAAGTGGTGAAGAAGAGAGCACGACACAGTTTTTCAGCTTCATTGTAATGAGTCTCATAATTATAAAGGGTGTGACTGATGTAATATATGGCCTTCTCCCTGCCCAGATCATCATGGTGTGCCAACATAGTACCCAAAGCATGATCATTGCTAGAGATGTAAAGGTAGAAAGGCTCACCCTCATGTGGAGGTGTGAGCACATGCAGGAATAAAAGATACTTCTTGAGAGCATCAAATTCCTTTTAGAAATTTTCATTCCAATGGAAGTTAATGTATTTGCAAAGGAGATGGTGAAAAGGTTGGAAATGGTCTGAGAGTTGCGAGATGAAGCGACATACTAATTGGAGTTGGCCTTGGAGACTATGAAATTACTTTAGATTAGAAGGAGGGGGCATCTCGACGATGAATTTTATTTTTTTGGGATCAAATTCAATACCCCTAATAGAAATATGAAGCCAAGGATTTTTTCAATTATAACTCCAAAAAACACACTTGGTTAAATTCAGACAAAGGAAGAATTGAATAAGATGTGTGAAGAGGATTTAATGGATGGAAAGATAATCTCGCTAATGTTTATATTTACCCAAGAGTTCATCAACATAGTCCTATACAATTTTGTGGATAAGGTCATGGAAGATGTAGTTTATGATGCGCTAATAGGTGGCTGTCATGTTTTTTAAACCGAATGCATGAAACGATAACAAAAGGTCCCCAAAGAAATGATTAAAGAAGTATTATGTTGGTCATCACATGCAATGAGGATTTGATTATAACTAGAAAAACCATCCATAAGAGAAATCATCTCATGGCCTGCGGTGTGGTGAGTTGATCAATGTTGGGAAGGGGAAATTCATCTTTAAGGAAATCAAGATTTAAATCTTGAAAGTCGGTGTAGATTCAAAAATTTCCATAGGATTTGGAAATGGGTAGGATGTTGGAAACCCATTGCGAATAATTGATACGAATGATGAAATTAGAAGAACGAAGGTATTGCAACTCCTTTTTAATAAGGCAACGTGAGGATGCATGTAGCGAAGTTCATATTTAACCGACTTAGCATTAGGGATGGTAACAATGTTTTGGAAAATGATAGAGGGATCAAGGGTTATCATGTCAGTGTAGGACCTTGCAAAGGCTTGAATGTATTTAGAAAGGAAGGTGACACAAGAATCAAGCTCTTGAGGACCAAGGGATTGACCCACTTTGAGGATGTAAGGTTCTTGTGGAGTCCTAATGTTGATGTCGATGGTGGACTCATTGAGAAGGGTGGATGTGTTAGGAGGTAAGGACTTATGACGATAGGAATACTCTACCCCCATATAGGAAAGAATGGAATCATCATCAGTGCATTGAAGAATGTCAATAATTGGGGAATATTCCTCTACCATGTCAGAAAATTGAAAGGGAAGGGGCCTATTTTTACCTTCAAACTTATAAATGACCGGTCCCAAGGTGATTATGGAGATTAAAAAAAATCTAGAAGAGATGGAAACAATATCATCCATATCTATGGTTTTGTTGGATGGGGAGGATATGGATGAGGGATCAATGTTCATATGAGATGGGGATGAAGAAAATGCAAGAGAGTTGGTGGATTGTTCCTTGAAACCTAGTCCAAACTTTTCATGGGACTTACGACATTGGTCGATGATGAGAGCGTGCATTCCCTATTGATAAGACCCCATACGAAATCCTTTCCATGCAAAATGATGGAGGTAGGTGTAGGAAAAGGATTTTTTATAGATAAAATAAAATCCATTGGTGTATGGATTGGTGTGAGGTTGAGCATTGATGTGAGAGGAAGGATGATTGATGGTGTCATAGATCAGATTGGTTCAGAGGAAAGGTGGACAAGAATAAATTATGTCACTAAAATTAGGTTGATATACTAGTGCTTTATTGGGTCTACCAAGTAGATTAGGTGTGGGAAGATCATTGAGCTCGAGGAGGAGGTACTCTCCCAGTGAGAGGCACTGCATCACATTGTCAATAGATTCATTATTAGGTAGCTTAGATGCATGGAAAAATGAGCTAGTAGATGCTTCATATGGTTCTTGTTTAGGGATAAGCACATTATTTGGTTGATAACTAATGTGACATGCTTTGAAAGGTGGAATGTCTGAGGGGAGTGTTAGGATTTTTCATTCATGCTTATACTTGATACAATGATGGAGAGTGGAAGGAACACAACACATGACATGGATCCATGGTCGTCCAAGTAAGATATTGTATTGGAAATCACCCTCAATGATGTAAAAGAGATCATGGAGGATTATATCAAAAACATGGATGAGAAGGATAACTATGCCCAACGCGGGGACCACAAGATACTTAAAATAACAAAGGACCAAGGGTGATTGAGAGACAATGGAGTTGGGAAACTTGAGTTGATCAAAGATATGGGATGATATGATGTTAATGCTAGCTCCATTTTCTATCATTGAACATTAGATGAATGTATCGTTGATGTGAACAATAATGAAAAGTGGGAGGTCGTGATCTCTAGGTGAGATGTCATGGATTTTAGAGTCCTCAAAAGAGATGGTTGCACAAGTTATAAGTGCTTCGATAAGGGCCAAAAAATGTTGAGTCTCATCTCTAGTGATGGGGGTGTGTTATAGAGCATAAATGGGAACTTGTTTGTGATTGGGGGAGATTTGGATGAGCTCATAAAGTGACATCTTGATAAGAGATTAATGGAGATATTTCACAATAGTTTATTTGATGACAGTGGGTTTTTGGGTACATGGGGTGGCTAAGATGAATCCTTTAGCTTTTGAAGAAGATGATGGAGTGGGGTCGCCAGATAGGGGATGATGATGAATTTAGTATTAGATTGAGTAGGTGGTTGATAATCATGAGGGAGAGAGTGTGTGGGGATATGAATGACATTGATAAATAGAGGGGGACCTTCCTTAAGAGAAGCATTGCTTAAAGGAGGAACCAAAAAAAAAAAATAGTTAAAGAAGCTGATTTAGAAGCATTGGGGGATAAAGTTTTAATTGAAGGACTGTGATTAGATATAGATGGACTACTAGATGGGAGGTGGTGATCGTCTTCAATAATTCATCCTCTTTTATAATATTTTGGATGAGGGTTTGAAGATACCTACAATGTTCAGTATCATGTCTGGGGGTATGATGATAAGTGGAAATGAATTTAGAATCTAACCTCTTGGGTTTCTATCCTCATGAATCAAAATATTTGATGGGAGGAAGAGTGATGGAAGAGGCTCAAATAACTTATTAAAGAATTTCTGAATAGGATCCAATGGGAGTTTATGATGAGGGGGTTGTGCATGTCATAGATGAATCAGATTTGAAAGTGGTAGATGAAGGAAAGAGGGGTGTTTTAATTTTATGAAAATTTAAGGGATCCTTTGATTATGATTTTTTCTTGAGAGAAGAGGAGATGGATGGTCATGATTTTGATTTTGATTTTGGAGGAATAATTGGTGGCCTTGATTTTGATTTATTGATGATAAAGGATTTAAATGAAGGGGATGACCCTAAAATATATGGAGGTGCTACTAGGATCGATGATGAAACATTAGATGGATTAGAGTGATGGGGATTGGGAGGAGGTAATTATAAATTTTAATGTGGGTGAGTGAAATATTTTTGAGGAGGAAAACTAAGGATTTTAGGTTTTTTTGTGAATATTTTCCCTTGGCGGGAATAAAAATGATCTCTACAGGGGGATGGTCCTTAGAAGTGGGGTTGGATGATTTAGATATGGATTTTATGGACATGTGAGTTGATGGTAAAGTGGATATCTGGGTAAGAGGCTTGTCGAGATGGGGATAAACTATGGATTGTATAGCTTTTGTAGGTGTTGATGTGGAGGGTGTTGATGTGGGTGATGTGGATGAGATGGGTATATTGTTTGTGATTTTATAAGGGGGAAATGTATGCTTAGTGGGTTCGGGTATTGCTGTGGGAGTGGTTATAGTGATAGATGCAGTGGTAGGTATAGGAATATAAGTTCTTTACGAGGATAATGTTGTGGTAGATGTTGATATAAATATGGGTGGGAAACTTGATATAAACGGTGTTGGTGTGGTAGGTGAAGAAGCATACATGATTTACATAGATGTGGTTGGAAGGGTCATGGGTACAGTCGATGAAGATATAATGGATCTAGAAATGGCTGCAGATGTAGGTAAGTTTGTAGAAGAAACAAAAATAGACATGGATATAGTAGATGAAGAAATGACGTGTAGATGATGCCAACTCTTAGGTTAGAGTGTTAATTGTGTGGGTATTGGGTGCTTGAGATGTGGAGGGAGTAGTTTGATTATTCGGAGGATGGTTTGGAAAAGATTGTTTAAAAACATCGAGAGGGGTATAGTTGGGACTTGGTCTAGGAGCCCTTTGCAGAGGCTCAACATGGGATGTAGATGTGAAATAATATTTGACTACGATAGCGTTATCCATGTTTTTAGATTTGTCACCATGACTAGGATTCCCTGAGAGAGGTATAGTTGGGACTTGGTCTAGGAGGCCTTTGCAGAGGCTCAACATGGGATGTAGATGTGAAATAAGATTTGACTACGATAGCGTTATCCATGTTTTTAGATTTTTCACCATGGGTAGATGGTTTAGTGAATTTGAGTTTGGGTTTATTTGATCAGAGTTTTAATTGGCCTTTCTGAAGGGCACAAAGTTCAAGTTTTCAAGCCACGGTGAATTCCTCTTTGAAAAATTTGAAGGATTGGATCTAAAGAGTGGAGGAAATATGATTCACAAAATGCCGTGAAAATAGTTCAATTAGCTCGACTTGTGGAAGGGAGAAAGGTAATTGATTGATTATGCAATTCCATCTAGCGAAGAATTATGCGAAAGAATCGTCATGAAATTGTATAATGGCATAAAGTTTTGTAATGGTGATTTTGTGTGCAATGTTAATAGAAAATTTCTCTAGAAATAGTTGCATGACTTGGGTGAAGGAGAATAGAGAATGTTGGGGAATGTCGTTATACCAGTCCAAATCAGGGTCGACCAAAAACATAAAGAATGTACGAAGCATAAGATCTTGGTAATGGGAAATAAGGTAACATGCATTCCAAAAGGCACAAAGATACTGATGTGGGTCCTCCTTACTATTAAACTTGGGAAATTTTTGTAGCTCTTAGTATGAAGGATAGGGTTTAACATGATGAGGTTGTGAGGTGACGACGTTTGCATGGACACATGATATAGAGATAGAGATTGAGGTTTGATTATGTTGTTTAGGTCGTGGAGGAAGTAGATGAGATTCTTGCAAATTTTGGGTGGGGATGCTAGTGATGATAGTATATGAGGAAGTGATATGTATGGAGAAAATTGGTGTGGTTTTGATATGAGGTATATTAGGAGAGATGGGGACCACCAATTGAGTGGATTGATGATTTTGGGAGATTTTAGAAGAAGTTTCATGAGATCCAAGCTCGTGTTGTGTCATGGAAAGATCATTCATGGTTCTAGGGAAGAATACAATGAGTTATGATGTGAGGACTTGGGTGGATTTAGGGTGAGAGTGATAATCATAATTCTTTTGAAGAGGTGGTTTGTTGATGGGGAGATTGGTAGATTTATGAAGAAGGTAGCCACAAAGAGCGACAAGGTTGACGTCTAGAAGTTCTTGGAACTCCAAGTATTTGTGAGGGATAAGGGGAGGCCCAAAGTTTTCCAAGGAAGTGGAAGATGGGGGTGTAGTCAGTGTAGAAGGAAAAAAATGGTGAAAGATAAATGGGTTAGTTTCAATATGGGTGTTGGTTGGGATTTTTTGAGATTCATGGAGGGGAGCAACAAAAATCATAGGTTGTGTGACCGAAGAAGATGTAACTAAGGGTGTGAAAGAGATAATGGAAATGGATGAAGTTTTTTGGGAGGAAGTGTTGGAAATAGGAATTTTGTTGGATGATGTGATTTGTTCCTTTTTTCTTTCTTGAGAATGTCTAATAACGAGCATGAAATAATAAAATAAGAAAATATGCTGATTTATAATATTTCAAACAAGTCACGCAACCAAGTTTTAATAATCTAACTTATTAGAAGAATGTGAAAAAGGAGAAAAATGGGCTCAAAGGTAACCTAGGAAATGTCCAAACTATGAATGGTTTAAGGTAGTTTTGGATGGTGTCCTTGATATACCTGAAGGTATGTGAGGATAAAATATGTGATTACTACTAGTACGAGGTCTGATATTAGGGACTACCCCCACACTTCATGCACCACAAGCATAAGGGTCTCAGGCACTTAGCCAGTATACCGATAGTCAAAAAAATTATAACATGGCTAGAACAATAGAGAGGCTTTCCTATTGGGTGATGAAATCCCAATAGTTCCACCCAGTAGAAGATTTTTAAGATGTGTGCATTTTGGATGCGTGTGGAAGAAGTGAATGCAAATAATTGACCTCCTAATTAGACTATGTTGTCAAGAAAGTATGCAAAGGTTATTTTTAAGCCTAAAAGTGAAATGTGGAATTTGATGAAACCAAACAGAAAAAGAAGGGAAGACGATACAAAAAGGGAAAATAGGGAAAAATGAATAATACTTGGATAATGTTATTTTTCCTTTTTAGTTTTATTTTAAGAAAGTGCTTCATTGATCTAAGAAAGCAATCCACCATGCACATAAACAAGTGAATCTCTTAGCTATGAGGCTATTATAAAGATATTTTATGGAAGATGGAAATAGAAATGGAAAAATGGAAAAATAACTCACCAAAGAAGGGTGGGTCCCACTAGGTGTGCCAAAATGTTGAATTGATTTTATCACTCTTGTTTCAGATTAGTGAAATGGTAACAAATAAAATAAGCAACTCCAATTGTGAGAGGGTTTAAGGCTACCTCTAGATGAGATGATGATGGATACAGGCATAAAAGATCCTCCTCAAAACAAGCTTGATTACCTACACAATAAAGAGAAACTCAAGAAGAAAATGGATTAGTAAATAGGATGGTGGGTTGCTCGATGATGTCGGTCCCAAGAAGTGAAAACTTCATAGGATGGATTTCAATCAACATTTTTATAAGAGATGGACAAAAATAATACACAAGTGGTAATATGCAACAAAATGTGAACTTGGAATAGAAAAGATGAAATGAACTAAATAATATATAATACAAATTTGATAAAAATAAATGACATTAAACCAAACTTGATCAGGTTGATGGTGACCGAAGACTATCAAGCATAGTTAATGGTGATTGAGGAAGTATAGGTCAAAAATAAATGCAGAAAGAGAAGATCTAAAGGAATTGTTTTGAAGTTGATCTGGGAATGAGGATGGTGTTGAAATGATGAAGAGAGCCTGGATCTAATTGAAATAGAAAGGATGCAAGGAAATTTATAGATTTGATGATAAAAGTGATAACTACTGATCAGGTTGATGGTAACCGGGGTAGATTGACAACGAATAGGTGTGATGAAAATGAGATCGGAAGCAATAAGTGTGTAAAATGGCAAGATTAGTATATCTGATGAAATGTGGGATCAAAAAAATAGATGGATGACATAAAATGAAATAGAGATGAATCAAGTCAACGATGACTGGGATGAGTTGATGGTAATCAGGGAGTGAACTAGGGTTTGGTTGATGAAAATGGATGGAATTTATGATCTACATATTGAAATAGAAGATGACTGATACATGGGAAAATCTCTAAGATGGCTGATGGACCTGAAAAGATGATGCAAACTGATGTGATGGAAATGAGTACTCCAAACATGCAAGATAATAATACCAAGACAAAATAAATTCAAATATCCTAATGCGATGCACATGATCTCTAAAGTAGCTCCATGGTGGTGATAATAGCTACAAAGAAGAGTAAGAAACAAAGTCAAGACTGAAGAAATATCAAAGTCTCTAAAATTACATCCATAAGAGAGGAGGAGTATGGTTGCATTTATAGATTCTACGTCAACTTAGATGTGTCTCCAGTGACTACAGTGGTCCATTGATTTGGGTGGTTAAGGATTGATCAACTGAAGATAATGATCTCTTGTGAGGCAAGATTAGGGTTTTGTGTGGTAAATATGGATTAGGGATTTCTTGGGGAGATAAAAGGTAGTTGAGGATATGAATGTATTAAATTAAGGTATATGGGAACCTAGGGATGATAAAAAGGGTATTTAGGGAGGAAAAACTGACTAATGAACAGGTTTAGGGATAATTAAGGATGATTAGGGATGTTTAGGGAAGACAATTAATGATGTGGTTAGGATAGGATTAAAGAGGAAAGTAAAAATTAAAGGGATAAACTGAATTTAGGAGGGAAAAAGGATTTCAATGAAAAGAGAGGTATGTATGTATAAAATGGTGATGAAGGGGAGCAAGTGTGGGGTGAGGGACAAGGGATACCAAAAATTAGTGTCTTACACATCTGACTTATTAAACTTGGTTGTAGATATATTGTTTTGAGCCAATCTCTCAAATTCTTTATCACACTTGCCTTAAAAGAGGGGGAATTCATCCATGTATATTCTACACCTGCAATAGACATAGACAGGTTTTTGGACTCAGACAAAAGCATGAAACAAAAAAATCACTCGAAAACAACATCATAAATAGAAAATCAGAAAAGAAAACACATGGTCAAAAATTTAAAGTAGATTCGTAACTGTACGAACATTCCTGACCCATTCATACAATTTTTCTTTGGGATAAGTTACAAAAAATTTCGCAACAACTTCAAAATTTCACCAAGTACAAGTTTTTGCATAAGTTCAAACTCAAATCACCCAGTTCATATTAGTTTTAGGGGGCATGAAATATTTCATTCCTTCTTCTTCATAGAACTTATTGTCAATTCCAATTTTAGATATATTGGGGGCATGAGTATCCCTTATCTAACTATTTTTTAGCACATTTCAGTTTATACTTAGTTGTGCAAGACATGGGGAGAGTATGGGGGAAATTCATTCTCTTTTGTAATATGTGTCCTAATTTACAATTTTTTTATAGATCCATCTACAAAATTATGGTTCATGGGGTTATGGAAGGTAGTGAGACAACTAAGTTATTCATAGGTAGTCCTTCTTCTCCTCTTACACCTAAAGTAGAAGCTATTAGATTTGATGAATGGATTTGGTATACAATCTTATTCCTTTATGGGGTGCTTTGGATACTCACTCTTCTTTCTCTTTGAAATTTGTGTGTTAGGTTCCATACACCCAATAATATTACATCTCCTCAACCCAATTGGGTACTGATCACCCCCAATTATTTGGTAAAGTTTAATAATCCAAATATCCAAGCAAAAGTAAAGAACATACAACTCTTCCCTTCACAAAAAAACTCCTTCCATGTTTTACATATTTGTATTTCACTCTCATTTACATTTTATCTTTACATTTGAGTTAAATTTCAATTCTTTATCATGAACATTGACTACACTATGTCTTATAGGTTTCATCGTGAAGTGTGCCAACACCAATACAACAAGATCTTACAAAATAAACATCAAGTAAAGACAAATTGTGTCTACACACTTTGGTATATTTTCATTTAAACATGTAATTTCATTTCATACTTAAAGGATGGGGAATGTAGAACTTAAATTTGGTAATTCTACTCTTTGAAACTCTTGTTCTTGACATTGATTTCTTGTTCAAACAAATAAACTCTACCCATCTTTATCTTATATATCCCTA
Organism: Taxus chinensis; assembly: GCA_019776745.2. Classification (NCBI taxonomy): domain Eukaryota; kingdom Viridiplantae; phylum Streptophyta; class Pinopsida; order Cupressales; family Taxaceae; genus Taxus; species Taxus chinensis. The sequence continues at coordinate 340,752,856 of CM034146.1, forward strand.
GGTATCTTGTCTAGCTTGTTTGATCTTACTAAGTCACCTGATGATATTTTTGGGAAGTAAATGCATGAAATACAATATGATATTCCACTTGATATCTTCCAAAAAATTCACATTGAATGGTTGATATCTTGGGTAAAAAATATACATTAGGGGCAAGAACGTATGTACGATCTCAAATCTACTATACTATCTTGACTCATCTTAGTTTGGTCCCTAAATTCCCATTACACATTATTATTTGGGTCACTTACTTCTCATTAGTCATCCTTTCCAACTTAAATCACCTTCATAAGAATATATAAGTAAGTAAAACTCACCTCATTTGGTACCTAGCACTCTTATGGACTCCTATTGCAAAATCTAGCACAAAAGGCACCAAAATATCCATATACTCCAAAAATACCTCTGCACAATCATTAGGGAAGAACTATCTACTATTTTGAAGCTTCCCACTAGGTGTAGGGATTTGATTTCCATGCTTGCAAGCATCCAAATTCAACCACTCAAGTATATTGTATAAGGGAGAAACTCAAGTCAAGCATTGTCAAAGAGAAGATGTCAAATATGATTGCATTATAGTTAGATATCACATGCTAGGTGAAGAACGATGGTTATTTGAGAAATATTTGAAGTAGTGTCTACATTTATAGTGCACAAGGGTTCCCACAACCCAACTAATGATTGTTTTTAGGACATTATCTTAGGGTTTTGAAGGATTGAGAAGATTATTTAGAGACACTCACAGTGTGATAAAGAGTGATTGACAGACAATGACGAAGAGAATCAAATAAGTGAAAAAACCTTGAAAGTCACAAGTTTTAGTTATGAGCAAGTGTAAAACCATACAAAGGGGAGAAACTGTACATTTGTTCCTACCCCTATTGTACGAGCTTTCCCCAAGTGGTCTTTAACTCATAGTTCTAGTTCTAAAGCACTACCAGGTCCATAAACCCTTGTTTCAACATCCAAATCACCTATATCAAACTAGACTCATGTGTAAACAACTAAGTGCACTCAATCCCATGGATTTGTGATTTTTTAATGCCTCGTATACATTTTTTTCAAGTATTAATGTGTTATTATGATATTAAATGGTTTATGTTGGAAGTTAATTAGTCAAAATAATCCCCTATAACAATTATTTCATTCATTATTTAATTATAGTTGTAAAACCCTAATCAAACTCAAATAGGGTGAAAAAGGTAGTACAAGTTCATTATCAATTGTTATTAAAATATAATTGAAGACATCTTCCAGCAAATGAGTTGGATAGAATGTGTAAAGAAAATTGACACCAAGGAAATCTTTTTTGAGGAAATGGAAAACATAGGAGATACTAATGCAAGAGTACCACAAAGAGTAACTATGAAAGAACATCAAAATTTCCTATATGGTAGGTTTTATGTGAGACATGAAAGCACCTTGCATATAGGGTTTCCTATTCAAAATACAAAAAACATTATAAAAAAAAAATCTAAAAAAATAAAATAATCTCACAAAAGAAACTAAAAAATATAAAACCCCACAAACTGATAATAAAAGATAATTCATCACTCATTTACTAACCCTCAGCCCACTTACATTCATTCTATCCATCCCACCTACCCATTTGCATGCCTAATGCACTATGGACCCTTATCATCTCACCCATCTATTCACATTGTGCATACAGATGGACCTCTCTCATCCTATTATGGTTATGACCGACACTTCACCAACAAACCAAAAAAAATAATTAAAAAAAATCCTCTGGTCGTGGTTGTAACTAGGTCTCACCTAGCCAGTCACACCCGTGTATAACTCTTGCTACCACCTACAAACCACTACCACACAAAACAATAAAAAATATCTCTAACTTCCTGATCACGGCTATGATTTGGTCAACCCCATTTTTTTTCCTCACACAATCATGTCTGTAAACAAGCACTTCACGTGCCAAAAAAAGTCCCAATTTACTTTCAGGGTGCTACCTTGAATCCCATGCACACACCCTCTAGGGATCTCCTAGTGGCCTCTGGATGATTTATTATCCCCACCTCTTCATTTTCCACACTCTAGTTCACTTTGTGCATGCTCTGCCTCTTTACATGCTTCGGTCCTCTTTGTGTGTGCTCCACCCTAGTCCTTACATGATACTCCCTCTTGTGCACTTCAATATCACCCTACATGATCTTCACCCACACATTCTATACATTCATTCCACCCGACATATTTTCACTCGCATGCTCATTCACACCTCAAATTACTTCACCAGCACCTCATCAACCACATTGCCAAGATTGAATCCCACCACATTGGGGGACTTCCACCTGCACCAACTTATCATACAATTTGTAATGATCCTATTTACTTAATGGTACCACACTGCCCTTATCCACCACATTTCAAACTTCCCACATTTGAAAAATTTAATAGCACCAAGGACACCCAACATGACTTACATATATTGTGCAACATATGTCACCTCATTCAACATGATGACATACTCCTTTTACACATCTTCCCACTACCACTCATTGGCCAAGAACTTGATTTTTATTCCCACCTCTCACAACATAGTATTTACACATTTACACAACTTGATGACACAATTTTATCCCACCTCTTCATCTATATTGCACCCAAAATAACACTAGTTGACCTTCACATGCTTTGACAATCCCATAACGAGTCTAATATTGAATTTTTGGCATGTTGACGTGAACTCGTACACCACCTCTCATTTCCACTCACACCATGCAAGCTAATTGACCTATTTTCAAAAATTTACGTACCTCAGATCTCCTACCTCAAAATTCCATGTTCACAATGTCTTCCAACTGGATCCTCCTCACATCTCACCACCTTCTACACCGACATCTTTGCATTCATCACATTCTACTAGGACTTATTGATTCCTCCATCCCACTCAAAAATTCACCCCTTTGATGGAGTTACTTTCTTCTATTCTCCACAAGTTTCTTGACACCAATCTCATCACTCTACCTCATGTACCACCCCCACCATTATGGTGTGCCTCCCAATAAACATGTTTCTATCATCATACTGATGGCCATTCCACTAACTCGTGTCCTCAACTTCGCAACATCATTCAAGATCTTCTTGAAAAAGGTGAAATTTCCATTGAACCTCCATCTCCTCAAACGTCACCTACTAATACCAATCCAATCACTTCCCACACTACTATTATTCCCACTTCTTCTCCACATGTCATGTTTCCATCATCCGACTCATCAATTCCCACTACCTCCACACCATTATGGTCCCCTCATGTCTCATCATCTACATCATCCTATTCTCAATCTCCACCGTCATGTGCTTTCACTATGGACATGTTATCATCCTTATTATCTCCAGAGTCCTCCACATTGTCACCACATCTATCTAGCTTTCCACTGTTTATATCATCATACAATTTTATCGTGACCCACATGTCCTCTAATTCATCACTCACATTGGTCATATACCACCCACTTATTATACAAAAAATTACCACACCTAGATTACACTCTTAATGAAATCTTGATTCACTTACTGCTTCATATATCATAGATACCTCTTCCACATGTATCTCACTTCCTTCATCATCAATAATTCAGGCACCATTCTTGATTCCTATGTTATGTTATGGAGCCTGTTTTTATGTGTGGAAGTTTTTCTGACTATAAACTAAAAGTATTGCACAATCTCCATAGTTTTCTTATTGGGGTTTAGGGTCAGGCCGGGCCCTGAGAAAAACTTTTGGCCTTGAAAAATGTGTCTGATACCTCGCAAAATTTTCTCTTCTCATATGAGCGGTATTTTGACCCATAGGTTTATGGGGAAGTTTTGGCCCATGGTTTTGGTACCCATGGTATTGTAAAATTGTTTAAGTAGTTTCCTATTGATGTGCTTTTATGCATATGGTTTGGGGAGACATAACATGGTAGATGTCTAAGTTCAAGTTTGAATTCAGGAGAGTTTTTTTAGCACAAATCCAAATAGATATGGGTATTGTATTGAGAGAAAGAGGTGGCTTGTAATAAAATTATGAGCAAGTGATTCTTGGTAGACGTAGGTCAAATTGGATGAACTAAGTTAAATATTGTCTCTGTGTTGTTTTCATTTATTTTCTGCACTTTTATTTTAGATTTGTAATATTTTAATGCATATTAGTTTATACTATTGTGATTATGTGTGGGATTGTTCTACATATTTTATCCTTTATATCCTTACAATTGGTATCAGAGCCTAGATTGGTTTGCTGAAGTGTTGAATCACTGGGAAATTTTTATCTTGAGTGGGAGCTATGACAAGTGATGGAAGATCAAATATTGATAAATTCAATGGGCATATTTGTATTCTTTGGAAGATGCAGATGTAAGATTACCTTTATCAAAGGATCTTTATATTCTGCTATATGAAAAAGGGAACAAATCCTTGAGCATGTTAGATGCATATTGTGATTTTTTGGATAGGAAGGCACTTGAGACAATATGATTATGTCTTGCATCTTCGATATTATTTAATGTTTCAAAGAAAAATACTACAAAAAACTTATGGATGCATTAAGAAATTTATATGAAAAACCCTCTACGTCTAACAAGATATTTTTAGTGAAAAATTTGTTTAATATGAAGATGTATGAGAATGGTTCATTAGTAGAACATTTGAATGAATTTAAATATAGTTGTAAATATGATAGCTTCATTTATAATATATTTTGAAGAAGAAAATAGGGATTTATTTATTTTGTGATCTTACCTGAGAGTTGGAATAGCCTAATAATGGTGGTAAGAAAATGGGTTCCAACTAGCTCAAAGTTAAAGTTTGAGGATGTTGTAGGGGTGATTATAAGTGAGGAAATTTGATGAAAAATCTCTAGGGAATCTTCTACTTCAGGAAATGCTTTGATAGTGGAAACTAGAGGAAGAAAGAAGTATAGAAGAAGATGTGGAAAATCAAAATAGCAGGTAAAGGTCAAAATCCAAAAGCAAGATGGTATGCTAACACTGTGGAAAGCCTGGAAAAGAAGGACTTTTGGGAGCTTCAGGACAAGAAGAAACAATAGGAAGAAAATAAGGAGGTGAATTTTGAAATAGGTAATGTATTCCAATATGCTTTCATTCTTTCTTTGCATAATATTGCTTAATCTTGGGTTTTAGATTTGGGGGCCTATTTCCATGCTACTCCACATATTCATTATTTTGTTGATTGTGTTCAAGTTAAGATGAAGAATGGGAATACACATATTAGTGAAGGATGTCAAACATGTTACTACATTAAGATGAAACTTGGTATCAAAGGGGTAGTTGGGAAATGATGTTTGTACTGTGATATTTACAGTGGAATCTTGTAAGGTTACCAAGGGGGATCTTGTGGTGGTAAGAGGTAATAAGGTTGGAACCTTGTATTTAACAACTGGTAGCACTAATGCTTGTAATCTCATGGCTTCAGATGCAGGTACAACAGTGTGGCACTATAGGCTTGACCATATGAGCCATAAGGCAATGCAGATCATAAATTAAATTTTCCCCAATTTATAGAAACATGTTTTATCTATGTGAACACTGCTTATATGGGAAATAGAAATGAGTAATGTTTCTCAAGGTTGGACCTAGAAACAAAGAGAGTAAGTTTGAGATGGTAAATTATGATGTATGGGGGTCAGCTCTAGTATCATCTCTTGGGGTTTCAAACTATTATTTCACTTTTATTGATGATGCAACAAGGAAATTTTGGGTATATTGTATTATAAATAAATATGATGTATTTAACATTGTTGTTAAATGGAAAGCCTTGGTAGAGAATGAAATATGTCTCAAGGTAAAAATTTTGAGGTCAGATAATGGAGGGGAGTATTGCATAAATGAGTTTGATAATTATTGTTCTAAGAATGGAATATATAGGAAAAATATGGTTATAGGAACTCTGTAACAAAATCGGGTGTCAAAAAGGATGAGCATGACAATAATGGAATAAGCTAGGAGTATGTGATTACATGCATGAATTACTCTTTATTTTTGGGTAGAAGTGGTGAGAACAACCATGTACTTGATAAAAAAAAGGACCCTCAAGTGCCTTAGATGGAGGCATACCTGAGGAGGCTTGATTTGGTAAGAATGTTGATTATTCATTTCTTAGAGTATTTAGATGTGAGACATTTTTCCATATTGAAAAGGATGATACGACCAAGCTAGAGGCTAATTCAGAAAAAATCACTTTCATTGGTTATGGTGGTGATGACTTTAGATATAAATGTTGGAGTATTAAGGAAAATAAAATCATTTGATCTATGGATGTGGTATTTAATGAGAAATTTATGTATAAGTAATAGTTGTAGGAAACCATGGAAGAGTACATGAAAGAATATGCAATAGTAGAGGATCTTCTAGATAGGAAAGTGGCACATAAATCAGTTTAGGAACCTACTCAATAGGAACCCTAAACTCCTCTATTAAATAGGTCTTCTAGGGTAAGAAGAGCACTTGAACGTTTTTCTCCATCTCTTAATTTTTTATTACTCACTGATAGTGGAGAAAAATATATTTGATTAAGAAATGTAGGTAGATGTCAGGAAGAAGTGGGATAAAGCCAAGGATGAGGAGCATAAGTCTCTCATGGAGAACTAGACTTGGGATTTGGTGAAGCTACCTGAAAGAAAAAAAGCATTGCAGAACAAGTGGGTGTATAAAGTTAAAGAGGAAGGAGGAGGAAAGAAAATATACAAGGCTCAGTTGGTGGTCAAGGGGTTTTCACATAAAAAAGGTATAGATTTTGATGATATTTTTTCTCTTGTAATAAAAATGAATTCTATTAGAAATTTTCTTGGAATAGTGGTAGAAGATGACTTGCACTTAGAGAAGATAGATGTAAAGACTACATTTCTCCATGGTGATGTGGAGGAGGATCTATATATGCAGTGGCCAGAGGCCTATGAGGTCAAAGGTAAAGAGGATATGGTGTGTAAAATGAAGAAGAGATTGTATGGCTTGAAACAAGCTCCATGTCAATGGTATAAGAAATTTGATAACTTCATAATGGAGCTAGGTTATATTAGATACCATTCTGACCATTGCGTGTATATAAATAAATTTAGGATGGAAGTCATATTATCATGTGCTTGTATGTGGATGACATGTTGGTTTCAAGAAAAAAATATGCAGGAAATAAAAGTACTTAAGAAGGAGCTAAGTAACTCCTTTACTATGAAGGATTTGGGGGTAGCCAAATAAATCCTTGGTATGAGGATATCTCAGGATAGGAAGGAACGAAAGTTGAATTTGTCTCAGGAAGATTACATTAAGAAGGTCTTGGAGAGGTTTAATATGTAGGATGCTAAACTGGTTGGGACTAATTTGGAAGACCTTTTTAAGTTATCAAAGGAGTTGTGTCCTAAGATAGAGTAGGAGAGAAACTAGATTTCCAAGGTAACTTACTCATCAATGGTTGGCAATTTGATAAATTCCATGGTGTACACTAGGCCTAATATTTCCCATGTTGTGGGGGTAGTGAGTAGATTTATGAGTTATCTAGGTAAAGATCACTAACAAGTAGTAAAGTGGATCCTTCGGTATCTTGAGAGGGACCATGGGGACAATTTTTTGCTACAATGGATCAGACACCACTTTTGTGGTTATGTAGATTTAGACATGGCTAGAGATGTAGGCAGTAGGAGGAGTATGACATGTTATATTTTCATTGTAGGTGGGACATCAGTGAGTTGGATTTCATGACTACAAAATCTTGTGGCTTTTTCAACCACAAAGGATGAGTATGTTGTTGCCACAGAGGCAATCAAAGAGATGATTTAGTCACAACAATTGCTTGAGGAGTTGGTGCATAAGGAGGAAGGGAAGCTACATAGTGATAGTTATAGTGATATACACCTAGCTAAGAACTTTGTTTTCCACTATAGGATGAAGCATATATAGTTAAGGTACCATTTCATTAGGATAATTTTGGAGGAAGAGAAGTTGAAGCTAGAGAAGATTCATATCAATTAGAATACTGAAGAAATGATGATCAAGGTGGTCACAAGGGAGAAACTAAATATATTTTCAGATTTGGTTGGTCTTCAAGAACAACATTGAAGGGTTTAGAAGCTTTCTCAGAGGAAAACCAGTCTCCAAGTGGGAGATTGTTATGTTGTGGAGCCTGTTTTCATGTGTGGAAGTGTTGAAGACTATACACTAAAGTACTATACACTATTCATAGTTTTATCATCGGGGTTCGGGGCTGAGTCAGACCTTGAGTGGGGGTGAGGGGTCGGTAGCCCTAGCTAGCAGGGTTCAGGGGCACACGCCCCGAGATAAATTTTTTTGGCCTTGAAAAACAAGCTGATACCTTGGGAGACATGCTCTTATCATGTGGGTTGTATTTTGGCCCATAGGTTTATGGGGTGGTTTTGGACCATGGTTTTGACACCCACAATATCATAAAACTTCTTAAGTAGTTTCTTATTGATGTGATTTTGTGCATATGTTAGGGCAGACATAACATGGTAGATGTGTGAGTTTAATTGTGAATTCGAGAGAATTTGTTGAGCATAACTCCAAACATATACGGGTATTGTATTGAGAGAGAGGTGGCTTGTTATAGAATTTTGAGAAAGATATTCTTTGTGGACGTAGCCCAAATTGGGTGAACCACATTAAATATTGTCTCTGTGTTGTGTTCATTTATTTTCTACACTTTTATTTCAAATTTGTGATATTTTTCTGCATATTAGTTTCTACTATTTTGATTATGTGTGGGATTGTTCCACATATTTTATCCCTTGTATCCTAACATCCTACGCCTCCATTGCATCATATACCATCTATTTTTCTCATTCAAATTCCCCTTACATATATTCCATGTCATTCATATATACATATTATTCCATCTCTTCCTCACAAGTCACCTACACTTTCTCTCATTTCTTCACCACTTTTGGCACATTCTTCCACACACACATTTTTTCCTCCATCACCACTTGTTCAAGAACCATTATTATTACCGGGTCCTCCTTCTACATTCACATCATCTATCATTACCACACAACTATGTGTTTTTACACATTTTCCTCATGAGCCTCTTCCACATCCAATTACTCTTTCACATAATTTTGATTTTATCTCACATTCTTTATTGTTTAACATCCACTCTTAGATACCCCTTCCTATTCCATGTAATCATCATTTCATCACACCCATTTGTTATAATACCACATCCTTTTCACTCACGCTTCCTTTAGACATCAATATGTTCTCCACTCCTTGTCTACCTCACATCATCACTAACACCATGGTTCATATTACGTTATCTTCTACCATTGATTTATTTTCATGTCCTTATCCTCTAGACATTATCTCACATTCATCATGCATAAAATTTATATTATTGTCTTCATCTCCGTAATCACATCATCCACTCATGAAAATATTATGGCTTATATTTGGAATCATTACTTCACTCATCATGCACATCATCCCCTCCAATTAAATTATCTATGTCATCCATCACTCACTTCTATACATTATGTCTCTCATTCATATAGTCCCTACACTAACTGGGGGACTCCCATTTATCTTCACTAGGTCCACATTCTACGTGCTCCAACATTCCAATTCTCCTCATCTATCTTGGATTCGAAACATGCACTGATTCTCCACACATTTTTTTCTATCATCATTGACACAAACACACAAAATCCAAAAATAGCTAAACATATTTCAAAATTCAAAAAACTATATATCCCAAAATTGCAATAAAAAAAACTTACTCATGGATGTTCTTCCAAATTTTCTCAATTCATTCACATGTCATTCTAATTATCAATTCACTAATACATACTTCACTTACCGTTCTTTGAAATTCCATGACTTGGTTTGTTTCACAACTGTTGGTGAACTCTTGATTATCTTGTTGTCACGTTTTGTGAGCCAATAGTGTCTACTACAATTTCTTAAACTTGGTCTCTCCTTGTTGAATTAAGTATGACTATCCTCTTAGAGATCCACACACTCTTACACACTTAAAAAAATGTCTTAAAGGCCCTATGGAATTATTTATTGATGCTTGCTAATGTCATCCCCATAATCACATCCACTCCCTCCACAAAGCCACTAGTGGTTCTAAACCCATTGGAAAAATGAGAGACCTGAATATCATGTCAAAAATAAATCAAAAAATCAAATGCAAAAGTCACAATTCAAAAATGAAAAATAGAAAATAATAGAAATATCAAACACACTCTCTCATGCGTCTTTCTAGTATCTCTTCTAAGGCTATGGAAACATGGTTAGTAGTAGAAAAAAGTTGTGAATAAAATCAAATTTATCTCCGCCGAGGCTATAAACACCTGACTGGCAAAAAGGTAAGGCACAAATTATAATTTCCTTCCATTTTGTCTATCATCAATCACCTGTTTCCCTCATACCTACACATTGGCTTATATTTTCACTTATTGTATTACCAGTATTCACTTCAAGAAACAATTAAATTTCGCATGCTCACATGATCTCAACAAGAAATATGGATAGTATGTCTCCTTGTGATGTTTATACCTTGTGCAAGCTCCCATTTTAGCTTACTTTTTGTTCATAACTCATGCCTTCCGGCACATCGTGTGTTCACCAACACTCTTGTTGCAAATCATGTTCCTCTTGCACTCCATTATTGCAATCTTGTCACTTTCATACTTACATTCCACCTCATTTTGAATGAACATCCATGGGAATATGTTTCCTTCTACACACTTTTGTATAAGCACCACTTTTTATGTCATTTATGTTGCAATCACTTCTCATCAGTTTAGGTTGGGGTAACACTTCTCTCACTCTCTCTAACTTACATCCATTTTTTCCACATCTATCATCACTTTTTCAAATACACATGGCTATAGAAATAATTTACTTTCTTTCATTCATCATGCCTTCACCAAGGCTCATTTTATATCATTATCAATTTCTACTTTTCATCCCATGTTATACTGGAGCAACGTGCAGCTCCAAAAAATATCACTTGAGGGGGGGTATCATAAAAAATACTTCTCGTCAATCTTATGACACCTAATCATCAAATCATCTTAGTAAATTGACTTAATAACCTCCTCCTTAAAAAATTAACCCATTGATCCCTTCACATACTCCAAATAAAGTGGCCCATTGATCACATTTCTAGGTTCCTATCTATCCAATAAACCATCTAAGTGCACGAATATGATAACCATTTTCATAGGGTTAGATGACCCCCATATCATCTTCAGTTTTTACATTGCATCCTACCTGCTGTAACATGTAGCCCAAAAGGGGAAAATGTAGACACTCAAAAATGCACCTTGTGCATAAGATCTCATATTCAAAAATAACAAAAACATTATAAAACTCAATAATCTGAAAAAATATCAAATAATCCCACAAAAGAAACTAAAAAATATAAAACCCCACAAAATGGTGATAAAATACACCTCATCACTCATTTACTAATCCTCACCCCACTCACATTCAATTTTATCCATCCCACCTACCCATTTGCATTCCCAATACACTATGGACCCTTACCATCTCACCCATATATTCACATTGTACCCATATGTTTCACAATCTTCTATGCACTCAAAAACTATAAACACCACTCATCCCATAATTTCATCTTCTAGATCATCCCTTGACTCTTTGTGCACTTGAACCCATACTTGAGTTTTTGCTTCTTTGCTCACATATTTCAGTATTGCATGTTTTGGAGAGGTGAAGGCGGATCACAAAGGATAGGTGCAACTCGTGACATCACTATTTTGGTGATATTTTAGCATAGGTGTCAATTGCACCCACCACTAGCCTACAACCTCCATAATATTTTTAATGAAACACAACTACAAATGGTTTGCAATTGACTCAGGTATACCATTCACATTTGTGCATTATTTTTTCATTTTTGTTCAATAAAATGTATTTTATATACTTAAATTATTAGGGATATGACCAAGGTCTGTCCCTTAACTACCAAAAAATAACTAGAATTTTTCTAAGTGTGTTTGGGTGCATATTATAGATTTAAATCATAATTTTTACCCACTTTATTCATTTAAAGAACCCATAATTATCCTCTTTTCAATGACAATGTAAGCCCAATTATTTAGTAGAATTGATTTGGAGATTTTCATATCAACTAACACATCTTGTAGGTGATCCAAATATAGGTTTACACTACTATGACACATTTTGAGGACATTATCAACATGCACCTTGGTAAAATTCATGATAAATTAAACTATAAAAATAACAACTAAATTATGGTTTCTATAACCCCCCTTAATTCAACATGATATTAAGTGAACAAGTGATAGGTTCTATAAATGCCTCATATTTTTCACGTGTAATATATTTGGTGAAGATACTTGTATGGTGTTCTTCTATCAAGAAAAAATTTGAAATATATATTGTGATGATGAACATATTTGCATGTGTAATGAATTTTTACTTCAATATGATTGACATGCTTATGAAATGTTGGATTATAAATAAGTTTGATGTACACCTACATTGTCACAATGTAATATGACATGTTATTTTTTTGGAACACTTAAACCTTCAAGAATGTGACATAGCCATATCACTTTGTATAAAACTTGTACCACAACACAATATTTTTATTTAGTAGAAGAATGAGAAACAACATTATGCCCAAAGAAAATACACATCTAGAAGTGGAGTTCTTATCAATAATGTTTCCAACATGACATGAATTTCTATATCCTATTAAAAATAATTGGTCATTATTTGTGTACTCTACGATGAAGTCCATTATTAATTTGTATACATTAGTAATTGGTTCCCTAATTTATAGTGATTTTCTTTGAGATCTTGCATGAATTGAGAAAGGTATCTCACTACATAGTTGATATTTGGCCTAGTATAGGTCAAGTAAATGTGACTTCTAATCAAATTTCAATAGAGAGTTTCATTCACTTGTGTTGATTGATCTAATTAAGGAAATTGAAGCTTTTCCTGTATAGGTGTGGTGATAGGCTTGTAATCCATCATCCTAAATTTCTCAAGCATTTTCTTGGCATACTTCACTTGAATAAAAAAAATGTGATTCTCTTTCAACCATTTTTCCTATCGAAGGAAATAGTGGAGATGCCTGTTATTTGTCATGTCAAATGATATTTTGAATTTTACCTTTGTTACATAAATCATAGTCATTGAATTGCCAATGATTACTAGATCACTGATATAAAATATAACAATCACTATCTCCCAACCATTCCTATTTTAAACTATGTGGTTACTTGATGAGTCTACAAAAATCTTATTTCCTAATTTGGAGTGATAAAACCTTATGGTTGTGTCATGTATGTTTCTTCATAAATATATTATTTGAGAAAGGCACTTTTAAAATCTATTTGGTGGATTTTCCATAAAAATTGTACAACTAGGGAAAATATCATTATGATTATTTTGATATTAGCCATGTAAAAAATTGTCTCCTCATAATCAATGCCTTCTATTTTTGCATAAACCTTTCCAAGGATTCTTTCCTTATGATTTTCAAAACTTCCATATACTGTATATTTGGTGGTAGGTTGAAGTGAGGCGCGTGAACCTTACAACCAATTCAGGATTCAAGTTTCAGGTGACATGATATAAAGAGGTGTTCGTGGAGCATGCTAGGTTCTTGATTAGTGCATGGGGGTGAAAATCAATCCATATGTGCAGTGATTAGTAAGAAGTGGTGAGTGGACCAGTGCTTGTGGGGACCTAAAGTGTGTGGTGATCTACTTCAGAGGGCATAATCTATGTGGGGCATGTAAGTTGGGGGATGCTGATTGTGTGTTATCTGGACTTTACAAGTTTGCTGCAAGTTCTTGGTCCTAAAGTAGATATGGTTTAGAGATCACCAACTAGTTTACACATCTCTGGAGGTGAGTGATGTACACAATATTGTAATAGGTTGTGTTATGGGTTGTGGATCATAATTTTCACCATCAAGTCCCATGAGGTCAGAGTCACCATAATTTGGATCTTCAGGGTGTGAGAATATGTAGATAGAGCATGTGTAGTTAGAAGTTGCGATTGTGTAACTTGTCCCAGTGGAGCATGAAAGTGGTGATACATTTATTTCGTGAAAGTGGTGTGTAGAGCATGCTAAGTTGGGTAGTAAAGTCCCTAAAACTTGAGAGTCCACAAGTCTATGATGGAAATGTCAGAGTCTTACATTGGACCCAAAAGAATGGAAAATGTGCAAGTAAGTTACACTGTCCAACTAGGTGAGGGCATATATTCATGGTGATCAGATGTCAGTGAGCTCAGCATAGTCCAGTGAGTTGGGGGAGTGAGATTCAATGAGATGAAATGAGGTTGCAATATCCTTGACCATGATCTCCCGTGGGATTGATGTTATGAAGTAGAAATGGAGGTGACCTGTATCAACTAGTAGATATTAGTGGAGAATTGTTTTGGATACTTGCTTCCTAGTATGAAGAAGGCCTAAGGTACATCCTCGATTAGTACTAGGATACCATTTACATGTCATAATTTGTCTATGTGTTGGTCTGATGGAGCCAAAGGTGGAAGTGGTATATTATAGGATGTTTTGAAGGCATGACCAAGAACTACCAGGAGATTTCAAATATGTAGAGAATCCATGATACTGGTGAGATATCCCCCTGAAGGATCTGAGTAGAGTACTTTAAGGGTTTTTCAAATGAATCAACATGAGTAATCAACAAGATTCCTTGAAGTGCTTGAAAACTTGAAAGGCTTGATATTTTTTTGCAACATAGTCATATCCAGTGAACTTGTGTTGGATGTAAGTTGTGAGTCTGACTAAGGAAAGGGAATATCATGATATATATTAGTAAAGTGTGATACTAGTTGTTTTACCACAAAGGTGAAAATCTATTTGGACAAGTTCACTAGAAAAGGTAATCACTATTATGACTATGTGAATTCACTATTAGTGAATGGTGCTTTATGGTGTTTTCCTGCTAGACAATTTGAGTAGAGATCAATGTTCTTCTTTATCTTTTACATTACTCTAAACATATGGGTTTTGTATGAATAGAGAAGATGATAGGATACAATCCAAGAAATCAGGTGATGCCCGTTGAATCTGTGATATCACAACGTTTTTAGAGTTTTGATCAATTTGACATGAGAACTTTATTACTGATGTAAGGATGAATTTCAAGTTGAATCATCTTGAAAATATCCTAATGAAAGGAGAGAAAGTGATCACATGCACTTATCCCTGTGTGAGGTCGTGAACGGTTTTATTCCAAAAGAGTACAGGAATCAAATATAAACCTACACATGATGGGGTAGGAGTGTGAAATGTGTGCATGGGGTGATAAGAGTTCTTGGTAAGTAACATAACATACAATAATCCTATGATAGTACAAACATGTTTAATAAAAGGAAAATTTATTTTCCTCACGCATTAAACTTGGTAATAAGTTTCATCACCCAAAGAAACATGATTATTTGTGGATAAATGATCTACTATTATGAACTAGCCATTTATTCCAGTCATATGTTGGGTCGCTTCCAAGTCAATATATTGGATAAAGTTTGATGAGGATGATTCCTCACTTGATTTTGCACTATAAAGGATATCCTTGTTGGATTTTTATTCCTCTTGATCATCTAGATTCCATTGGTGATGTGATTTCTTCTTCCAATTTCCCTTTTTTTTTCCAAGAGACTTTTGATGGTTATTAGATGACTATGTTAGTTGGGATTCTTACTTGAAGAGCCTTAGGTTAAACAATTTTACTAATAATCCTTGATGTCAAGTCCCATTCCAAAAATATGTCACTTCTTGTTTGATGACCCTTGGTTTTTTAATGAATTATATTGTTGGTTTCTACCTTACTTCTTTGAGAATTTTTGCTTATTTCCCCTTGTTGGTCCAAAAAACTAAGAGATATTGGTTTATTGCTAATTTATCAAGCAGGAATCTGTGAAAATCTACACTATTCTAACTTCAGGGGGTTTGGGATCTCATCCCAGTAGAGGTAGTTCTAACAATGAACAGAAAGGTAGGAGGGAAGGAACGAAGGAGGGTAGATCTGAAGGAAGAAAATAAAAGAATTCCAAGATGGAAGGGTCAGAAGATTTATACTTTGAGTCGGTAGTAAATAGAGAAAAACTTACTTGCATAAACAATTAAAGCAATACTGATGAACAGATGACAATAGTAGGAATGAATCTAACAAAATAAAAACATAGATCTGACTTAAGAAATATCTAATGCAAATAACACATACATTAAGCACAAAGTCTGAACATATGTATTAATATTTCTTCTGTTACAGGAAAAAACAAAGTTTTCCTATCCTCACTTCTCTTTTCATACAAAAAATGTCCACCCCTTGAATACAAAAAGTATTCAAGTACTTATAGAAGGAGAGGAGGAAAGAAGACAAAAGAAAACCCACTACTTACAAAATATCTTACAAGATGTTTACAAAAGGTCTAAAATATCTAAAAAGTCAACATTTGACTTGGGAAAATTTTTGGATGGCAACATCCCATGGTGCAACATGGATGAGCTCATCATATATGCCAACGTGATTTTTAAATATTTTACAAAAATGATCAACACATATAAAAGAGGAGAAATTACTCCTCATCATCCCTTTGTTCAAACTTGGTGTCTTGCTTTTGATCAGGAGAGTTGATGTGACACTGCGCTCGATATTCTACAAACTTGCTGATCATTGCTTGAAGTTGATCATGATTGGGACCATTAAAATGGTTGTGAATGACTTCGCAAGTTTCTTTCTTGTTCTTGAGATTGTTAGGTAACGCGGCAAAAGTTTCACATGCATCGATTAAAAATACAATGAAATCATGGCAGGCCAAGAGGTTATTGATTGACTCTCAGTCGAAAGTGACCTCTGGTGCTAAACCTTGAGTGACGATAGCCTTGAAGCACTGGAATGTATCATCTTCTTCCCTCAAGTTATACGATTCACTGAGCATCCCTGGAGACATTTTTGTAACTGTCTGCTCCATGTTGTATCGTGTGTCCAGGGCTTCATCTTTGATTTTATCAATTCTCTCCAGGATATATTCCATCTGATCAACCCGGTAATCTAATGCAATGAGAGCTTTATTATGTGCATGTGAGTGATCGATAACGCCGAACTTCACTAGCTCACCAGTTGAGTAGTTAACCATTGCTTGGAATGTTTCATGCTGCAACCTGGCATTATCCAACTCTTCCGAGAGGGAACCTGCTACTGCTTATAGCTCCTTATTTGCTTCAGTTATATCCTGATAGAGCAATGTGAATTTCCCAAGCATTTCTTCTCCATCTTTGAGGATCTGCTCGATCCAGGATGATACTATTGCACCTTGTTCACCAATCTTAAAATATTCATTTATTTTCTCCTTACTGAGAACTTGAATGGGTTTGGCGGCAGTCACAGGAGGAGCGTTGCCCATTTTCTGCAATGCTTGTAGGAGATGTTTGTTTTGTTCTTTGAGTATCCTTTTCTCCTCTTTTTCCTCTTGGAGCATCTTGCAGAGAGCATCCACAATAGACAAGGCTTCCCCTTGTAGGCTTTCAGATGAGGTCCCTATACGCCGGAAAAGCGACGAGCGAGCATGGGAATCTACAATTGACTCTTCTGCGTACCCGACCTCCCGAGGTCGTGCCGAGATAGCCGGTGGGGATGGAATATGTGTGGGACACAGACAAACTAGTTAGGAAATCTAATGTCTTCGACACGCACTAATGGAATTTGTGAATCTAAGGCAAAGAAGGCCCTTCTAACTTGGACTGGTGTGATAGATCGATCAGCAAGGATGACTGCTCGAAGGCTCCAATCAATATCGAGCTCTGGCGTGATTCGATCTATGGGTTGCGGAATACGTGGGAAATGACCTGGGATAGTTTCGTGTACATCCCCAGATAAGGTCATATGGTGGACGCTGAATATAGTCAACTCTATGGACGGTTTTCTGGCCTAGTCCAGAATTCTCTAGCTTTGTTAGCTATTACATCCAGTAAGGATAATTGTTGGATGATGATAGGTGGAAGTGGGGTAGACTGGAATACCAGTGTGCGTAGGCCAGTGTCTATGTCTAATTCTCTGATGGATTCGTTAGGCTGCAGGATTTGTGGGTCACAACCGTAAGTTCGTGTTTGTTGTGGGCCGGCTATGGTCATACGTAGAATCAAGTCCTGATCCCTAGTATCCAATAATCATATGCTTTCTCAGCTTCTATATTTAGAATCAATAGTTGTGTGATTTTCTCAGAATATCTTACGAGCGTTCTCACAACCTGGATTCTTAAACCGGTATCTATGTCTGTGAGGGTGTCTCCTGCATCTGGTTGTGGAATTAAAGGATCACACCCGAATGTTTGTTCTCTTTCGAATCCTTCTACAGTCATGTGGATATTTTTCCTAGTGCAACCTGTAGTTTGGCTGACTTGACCAAAATGTATGTGCTTGGTCGTCTTCTATGTTTAATCCTCTTAACTGAGATCTGACCTGCTGGAAATCTGTTGTTGTTTGGAAGACTTGTATCCTAAGGTTCTGGTCAATATCAGTTATTTCCGCTATGAGATTGGGCTGAGGCATGATTGGCTCGAAAATGTATTCCCTGGGCTCCCTAGGTCCCGTAATTGTCATGCAAAAGCAGTAATAAAACAAACTATAATAAAGTGAAATCTAAGTATATTTCTAGCATATATGACTTCTTTTTGTATTTTCTGATGATTTAAATGAATTTAAGAAAGCAGCTATTTAAAATATTTAGAATTGACAACTAAACTAATAATTTAAAACAAACAAAATATCCGAGTATAGCTATTTGTCTGTGTAATTTGTATATCTATTCTAAACAATGAAATAACTAATCTATTTGCGAGATTCTCGATCCTACCTCAAAAGTGAGGAGTGAATCATAGTTTCTCAGAAACTATCAATCCCCACAGCTTCCCCGGTAATATCGAGAATAAAATTAAATGAAATAAAGTGATTAACTACTCTGTTTGATATGATTCTAACTAGAACTTTGAAAGTTAAAACCTGGATTCCGCAGAACAGTGGCGAATCCGATGGTGTGTGTGATCTTGTCCCCTCAGTATGATCTCTTCGTTCTTTGTGTTCACATAGATCCAAAAAAGCATGTAATGCTTGCATCAATAGGAATAGGTGTTTGGAACAAGGGACAACCTTCAGAATGCAGATAGAATAGAACGCGGATAGGAGAGGGATAGCGCAAGAGTACAGAGCTTGGCTTATGTAATTCCTAGCGGGATCTACTGTGAATCGTGCAACAAAATGCGTCCAGAACCTGAAACTATCCTGTATGAAGAGAAAAACCTGCAACTTTAATGGCTTCCTAAGCTATTCTACTCTAATGGATTAGATAAAATAGCAACACTGTTTGCACAAGTTGGATATGTGGCTTACCAACAGCTAGTCAATGCAAACTAAGCATGTAATGAACTAAACTAAGGAATTAAAGCAAACTAATAGACCACAACACTGAAAATGAGAAGATTGGAGTAAAAATGGTGGCCATTTTCTTGAGGACAAGCCATGCATTTATAAGAATTCAATCACCCCAAAATCAAAATCAAACTGAACTCCTAAACAATAAACAAAGGAAAAACACTATTCCAGGGGACCAAAAACATAAATGCATGCTCAAGTCGGAAATAAAATCTGGTGAAACGTGATATTTCATGCGAGTTACGTCAAAAGAGAATTCTAGAAAATGCATAAAGGACCGCCACCCTGCTCAGGGTGGTGGTTACAGGACCGCCGCCCTGTTCAGGGCGGCGGTCACGAGACTGCTGCCCATTCAGGGCGGCGGTTTCGTCACTGAAGAGCAAAAGGCCAAGAAAAGAGAGGAAAAGGGGAAAACCAAGCACGTGGGGACAAGGCGGGGTATGCGGGATGTTAACGCATATTTGAGGAGCTCTTTCTGGATCCCGAACACCTTGCGAAGAGACCTGTATCATCATTGGGGCATTTATTACACCGTTCCGCAGTACAGTACCTTACAATTTTGGGTACGTACATATTGCCCCCTCGGAGAAGTGTTTTAGCCATGGAGAGGCGTAAAACGGTGGGTTTGAGTATGGCCATCCCAAAATGGGGAGTTTAGAATTTATACCTTACACGTCCGTGTGTTGAAATGACGCCATCCAAAATTCCCGCTACCTGCAATAATGAAAAGAGAACTCAAGCGCAGATAGACATAATAATTTGGAAAATAAATGCTAAAATAATAGGGAAAGAGAACGTACCATTTGTGCGGGGATAGGAACTTACCTCTGTCAGTGCTCTAAACCTGTGAAAAAGGCTTTTAAAACGAATCAGGGCGCATGAAAGTGGGCCCATTTTCCTATTCATTTACGCGAGTCGATTTGGTTGATTTTGAGCTCTGGGACCCACGGTGACGGTTTCTCGCGTGGATAGAGTCAAAACGTCCGTAGTGAGATCATGAGCATGCCTCCACATGCGGAACACCGCCCTGCCAGATCACAGGTTGGTTTTCTTTAATTTTGTGTTTTTCCCTCTTTAAATTTGAAATGGCAAATTCTTTACAATGGGGGGGATTATTTTTGAAAATGTTAGGTTCAAAAGGTCCACCTAGGGGGGGCGCCTACTAGGTAGGCTCCATTTTTAGTTTAAATGGCCTATTTTTCCTTGTTTTTGGATTTTTGGGATTAGAGACCCGCGTGGGTTTTCAAACCGCGACCGCCGCCCTGTTCAGGGTGGCGGTTACACGACCGCCACCCTTAAGGCAGCGGTTACAAAACCGCCTCCCTGCTCAGGGCGGTGGTTCTGACCAAAATGCAAAAGAACTTGATTTTTGAGATTGCACTTGTATTTTCTTGCACTTCTATATGTTTTTATGACCTTCTTGGTATTGTTCAGGTATTAACTTGCCCTTTTTTGTGTGTTTTTAGTTGTATGCAGGAAAGAGCGGAGTATATTAGATGGAGCCGAGAGAGAGAGTGTGATTGGCTGCCCAGGGTACTAGATGCCCTCTCACCAGACGAGGAGGATACATTACAGAGGGCTGGTATACTGCGTATATCGCGCGTGCCTCATGTCGCACCATCTAGTCACATTCTTTGTGACTTGTTCTCATATTGGGATGCAAATCGGAACACTTTCCGATTGCCAGGGGTCCGTGGTGAGTGGACCATTACTTTGGAGGATGTCTACCGTATCCTGGGGGTCTCGATCATTGGGAGGAGACTCACACTGGAGACGGTAGGGTCCCGAGCACAGATTGCACAGTGGGCAAGCTACATGGGGGATGCAGCCATCTCCACGGGGTCGAAGAAGGGAGTGAGAGTTCGATCCATTCCTTCTTTGCCCATCCCCGTATTTCGACAGGCTATCATGGGGATCCTTACCTCGAGGCTGATTGGGGATAAGGGAGGAGATACTTTACTATACTGCTGGGCCCCCATCATTGCACAGATAGACGAGCATGGCCAGATATATACCTGGGGCGCAGATATTATGGGGACCACCTACCATGATTCATACAGGGTGGTCTATCTACAGGGACAGTCTTTGAGCCACCCTACTCTAGTCATGAGTTGGGTGTGTGAGTGTTTTATCCCCTATGGTAGAGGTGTGGAGGTGGTAGATCTCGAGGCTGTGAGGGCAGCCAGGTGGTCAGATATGTCGGTGCTTAGAGCACCTCACCAGCCAGTTGCTTCCCTCACTACAGTAGATATGGAGGCCACACCGTACCAGCTTATGGCCGGTATATGGGGAGAGGAGACTCTTACATTGATCTCTTGCTCCACCACAGGGTAGCTTATTGACCGCATGGGGCGGGTGGAGGTACATCCTTTCGGTAGAGTTCCTCAGCAGTTTGGCCTTCTATATACGGGCATGCTTCCCCCAGTGGCACCAGTTTACAGATCAGTTCGCAAGGCCAGAGGGGGGCCTAGAGGCCGAGGCTGGATAGTGGTTACTCCTGGCATTCCCATTGCAGCCAGGAGGGTAGTTCAGGCCAGAGGGAGAGCCGGTGCGCCTCGGGCACCTTTGCTTCAGATTGCTGCGGGTCCTGCTCATAACAGCAATGACCCTATAGACATTGATTCCGATTCTGAGGAGCTTACAGAGGGAGGGTCGGAGGAGCAGAATGATGATAGTGATCCTGAGTGGTATGACACTCAGGATATTTTATAGGCGGAGAGGGCCGAGTAGAGCACAGAGAGAGACACTCTAGTCTCAGAGGAGCCACTCTCTAGGGGCCATGGTGGAGAGGACGATTCGGTTGTGGGGCGACATGTTGCCCCTGCCCACAGGAGCAGCCCCTCAGTCGGCAGCGGCATCCGAGGTGGGTGCTGGCCCCCAGTGATCCATCTTGGAGGCCTAGTGATCCAAGTAAGTTATCCTTTCTTCCTTTCAATGTTTGTTTAATTTAGGATTTGTTATCTCTCCTTGTGTTTGTACCTTGTATATTTCATCCTCTTGCTTGGTTTCTAATTCATTTTTCTCCTTTGTTTGCAGAGACTGTTGACGAGTGGCGGGATCTGATCCGCAAGGTATGCACTGATTCCCTGATGATCCCCATGGATAAGACCTGTGTGGAGCTATCTGTAGATGCCGGGGAGCCTTCAGCAGCCGGTAGGCATACCGACATCTTTGCTCCTGTTTGGCACGTGGCCAGGATGGTGTCGACTCTTTGTACGGAGTTGGCAGGCCATAGGACGGCTGAGCGTCTTATGAGGATCCATTCTTGTGGTGAGACCACGGCTGCCCCTCAGGACCCAGAGCCCTCCATTCATTCAGAGCGCCAGCGTAGCCAGAGCCCTAGGCGAGGGCGCGCACCCTCGGAGGGGTCGCGTAGGGGTTGAGAGACCACTTGGCTCCTATGTATTTTGTATCATAGATTCTTTTGTATATTACGGGCTCTTTGAGCGTTTTGACCATGCCTAGTGCATGATGGCATTGTATATAAACATTGATTATTTATATATATATATATGCATTCGTTTTTGGATCAAAAGCTTGTCACTCATGTTTCTCTTTCTATTTCCAACTGCTTTGTGTATACTATGATGTATGTTTATATGCTTCCTAGAATGTATGCAATGGTGAACAACTGATGTTAATTGCTTAATTTTCTTTTTGTATTTCATGATGCTGATACATGATAATATAGATATATTGTGATTTTGAATCTTAGCTTCTGTGAGTGATTTGAATACCTCATGTTTGTTTTGGCAAAGTGATGAAAATAACAAATATAATGAACAGATAAACTTGCCCCACTCCTAACTCCACACAACCAGTAAGATGCGAGGGCTCATCACCAAGAGCCAGGAAGGGTGCAAGTTATGAAATGTGATGAAATGATAGCGATGAAAGATAGACAAAGCTTTGGCGGAACCAAATTGAAAGCTACAAGCTGACTCCACCCGGGTGACTTCATAGTTTTGGATGTAACTTGCCTTGTGGTTTATCCAGACTTAGACCCATAGATGGCCACATGGCAGAAAAAATCTGGGTTTTTAGGATTTTTGACTCTTTCGGAATTTTGAACATCCGTTTCATTTGTTTTTGACTCAAAGTTTGAAAGTTTGAATTGCTTGTGTATGACCATTTGCATTTATTTGTTAAGAGGACCCCCTACACTTGGCCCCACGCTACTAGTAAGAAGCGTGAGTTTATCACCATGGGCAAAGCGTAGGTGAGTAAGGGCATTTCCATCCTTTCCCAACCCTACGTCACTAGTAAGAGACGCAAGCTCATCACCGAAGGTTGGTGGGGCAGGGAAATGTGTAAAATTAAATTTTTTTGTTTGATCAACATTTGACTTGTTTATTTGAGTAAAATTTCAGTATGTCCTTATTTCCAAAGAGATATACATATGGGATAGATGTGACACCATGAAGCTTCTAGAACAGACCATAGGCAATGACACTTATTCTAAGAAGAAATCAAGGCGAGAAAAGACTTGCAGATCTTGGTATGGTTATCGTTAAGACTTTGTCATGTCTATTTTATTTGATAAAAGATTCTGAAGTGATTGATGATATTGTGAAAATGGAGAGATATGATTAAAGAGTTTATGCCAAAAACATCATGAGTTTGTAATGAATTGCTTTGAGAATAGATTCCTTGATCACGATTTGTGTAAGAAACGAATGGACAAAATGATCTTAATCTATATGAAAATGCAATGTAGATAGTTATATAAGTAGCGTTAGCTGCTTATGCGTAGAAATGTTTGAGGTGGAGGGAATTGACTGTTTTGCCAAACTCCTCACCTTCTAGTGTGCATAAGAGGTATGCACCATTTCCATAGTCCTTCATGACTCGGTATGGGCCCAACCATTTGGGCCGGAATTTCCTTCCTTCGCCGGTCTTTTTATCGATCCGGCTATCCAACCTTAGAACCAGATCACCTTCGTATATGTCACGTTTGTAGACCCTTTTTTTATACTATCGGCACATCCCGTCAGCATAGATCCTATGTCGCTGTTCGGCATCTAGCCTAGTTTCATCTAGGCTTTCTAGTTGGGAAAGATGTGCTTCTCTGTAAGCGTCTTCATCCAGAATCCCTTGTAACGAAATGCGGAGACTGGGTATTTCAACCTCAAGTGGGAGGACAGCTTCTGCCCCAAATACCAACGAGAAAGGAGTTGCTCCCGTTGGTGTTCTTATTGAGGTTTAGTGGGCCCACAAGGCCAGATATAACTTTAAATGCCAATCTCGTTTGTTTTCTTTTACCGTTTTAAGGAGAATGGATTTTAGTGTTTTGTTTGTTGCTTCAGCCTGCCCATTGGCTTGGGGATAATACAAGGAAGCCGTATGATGACTTATTTTAAATTTGTTGCATAGCTCACGAACTTCTTCATTCTTAAAAGAAGTTCCATTATCAGAGATAATGATTTGCGGGATACCGTACCTGCAAATGATTTGGTTCAAAATGAACTTGGCGATCACAAAACCAGGTACAGTAGTGAGAGGCATGGCCTCCACCCATTTGGTAAAATATTCAGTGGCCGTGACTATAAAATTATGGCCGTCTGTGGAAGAGGGAGAGAATTTCCCTATAAAGTCTAGACCCCATGTAGAAAAGGGCCACGGAGTAGCGATTGGTTGCTGGACTTGTGCTGGCATGTGAATCTCATGAGAGAATTCTTGGCACTTGCGACACGTGCGTACAAATTCTATTGCGTCATGTTCTAGGGTGGGCCAAAAATAGCCCATTCGATGTATTCTCCGAGCAGTGGCGTGGCCGCCGAAGTGGCCTCCACATACTCCGCTGTGAGATTCATAGAGAATCTTCTTGGATTCTTCTGTGTCGACACACCTTAAGAGCATTCCATCGAACGCCTTTTGATAGAGAACTTGCTCTATAATAACGTACTTGGCTACAATAATGTGTAACCACTTTCTTTGTTGCGGTGTAGCTCCTTTCGGGTACGTATGGTCCATGGTATAGCTAATGATATCAACGTACCAAGGGCACTCAAAGATAGCGGGTCGGGTTTCGACGTAGTATACGCACTCATCTGGAAAATCCAAATCTACTAGATCACCTCCATCTAATGGATTATCAGCTAACCAATCCGCAATGATTTGTTCTTTAACTGACTTCTGATTTACAAATGTTAATTCGAACTCTCCCATTAAGGTTATAAAATGTCCAGCCTTTTTAGATAAGGACCCTTGTGTGAGAAAAGTTCGTAAATGGTCCGTTTTTACCATGACCTTCGTTTCTTGATTCAGCATGTAATGTCTTAGGCATTTAGTAGCAAAGACTATGGCAAGGCATTCTCATTCTGCCTGTGTATAGCGTGTTTCATAGTCGAGCAGCGTTCGGCTGATGAAATAAATTACGCGTTCCTTCTTGTCATCGTCCTCTTGGGCCAACATACAAGCTAGCGAGACATCGGTAGCTTGTGAATATAGAATTAACGGGCGATCTAACTTAGGTGGCATTAGCGTAGGTGGTGACAAAAGGAAACGCTTAACCGAATCAAAGGCTTCATTGCAATCTTCAGTCCAATCAATGCTATAGTCTTTCTTGAGTAGATTGTTGATTAGATGAATGGCGAAGCTTAAGTCCGGGATAAATCTCCGGATTGCACCCAGTTTTCCGAGAAATGATCTGATTCCAGATTCACTCGAAGGTGGGACCATTTCGAGGACAACCCAAATTTTGGTTGGATCAACATCAATCCCTCGTGACGATATGATGTAACCTAGGAGCTTCCCTCCTATTACACCAAAGACGCATTTCTTTGGATTTAGTGTGACTCCATATTCTATTAGACGTGAAAGAATGACGCGGAGTACTTCGGGATGGTCACAACGCTTCTTAGCTTTAGCCAATAAGTCATCTACGTAGGATTCCATGATTTTATGAATTAGATCGTGAAATATGTATGTCATGGCCCGCTGGTACGTAGCACCGGCATTCTTGAAATCGAATGGCATAACAGTGTAGCAATAGGTTCCCTAAGGAGTTATAAACATGGTTTTAGCTTGATCTTGCTCGGATATTCTGATTTGATTGTATCCCGAGAATCCATCCATGAGAGACAAGAGTTCAAGACCAGCTGTTGCATCAATAATAACATCTATGGATGGTAATGGGAAGTCATCCTTAGGGCACGCTTTGTTGATATCTTGAAAATCTATGCAGATGCGTATCTTTCTGTTCTTCTTGAGAATGGGAACGATGTTGGATACCCATTGGGAGTAGTCAACTGGCTTGATGAATCCTACCTGAAGGATTTTTATTACCTCCTCTTTTACCATGAGGGCTACTTTGGGCTTCATGGGTCTTGATTTTTGTTTAATTGGCTTTGCATTTGATTTAGTGATGAGGTTGTGCACCACAATGTGGGGTGCAACTCCTGTCATTTCTTTATAATTAAATGCAAATGCCTTCTGATGCTCTTTGAGGATTTTCGTGTGTATTTCTACTTCTTCTGGTGTTAATGAAGAGCCTAGTTTTAAAATTCTCGGCTCGTCTTCTGTTCCGATGTTGACATCGATCGTTTCTTCAATCAAAGAGGTGTTACCCTCTTCAAACTCAAGCGGTGCTGCAGGTAAGTCCAAATCATCCCCATTTTCTACTACATATATGCTAGGTTCTATTTGTGAGGGAAAACTCACCATGAGATTTCTGAAATAGGAAGACGAATGTGGTTTTAAGGACAAATCCAACATAGGATAGGAAAGATGCAATGCCGCGTAAGCGTTTAAATATTGCAAAATGGCCATATCATTATCAATATGGTTTGGGGAAATAAATTCACTTGAGTTTGAAAGGGGATTTGTCGTTTTTTTTATCAATGGTTCGTCACGAATGGACACTATGAAGTGAGTATCTTCTAGCTCATTGCTTGGAGTAAAACGTGATGTTGAGGTTGCTATTGAATCGGCGAGCAAATTTTTCTCTCGCGGGATTGCTTCAATGGATATGAAGTTGAATGCCTTGCTTAAATCTAATACGGCATTTTTGTAAAGCTGCAAGTGTTCAGTTTTAGTTTCATATACTTCAGAAACTTGATTTGCCACTAATTGTGAGTCTCCCAAGACTATGATATTATCAACACCAATTCTCTTGGCTAAGGTGAGGCCAAGGAGGAGGGCTTCGTATTCTGCCCCATTATTTATGCATTCGAAATTTAGCTTAAAGGAAAATGGCAGGACTTTTCCCTCAAGCGAAGCAAGAATTACACCTGCCCCCGCTCCATAACGGCACCTAGCCCCATCAAAATGGAGAGTCCAATACTTAGCTGGGAATATAGAGGTTGGGGGGTTCATTGCGTTTGCGCATTCTACTTCGACCATGCAGAGATCTTCTGCTGGAAGAGAGCCAACCCCTAGGGAATACCCTATGCCTGCTGAATCAAAAGGTAAGAACATTGGTAAATCTTGTTCTATTAATTCAACGATTTTTGCAGTAGTCCCTAATGATACAGTTTCTTTAGCTTTACCATCAGAGGTTGGGGTTATTTTGGCTATGATGATGGTTTCAAGATCTGTTGTAGGTACCAGCTTTTCCTTTGGCTTTGAGTCAGTGGGTTTGTTGAGTTGGTTTGTTGGAAGTTCAAATTCCGAGTGTACACCAGGTCTTTTCTTTAAGTCAGCTAGGTGCACATCAAATGGCTTTGGATCACCTTTGGCTACAAATACCTTTCCTAGATGCAAGAATCTTACTTCTTGAAATAACATAGAAGGGATCGCCTTCATGTGGTGTATCCATGGTCGGCCGAGGATCATATTATAATTAGTTTCCCGATCTATAATATAAAACTCAGTCAGGATTGTTTTGGGTCCTAGGGTGACTGGTAGTATTATGGTTCCTATCGAAGTGGCTTTAAGGCTATCATAGCCTCTTAATGTATTTCGAGTGGTGGAACAGTTTGTTTCACCATATCCTAATTTTTGGATGAAAGAGAAGGGGACTATGTTAACCGCAACTCCATTGTCAACCATTGCCCATTTTACATAGTTATTATAAACCCATACTTGTAAGTGTAAGGCTGGATCACCTCGGTGAGCGATCTCAGCATCCGTAGGCATTTTACTTATTTCGAATATGAATTCAACGTCCCTATCTGCCTGTCCTGGAGGATGAACATCAAAATCTATATGATTTACCTGTGTTTCAGGTGGTGGTGTGATGTTAATTAAATGGCCTAAACCTAATGCTTCTAAGAGAGCAGCCCTGTGGGCAGGAGAGTTCTTTAGCAAGTCAAGGAACGAAATATGCGAGAAGGTTTTTGTTAGATCATTAACTAAATCGTAAGCACCCACAGGCTTTGCTATGATTTGCTGGATGTTATCCGTTTCCGGCAGGCGATTTGGACTTGGTTGGGAGAAATACTCTCGTGTCCTTGTTACAGCTTCAATGGGTAATTCTGAGTCTAACTCTACCAATCCAACTACCTTAGGTCGCGGTTGACTCCCTAGTTGCGGTGAAACTAATGGATTTAGCGAAGTCGAGGCTTCATGATCATTGTTTCCTGTCATTGCACCCTTGTTTGTTCTAGTTGAATTTAGTCTGTTGTTATCGTGATTTGGGAGTGGATCGTTAAAGATTTTCAGGGGTGCGTTTTGAGGGGAAACTGCCCCTGCGAACGTATTGGGTGGTGATGATACAGGATCTGCCAAAAACAAATCTGTGAAGAACTGTCTTTGTTTTTTCGGTAAACGTTGCATGAACTTGTTGTAGTCACGACACGTTCTAGTGTCATGACCCCAAATTTTATGGAAACCACAATAAGAATTGGGATTGTAATTCCTGTTTTGTTGGTTTGGTATGTATTGTGGCCTAAAATTTTGATCAAAATGTTGTCTATTTGGAATAAAGTTTTGCATTTGCTGGTTTTGGCCCTGGTTTTAGTAACCAACTGAGTTTTGGTTTGGACCCTTTGTGGGGTTTCGCCGTTGTTGTTGTTGTTGTTGTTGATTAAAGTCCACTGTATTGATTGTCGAGGTGAAGTTGTTGTTTCTTTGGTTGTTTGTTTGTGACGGAGTACTGACTATATTTACTTTTTTGGGCTGGTCGATTACCCCATCCGTTGTTACCCCACGATTTTTGTTAAGGATTTTAGGTCCTTGGTTGACATTTGTGGGGTAAGTCGTAGTATTTTGGTTAGAGGTGATCAACCTCCCGTTTGCTCCATATGTCTTACGACCGCTATCTATTGCTGCCTGATCTATTCGCAGAGTGCTCTCGAGTACTTCGTCATAAGTTCTTAGTGGGAACTTCTGGACTTCTTCCTTCACTTCTCTACTAAGGGAATGAAGGAATAAATCGCATAGTTCCATTTGATCCATGTTTGGAGCACTTGCGGAGGAATAAAGGACGGTATGCCACCTTTGGATGAAGTGGGCGACATACTCGTTATGCTCTTGTTTGATGTGTAAGAACTCCCTGATTCCTGTTCTTAATAGTTTGTTCATGTCGAAGGCCTTGATGAACTCAGACACAAGTTGTTTGAATGAATGTATGGAAGCCTCAGGTATTCTGTAATACCAATCAAGAGCAATGCCTTCCAACATTTTGGGGAATATTTTAGCAACAACCCCATCCCATGGGAGTAATTCCCGAATGGCTATAGCGTAAGCTTTGATATGCGCGTTCGGATCTCCCTCACCTTTGTATTTGGGAAAATCGGGAAGAGGCCTTAGAAGCATGACACTTCGTATGGTGAAATCTAAGGGCTCTTTCAAATATTTTGAATAAGTCCCTATTGCATATGTTTCAACCATTGACGGTATCTGTTGAGGGGGCGGTGGCGGAATGGGTTGTTGATATGGCGTAACGTACACGTTAGCAGGGGCATAAGGCAATCCCTGTATTTGAGTAAACATGCCAGGGGATGAGTACATATCCCCTTGCGGTGATTTTGAATACATGTTTAAGTACGAAGGGGTACTATCCAGAAATGGATTGTTTTGCACTAGACCAGGAGGAATGGTGCTAGAGTTGATGGGTCTAGTTGGTATTTGTTGAGAATACTGAGGAGTCATGCCCAACGTGCCTACTCCTGTGAGGAGATCTACTTGGCTGGGATGGTGCGGAGGATTTGAACTCCCTGTTTGTACGAATTTTGAATTTTGACTCGCTTGAGCAAGCTCTAACCCTCTAACCTTTTCTATTAGAGTTGAAATGACTTCATTTGGTGAGGTCACGATATTCTGCCTTGGTGGCGTTTGTTGTAGACTATGGTTTTGTAGAGGTATGTGATATCCTGCTATGAACTGATCGTTATCCTGCCAAGCGTCTCTGAGAGTATTTTCTATATGTGATGGCATAGAGGTATTTTCTTGAGGAGAGAACTCGGGTTGTAATTGTAAACCTCCTACAGGTGGGTACATGCCTTGAGAGCGTTGTTCATTTCGGGAGTAACGCGTTGAGTACTCGTCATCTAGAACTAAGTATGGGTCTGATTGTCTACTAATATGTGGTCTAAGTAGCACCTGAGGAGATGAAGCAGATTCTCCAGTGAACGTCATGTTATTTGAGCCTGAAGGCTCTGTTTGTGTTTGAGCGAGTTGTTCCGACCCCTCTACTTGGAAGGACGAGCTATGTCTAGTCCTTGGAGTTTGCGTTGACAACTGGCTAGTTGAATAGTTGTCACCCCACATTAAGAGTGAGGGTGATGGTTTTCTATTCTGTTGGGCATAGTATGCCTCAAGACCCAGGAGGGGTCTGCCATATGCATCGAATCCCGACATATTTAGGGGGTATATGAATACCCGTAGAATAATGGGAAGAAGCGAAGGTGATTTATGAAAACTTAATGAAGCGGTTCTAAGAAGGTGTACTAAAGTGAAAGTGTAATACTATGACTCCAGACAAGAAAGTAGGCAGTTTATGTCAGTTTTACTAATCTTGTTTGCTTCACGTCGGGTTCACCAATTTTGTACGCCGGAAAAGTGACGAGCGAGCGTGGGAATCTACAAGTGACTCTTCCGCGTACCCGACCTCCCGAGGTCGTGCTGAGACATCCGGTGGGGATGGAATATGTGTGGGACACATACAAACTAGTTAGGCAATCTAATGTCTTCGACACACACTAATGGAATTTGCGAATCTAAGGCAAAGAAGGCCCTTCTAACTTGGACTGGTGTGATAGATCGATCGGAAAGGATGACTGCTCGAAGGCTCCAATCAATATTGAGCTCTGGCGTGATTCGATCTATGGGTTGCGGAATACGTGGGAAATGACTTGGGATAGTTTCGTGTACGTCCCCATATAAGGTCATATGGTGGACGCTGAATATAATCAACTCTATGGACGGTTTTCTGGCCTAGTCCAGAATTCTCTAGCTTTGTTAGCTATTACATCCAGTAAGGATAATTATTGGATGATGATAGGTGGAAGTGGGGTAGACTGGAATACCAGTGTGCGTAGGCTAGTGTCTATGTCTAATTCTCTGATGGATTCGTTAGGCTGCGGGATTTGTGGGTCACAACCGTAAGTTCGTGTTTGTTGTGGGCCGGCTATGGTCATACGTAGAATCAAGTCCTAATCCCTAGTATCCAATAATCATACGCTTTCTCAACTTCTATATTTAGAATCAATAGTTGTGTGATTTTCTCAGAATATCTTACGAGCGTTCTCGCAACCTGGATTCTTAAACCGGTATCTATGTCTGTGAGGGTGTCTCCTGCATCTGGTTGTGGAATTAAAGGATCACACCTAAATGTTTGTTCTCTTTTGAATCCTTCTACAGTCATGTGGATATTTTTCCTAGTGCAACCTGTAGTTTGGCTGACTTGACCAAAATGTATGTGCTTGGTTGTCTTCTATGTTTAATCCTCTTAACTGAGATCTGACCTGCTGGAAATCTGTTGTTGTTTGGAAGACTTGTATCCTAAGGTTCTGGTCAATATAAGTTATTGCCGCTATGAGATTGGGCTGAGGCACGATTGGCTTGAAAATGTATTCCCTGGGCTCCCTAGGTCCCGTAATTGTCATGCAAAAGCAGTAATAAAACAAACTATAATAAAGTGAAATCTAAGTATATTTCTAGCATATATGACTTCTTTTTGTATTTTCTGATGATTTAAATGAATTTAAGAAAGCAGCTATTTAAAATATTTAGAATTGATAACTAAAATAATAATTTAAAACAAACAAAATAGCTGAGTATAGCTATTTGTCTGTGCAATTTGTATATCTATTCTAAACAATGAAATAACTAATCTATTTGCGAGATTCTCGATCCTACCTCAGAAGTGAGGAGTGAATCATAGTTTCTCAAAAGCTATCAATCTTGGTTCCCTTCTTCAGAATAACGAATAAATCCATGGCCACAATGGGAACCTTCCTCTTATGCCGACTCAAATGGTCAGAAATCCAACCAGGGCTTATGGGAGTGGGAGTGAGAGGGGGAGAAAATGTAGAGGCCTCAAGGAAGTGTGTTGAAACACTCGATGGTGGCATTGACAAGGAATCCAACCACTGCTTACGGGGCTTGGAGTTACTAATGGGGAAGAGATGGACATGGAAATAGAAGGGATCATCATTAGGATTGAGGGAACATTGGGTGAAAGATTCGCAAGAGAGGAGAAGATGGAAGAGGTGGGAGATGGAAGGGAGGAAGGGAGAGGAGAAGACACATCCATAGGAATAGATTTTTGAATGAATTAAGGAGGAGAAGAAATGGAATAAGGAAAGCTGGGTACCTCTGTAGTTGCAGCTATGCTAACATCCTATGTGGATGTATCAGTTGAAACCTCTGTTATCTCTTCTTTACCTGGAGACACCAGGTCAACTACTTGCTTCTCAAAAGTAGGAGGAAGGCTTTCAGGAAATTCTTCTTGTCTGCTTAGTTCACCCTCCTTGTCCTTCCCTTTTCCTTTCAACATACGGTCCGGCCTTGGAGGTACACGGCCTGAGGGAGAAGTAGTGAAGTCAAATCCAAGGTACGTAAGGCCATTTTGATTGTACAAATGTTTGATGCGCTGCAATGTGGGTTTAACCCTTTCTTGAATTGTCTTTGGCACTTTAGCTCTGTCAATCTCTACAAATGGCTAGTTATCCCCATCTGTGTCAATGTAAACCTAATCAATTTCTTGATCAGTCTCTTTGAATTTCTTTGGGACAATGGTAACACCATAGTGGACGATCTCTTCCAGAGACAACCGGGAGTGATCCTTCCACCTGATGTCTATCTCATGAGTTAGGTCTATCCAAATGTCCTCAATCTTGGGAACATGGATGGGATCAATTTTTTCCTTTGGGAGGAAACTCTGGTAGTTGAAGGTCATCCTTGCTAGGAAGTTGTGCTTTAAATTCAGCAATTCTAGCTCGGCATACATCTCTCGTGCTTTAGAAAGTGTAGGGTAGGTGTATCGGCCAATTGTAAGGGGGAATGGAGTTCCTCCTTTCTTTCTCTTCATGCACTTTTCATGATAAGTGATTAGCTGCCTTGACAATTCCAAGAGGATCAGCTTTGGCCCTATGAACCTTGGTAGCTTCATTGGTTCTCCCTCAAAATTCACAGCTCTAAAGTATGTGAATGTGGGGAATTGTGTGAACAACGCTCCCCATTTCTTCATAGCAGCAATCACACTTGGGCTGGTTCAAATGTGTCTCGTGTTTGGTCTCAACAGACAGAATACCTCATAGAAGAAGGCATCATTTATTTTGGAGAACTGGGAGATGCTGGCTTCGAGCCTTAGCTTTGGGTAGAACTCGTATATCTTTACTTGGGGCCATACTCCATTTCAAGCTAACCTTGCGAAATCCCTTTCTGACGTAGCAACGTATACAACATAGGAATTCATGTAGAACTTCCCAATTGTTAGAACTTGTTGAAGCTACTGTGAGATGGTGTCACTGATGATTTCACCCCAGCAAAATCATTGATCAGGTGCATTCTTGCTCATGTTCTCCAGGTATCTTAGCATCCATTTATGGAAATGATGGGCATCAGGGAGTCTGAATACTCTACTCAAGAATGTGATTGTATCACTCAATTCTTCATTAAAATCACTTCGGTGGATGGTTTGTGGCCATCTGGACACTGAATTCTTGTTCTTTAGATAGAGTTCATTGATCATCTACATACATTGATCTTCATTATCATCCCATGCTTTCCTGCAATCTTCAATACTTATCTCCACATATTACCTATGGCGAGGAATGCCCAGGATAATCTCAAAGTGATGAGCTGTGAGGTTTATGATTGTCTATTGTTCTTTATTTTGGACACATCTAGTGTCCTTTTTATAGCAGCAGCTAACCAACATGATAAACTCATTATTTATGCCACGTACTGGAAGCACAGTTGTAAAATGCAATCCATTGCCTACTAGTTTGTTCATCCATGGGCCACTGCTTTCCTGGGTGGTCCTTACCCAGAAGTCATCCATGTCAATATGATCTAGCTCAGATTCTCTAATGTCAAGGTCGCTCTCTGCATATGAGTCAGGCATTCTGACTCTCTAGTACTTGTACTTCATTTCTTTCTCTGATTGCTTAGCTTTAGCTTTAGCCAGTTTCTTGCTTGATGAAGACATATGTGAGCTTGAGGACGAATGCTGTTGTTATACAAGAAGAATCAAGAAGGTCCAATATAGAAGAGCCATGTCAACTGTCATGTTATTCATAATGGAAGTTTGAAGAATAACAGAACACCTTCGAATGTGTGAGAAAATAGCTAGGTTTAGCTTGCATAAGGAAGAACGAGCAATTTTAAGCCTCTGGGTGCAAGGCGCAAGCTCACAGTAGGCTGCAGGGGCTTATTATTGCTAGGCACACTTTCTAGGATGTTAGCATGCCAATTCTTGTGCTAAGTGCATTTAGGAAAGTGTCAACATGAGGAAAATTGTGCTTGGTGTTGACCTAGGAAAAGTTGCACCAAGGTGGAAAGGGAGCAATTTGGAGAGGTGTTACATGACAAAATGCAGCACAAAAGGGTAAATTGCAGGGCATGGGTCTGAACCATATAACATGTCATGTCAATGTTGTGGAAGTTACGCCAGTGCCTCATGAAAATCTACTAAGTGCTCTTTTGGCTAGGTGCGGAAAAAGGTTGTGTTACATGGGGGTAAAGTGTGCCACAACGCAGCTTTGGAATATGTAACATGAAAAAATAGTGCGCCAAAGAGTTTGACAGTTAAAAGTTCATGGATTTCTTGATTTCTTGATTTGGATTTGGATTTGATGGTAAGAGAGACATTTTTGGTAAGGCAACAAGCAGATAAGGATGGTTTTTGGTTCACTTCAACGGCAGAGCCCTCCCAGATTTACAGATCTGGAAGGAGATGAAAAGAGGGTTTCAACTGGGAAGTTATGGATTTTGAATGTGTTCTTTAGATTTTATTTATTTAATACAAGGCCTAACATTCAACACAACAACATGAAAACCACAAATGGGAGAGGAGCCACTCACCTGGATTTATAAAAGACGAAGAAATACGCGGGGTCCACAAGCTCAAAAATGGCACGCGAGGGCTGACAGGGATGGCTGAAACATGTAGAGCGAATAAATTTTGCAATTTTCAATTCGTGAAAATGACATGTGGCAGGTTTATATTTATAGAAAAAAAATTACATTTATTACATCAGCAACCACTTTGGCACGCTTTTAGAGCGTTGACACGAGGAAAAATGCACCTTAGCACAATTTTATTGATGTTAACACAACATTTTCAGCGCTTATAAAAAATATTAGCGCACATTTCTGTATGTTGACACAATATTTTCAATGCCAAAGGGTGTTTAAAGGGGCGTAATGTTTCGGATGCTGACATGGGTAAAGTTACGCCGAGGAAAATGCATGGCACAAGTTTCGTGATGTTGACATAACAATTTCAATGCTTAAGGATTTTTAAAGGGGCACAATTTTTGGGATGTCGACATGAACGAAATGGCACCTAGTTTAAAAAGGTACATTTTTAGGAGTGTTGACACCCCAAAAAATGTGCCAAAGAAAAGTTGAAAATGGCTAAGTTCATAAACAACTTGATTTTTGAAAGGGAGTTTTGGGCCATTTTGAACGTTGTCAAACTTCCCTGGGGGGCAAAATAGAATTTGAGTATAGTTACCTGCAAATTGCCCTTGTCAATTTTGCAGGATAACAGTTGGCTCTTTCTGGGGACTATCTTTGAGTGAAACTTAAGGGTAGAGAATCCCAGATTTTTCATGTGCCTATCTTTTGGGTTACAGAGAGTCAAAAACAAGGGCGGAAAAAAATAAAAAGGAAGGGAACACACAACAACAGAAAGTAAACACATAACGGAAGCAAACTGTACAAAGAAGAGAGCAAGCTCTACTTCTTGAAGATCTTCAGGTGCTGCCCACTATAAGGAAGTGGGAGCTCCATTCCGTCTAGATATAAGAGATATAAACTATTCTCTCCATTGATATGCTTGATTTTTTATGGCCCTCTCCAAAGAGATTTAAACTTCCCGTGCATACCTTTCGGTTCTCTTTGTTTGTACCACAGAAGAACAAGATCTCCCACTTGGAAATCTCTTTATTTAGATTTCTTGTGGAACAACCTATTAACTTGATTCTGATGTTCAGTGATATTTTCGACCACCTTCACTCACTTTTTCTTCAAGTTCCATCAGGTACATAATCCTCTTTTCAAGAGAATTCTAAAAAGTTTCATCTTCAAGTACTCGAGCTAAGCGTAGAGCAGGAAGTTATGTGGAAATAGGGATTTCAGCATCGATTCCATATAACACCTGAAAAGGTGACATTCTGAGAGATCTCTTTGGAGTGATACGATCTGCCCACAAAGCATCGTACAATGATTTGTGCCAAGACCTTTAGTTTTCATCAACTAGCTTCCGTATGATAGTCACCATGTACTTGTTACTGGATTCTACCTGACCATTTCCTTGAGGATAATAATCAGAAGCTTGAGCCAAGGTTATTCCATATCCATAACAAAGACCATAACCTCCCTTGAAGATAAGTTGGAAGCGTTGTTAGCAACAATTTTGTGTGGAACACCAAACCTCACAATAATATTCTCTTTGATGAAGTTGCAAACAATTTCAAAAGTGGCATGCTTGACAGGTATGGCTTCCACCCACTTTGTGAAGTAATCTATTGTTAGGATGTAACTATGTCCAGCACTCGATTGAGGATTGAGTGCTCCAATGAAATCAATTCCCCATTGTCTATATGGTTTGTCGATGATGACGGGCCTGAGGGGAAACGTAGCCAGCTTTGGTTTGCCAACGAACTATTGGTAAAGTTCACATTTCACTACCCAGATGGCTGTATCTTGAAATAGTGTCAACCAGTAGTACCTGGCCCAAATGATTTTATGTGTTGTCATGGATGAGGAGAAGTGACCACCACAAGTTGAGTCGTGAAAACTCTTTAACAATTTTATCTACTGTGGTTTATCAACACATCATAGAAAAACACCGTCAATTCTGTGTTTGTACAACCCATCATCCCATATGACATATCTTGTAGCCTTGAGTTTCACCGTTCACTTTTCCTTTGTGGTTAGGTGAGTTAAGAATTCACTATAGGTGAGAAAGAATGTGACGTTAGAATACCATTCATTGTTGGTTGTGACAAATAGAACCATGGGCAAAGAATCTACTTTCTCTAGTTCATTGTGTTCTCCATCAATGTGATCAGCTTTCTCTTCATGTACCTCTGAGTCTTTATTTTTAGTCATTAGCTGACATGTGCCTTTACCTCTTGCCAACTTAGTTGGTTTGATGTCTAGATCATATTCTTGAACCTTTGCAATCCAATTCCCTCATAAGCTCCCTAACTCCTGTTGAGTCAGGATAGACTTAACAGCCATGTCTGGAACCAACACTACTGTATGAGAATTCAGAATATAGTTGTGGAAATTTTTGACTGCTTTTACCATGGAAAAGGCATGTTTTTCCAATTACGACATATTTAGTTCATGAGGCTTAAGAGGAGAGCTCATGAAAGCAATCGGGGATTCAATATCCTTAGAATTATTTTACACCAAGATAGCTGATACAGTATGCATAGAAGCATAGTTGTACATGATGAAGTCTTTGTTAAAGTCAGGACACACTAGAACAAGAGTGTGAGCGATAGAGGTTTTTATGTCTTCGAACGATGTCCTACCTTCTTCACTCCATCGGAATTTTTAGGACCCTTTCATCATATTAGATATATGATGAGTCTTCTCAGTAAAATCAGGAACAAAGTGTCTAAGAAAATTTACCTTTCCGAAGAAAGAGTGAACACCAGTCTTGTTTTTAGGAAAAGTAAGGCTCTGAATATCCTTGACCCTTTCGAAATATATCTTAGTTCCTTCTCTACTGATGACATGTCCTAGTAGCTTTCCTTCGGTGACCCCAAAAACTGACTTCTTGGGATTTAGCAAAATCCCGTGCTCTCGACATCTGATCAAGACTTGTTCTAAATGATCGTAGTGATCACTTCATTTCTTGGAGAACATGATCAGGTCATCTAGGTAAACTACGATGAATTTTCCCATCATACCTTTGAATGTAAAGTCCATTGCTAGTTGGAAGGTAGCACCGGCGTTGATCAAACTGAAAGGAATTCTTTTGTAGGCGAAGGTACCCCAAGGAGTGGTGAATGTTGTCTTGAACTGATCTTCAGGTGTGACTTGAATTTGATTATAACTTGAAAAACCATCAAGCATGGACAACATTTCTGAACCAATTATTTCCTGTAGCACTTGACCCATTATCAACAGTGGACAATTATCTTTTAAGGATGACTAGTTCAAGTTGCAAAAGTCCACGCATGTCCGTATCTCGCCATTCTTCTTCCACACAGGCACAATATTTGCAACCCAAGTACTGTGATGAATTGGAAAAATAATTCTTGCATCCAACATCTTTTGAATTTCAGCTTGGATGGTACCTAAGATCTTGGGGTTGTAATGCCTTTGATTTTGAAGAAAAGGATTGACATCATCCTTGAGCAGAATGTCATGCCGAATGTCCTTTGGCTTGAAATATTTTAGATCAGCATAAGACCATGCTAACACATCTATGTAA
This sequence comes from Taxus chinensis, assembly GCA_019776745.2. Lineage (NCBI taxonomy): Eukaryota > Viridiplantae > Streptophyta > Pinopsida > Cupressales > Taxaceae > Taxus > Taxus chinensis. Next base: position 340,792,304 of record CM034146.1, read on the forward strand.
TTTTTCAGCAACTTAACAAATTTTTATTTTTCCTTGGGCGTACAACACTTCCCGATATTCATGAAACAAGGATGTTCCTCAGTACCCAGATTGACGGATTCAATTTCCAGAGAAGAGCAAGGATCATCCTGTCGCTTTTCTTGACAAAACGGTCATGATTATCAAATAATCGTTCTAAGGAAACCAAACCTTTAGGAATCTTATTTCCTTTGAGTTGTATCACTGTGTCTTTTTCAAATTCATGTGCTTGACCAGTGAGGGAATCACAACACGTAGAAGTTGATCCATCAAAATGAAGTTCTTTGAAATTGTTAGCTTTCTCCAAAAAAGTGATAATTTGGTTGTCATCATTGAACACTTGCTAGTGCTATGAATTATTTGGCACACTTGGGTGAAAAACCACCTTTATGGTATACGTATCTATTTTTAACCCTGGGTGAGGGAGCATGAGAGAGGATGAGACGACCAATGAATCAGCCATGTTGTTTTGGGCTCGCGGAACTACTTTAATTAAGAAAGCATCAAACTCTTCGATGTTATCCCATACTACATTGCGGAAGTGTCTGAGTCGGTCAATTTTTACTTGGTATATCCATTTTACCTGATTGACAATTAGCTCAGCATCACCTTGTACTCTTATATTCTTGATTCCTTTCTCTTTTGCAGCTTTCATGCCAAGTAACAAAGATTCATACTTGGTAGTATTATTCGTATTGAAGAACTGCAACTTGAAAGAAAAAGGGAAAATCTCCTCTTCAGGAGATATTAGAACAGCCCCAGCACCGCATCCACTTGTTAGGCAACTACCATCAAATTATAATGTCCATACTTGGTTAAGATCCTCCTTCTATATGAGAACGTCCATTTTATCTAAGTCGGTGGATAGGAAGTAGTTCCCCATCCCTGACAATTCAAAAATAATTTGAGCCTTAGGGTCATCAGATTTGGTGATTAGATATTTCTTTTGTGACTCTGGTTCCAATGTCTACATCACCCCTTTGACAAGAGTCCTGGCTTTAGACCAGTCCATATGAATTTCCCCACCAAATTCTTTACAAAAGCTCCTCCCTAGAAATATCATGTATGCTACTGGAATATCAGCTACGAGAATAGTCAATTTTACCCTTTTCTCAGGAAATGTTGCGAATGCAAACTGCGCATCCTTGATCTGACCAATCAATGGTACTTACTTGGTTTCCATGTATTAGCATTTTCCAAAAGGTTTAGTAAGTCTGAGGCCCAAAGCATGGGTGACCTTTACTAGCATAACATTGTCAAAAGCTCCAAAATCAATTATATAGTTATTTAGTTTATGACCATTGATCAAGAGAGATAGGTAAAAAGGTTCAATTTTCCCTGACATGGAAGTCGAGGCAATGTTTACGTGAGACGTAGGGGTGGGAAGAATTCCTTTTGGGGAAATGGGAGGAGGGACGGTAGCCTTGCTTTGGATATACTTAGTTAATCTTATACGCTGCTCCGGGTTGGACTAGAGGTACTCAGCTTCAGACATCTGGATCTTGGTCTTTTTGGCGTGATCAATTATATCGAATGCGACCAAGGGTTGTGCTAATGAAGGAATGAGTCCTTCATTTTGCATTTGTGGAGGAGGATTACTGGTCTTTATGGGAGTGGAGGAAGGATGATTTGGAGGAGAAATAGAAGGAAAATATTTCTTCATAAAAGGTTTAATTGGAGGTTGAGTAGGAAGGGGATTACCTCTTTTAGTGATTGTTGGAGGAGGAGCTATCACAACCTGTTCCTTTTCTTTTTTAGCAGCAACCTTTGCTTCTTTTCCTTACGAGTGAGTGAAAACCATGTATGATTTTCTGCTCACATACCCTTAGGTACCCTCTTCTTCATCAGATTCCTCGTCTTTAAATTCCATATACCCAATAGTAGAGTCGTCAGTTGGTTCAATGACATCTTGATCATCTTCACCTTGTGACAAAGGTTCTTCATAATTTGGATCATCTTCTTCTATTTCAACCAAAGCATTAACCGGATGGGCTTCAATTGCTAACCTTGGAGAAGTAGCAGGAAAATGCGGCCTTTGGGGGGCATTGTTAGGAGTGAAGTTCCTCCGTGGGATATCCCGGTATGGAGTAGTAGATGATGTTTGAGCCAATTGCTTCTTTAATCAGAGTAAGTCATTCGCCATCTTCTGGAATGCTAGATCTGATGAGGTAGCCTGAGAAGAAATTGAATCCTTTGATTTTGACAGCTCTCATCTTAACTCTTCGGATATAAGAAGGTTATCTTATATCCGAATGGCCGTAACTTGAGCAAGAGCCAATGTGGGTATTTGTTCCTATAAAAGTAAGAAACTTACTTTCAAAATCATTGCGTTCAAGAAGAAAGACTTTTGATTCTCTAATGTTGGCATCATGGCAAGCAGCACACGGTTGATCAATGAATTGAATCGGGTGATAAAATGGTTTTCATTGGCCTCCTTCATATGAGTGAATTGTGACAATAACGCAAATGCGTCTTCTGAAGGTTTATATCTGTCTTCAAATGCAATTCACAATGTGTTCCAATTAGTGATGGATGTAGCAGGTAAGTGCTGGAACCATTCTGCTGCAGGCCCTTGCAAGGTCTCTAGAAAGAGACGTACAAATACGTCCTCATGAGTTACATCCAAAATGCTACATGACATAATAAATGCAGCTATATGCACATCTGTGCTTTGATTTCTGCTCCCATCAAATTTTGGGAAATTTTTGTGATTTCTGTGAGGGAGGGGCTTGACTGGATGCGGTAGTGCTAAAGGGCCCATGGTGTTTCCCCATGGTATAAGTAGATTTTCTGCCATTTGAAAAGCAGGAAAAAGAACGTGAGCAGGGAATGTGGTTCCACTTAGCAAAAGAGCACTGTAAGTTGATGTCGAGGCACCTTGTGAAATTTGGCTCTTTTGTGGAGGCGAGACACTTCTTGCTGATCGATCCACTAAGCTCAGTGATGTGAACCGTGCTGGAGTGATACTAAAATGGTGCCTTTGAAGTAGATCAAAAATGGGATCAACTTCTCCACAAGCTCTTCTGCTATGAGTAAATGGTTCACCCGCCATCATACCTGTTCAGATCTGCAACAATTAGGAGTAGATTCACAACAATCTTTTTGTTTATACTTGTTGATTTTTTTAGTTTTCTAGCAAAAATCAGCAGCATGTACTTTTTCAATATTTAATTTTATCCTCTTTAATAACAACCGATTGCGGTTTTCTGACAAAGATTAATAAGGATAAAAAGTGGGTCAATTTTGTAGGCTGATTTTCAAATCTTTGACCTGAATTTTGCAAGTTTTTGAAAATATCATAAAATGTCAGAATCTCAGATCTATTGAAATATACAAGTTTTTGTAAAAACTCAGCGAACTAAAATCTCCTATCTGGTCTAGATCTATGGATTTGTATAAGGAAATTTTTTAGTTTTGATCACTTATGCAAAAATTTTGATTTTTAACAAAGGGTACAATCTACTAGTGATTTTTACAGGTTTTTAATTATTTCCTTAGTTCGATCCTTAGTAGATTCGCCAAAAATTGTTGGTCTGAAAAACTGTCAGTTTGGCAGGTCATGCGGAAACAGGCCAACAGTGTGCAGGGCATAGCCCCTCTTTGAGACAACAAAGCGAAATTGGTTTATTGCTAATCTATCAAGCAGGAATCTGTGAAAATCTACACTATTATAACTTCAGGGGGTTTAGGATCTCATCCTAGTAGAGGTAGTTCCAAAAACAAACATAAAGGTAGGAGGGAAGGAATAGAAGAGGGTAGATCTGAAGGAAGAAAAGAAATGAATTCCAAGACAGAAGGGTCATAAGGTTTATGCTTTGAGATGGTAGTAAACATAGCCAAACTTACTTGCATAAATAATTAAAGCAATACTGATGAACAAATGAAAATAGTAGGAATGAATATAACAGAATAAAAACATAGATCTGACTTAAGAAATATCTGATGCAAATAAAACATACATTAAGCACAAAGGCTAAACATATGTATTAATATTTCTTCTGTTACAAGAAAACACAAAGTTTTTCTCTCCTCACTTCTCTTTTCATACAAAAAAGTCCACCCCTTGAATACAACAAGTATTCAAGTACTTATAGAAGGAGAGGAGGAAATAAGACAAAAGCAAACCCACTACTTACAAAATATCTTACAAGATATTTACAAAAGGTCTAAAATATCTAAAAGGTCAACAGTTGACTTGGGTAAATTTTTGGATGATAACATCCCATGGTGCAACATGGATGAGCTCATCGTATATGCCAACATGATTTTTAAATATTTTACAAAAATGATCAAAGCATACACGAGAGGAGAAATTACTCCTCATCATCCCTCTGTTCAAACTTGGCGTCTTGCTTTTGATCAGGAGAGTCGATGTGGGAGTTACTAATGGGGAGGAGAAGGACATTGAAACGGAAGGGATCGTCATTAGGATTGAGGGAACATTGGGTGACAGATCCACAAGAGAGGAGAAGATGGAAGATGTGGGAGATGGAAGGGAGGAAGGGAGAGGAGAAGACATATCCATAGGAATGGATGCTTGAATGATAGGAGGAGGAGAAGAAATGGAAGAAGGAACACTAGGTACCTCTATAGTTGCAGTTGTGATAACATCCTAGGTGGATGTATCCGTTGAAACCTCTGTTGTTTCTTCTTTACCTAGAGACACCAGGTCGACTACTTTCTTCTCAGAAGTAGGAGGAAGGCTTTCAGGAGTTTCTTCTTGTCTGCTTATTTCGCCTTCTTTGTCCTTCCTTTTTCCTTTCGACATACGGTCTGGCCTTGGAGGTGCACGGCCTGAGGGAGAAGTAGTGAATTCAACTCTGAGGTACGTAAGGCCATTCTGATTGCACCAATTTTTGGTGCGCTACAATGTGGGTTTAACCCTTTCCTGAATGGTCTTTGGAACTTTAGCTCTGTCGATCTCCTCAAATGGCCAATTATCCCCATCTGTTTCAATGTAAACCTAATCAATTTCTTGATCAGTCTCTTTGAATTTCTTTGGGACAATGGCAATGCCATAGTGAATGATCTCTTCCAAAGCCAACTGGGAGTGATCCTTCGGCCTGATGTCTATCTCATAAGTTAGGTCTATCCAAATGTCCTCGATCTCGGGAACATGGATGGGATCAATTTTTTCCTTTAGGAGGAAACTCCAGCAGCCAAAGGTCAGCCTTGCTGGGAAGTTGTGCTTTAAATTCAGTAGTTCCAGCTCGGCATACATCTCCCGTGCTTTGGAAAGTGTAGGGCAGGTGTATCGGCCAACTGTAAGGGGGAATGGAGCTCCTCCTTTCTTTCTCTTCATGCACTTTTCATGATAAGTGATTAGCTACCTTGACAATTCCAAGAGGATCAACTTTGGCCTTGTGAATCTTGGTAGCTTCGTTGGTTCTCCCTCAAAATTCACAGCTATGAGGTATGTGAATGTGGGGAATTGTGTGAACAATGCTCCCCATTTCTTCATAGCAGTAATCACACTCGGGCTGGTTTGACTGTGTCTCATGTTTGGTCTCAACAGACAGAATACCTCATAGAAGAAGGAATCATTTATTTTGGAGAACTAGGAGATGCTGGCTTCGAGCCTTAGCTCTGGGTAGAACTTGTATATCTTTACATGGGGCCATACTCCATTTCGAGCTAACCTTGTGAAATCCCTTTCTGACGCAGCAAAGTATACAACATAGGAATTCGTGTAGAACTTCCCAATTGTTAGAACTTGTTGAAGCTACTGTGAGATGGTGTCACTGATGATTTTAGCCCAACCAAAGCATGGACCAGGTGCATTCTTGCTCATGTTCTCCAGGTATCTCAACATCCATTTATGGAAATGATGGGCATTAGGGAGTCCGAATACTCTACTCAAGAATGTGATTGTATCACTCAATTCTTCATGAAAATCACTTCGGTGGATGGTTTGTGGCCATCTGGACATGGAATTCTTGTTCTTTAGATAGAGTTCATTGATCATCTACATACATTGATATTCATTATCATCCCATGCTTTCCTGCAATCTTCAATACTTATCTCCACATATTTCCTGTGGCGAGGAATGCACAGGATAATCTCAAAGTGATGAGCTGTGAGGTTTATGATTGTCTGCTGTTCTTTATTTTGGACACATCTAGTGTCCTTGTTATAGCAACAGGCAACAAACATGATAAACTCATTATTTATGCCACGTACTGAAAGCACGGTTGTAAAATGCAATCCATTACCTACTAGTTTGTTCATCCATGGGCCACTGCTTTCTTGGGTGGTCCTTACCCAGAAGTCATCCATGTCAATATGATCCAGCTCAGATTATTTGTTGTCAAGGTCGCTCTCTGCATATGAGTCAGGCATTCTGACTCTCTAGTACTTGTACTTCATTTCTTGCTCTGATTGCTTAGCTTTAGCTTTAGCTGGTTTCTTGCTTGATGAAGACATATGTGAGCTTGAGGATGGATGCTGTTGTTCTACAAGAAGAATCAAGAAGGTCCAATACAGAAGAGCCATGTCAACTGTCATGTTATTCATAATGGAAGTTTGAAGAATAACAAAACACCTTCGAATGTGTGAAAAAATAGCTAGGTTTAGCTTACAAAAGGAAGAACGAGCAATTTCAAGCCTCTGGGTGCAAGGCACAAGCTCACAGCAGGCTCCAAGGGCTTATTATTGCTAGGCACACTTTCTGGGATGTCAGCATGCCAATTCTTGCGCTAAGCGCATTTAGGAAAGTGTCAACATGAGGAAAATTGTGCTTGGTGTTGACCTGGGAAAAGTTGTGCCAAGGTGGAAAGGGCACAATTTGGAGAGGTGTTACATGAAAAAATGCAGTGCTAAAGGGTAAATTGCAGGGCGTGGGTCTGAAGCATATAACATGTCATGTAAGATGTTGTGGAAGTTGCGCTAGTGCCTCGTGAAAATCTGTTAAGTGCTCTTTTGGCTAGGTGCGGAAAAAGGTCATGTTACATGGGGGTAAAGTGTGCCACAGCGCAGCTTTGGAATATGTAACATGAAAAAATAGTGCGCCAAAGATTTTGACAGTTAAAAGTTCATGGATTTCTTGATTTCTTGATTTGGATTTGGATTTGATGGCAAGAGAGACATTTTTGGTAAGGCAACAAGCAGATAAGGATGGTTTTTGGTTCACTTCAGTGGCAGAGCCCTCCTAGATTTACAGATCTGGAAGGAGATGAAAAGAGGGTTTCAATTGGGAAGTTGTGGATTTTGAATGTGTTCTTTAGATTTTATTTATTTAATATAAGGCCTAACATTCAACATAACAACATGAAAACCACAAATGGGAGAGGAGCCACTCACCCGGATTTATAAAAGACAAAGAAAAATGCGGGGTCCACAAGCTCGAAAACGACACACGAGGGCTGACAGGGATGGCTGACACGTGCAGAGAGAATAAATTTTGCATTTTTCAATTCATGAAAATGACATGTGGTAGGTCTATATTTATAGAAAAAAAATTGTATTTATTACCTCACCAAACACTTTGGCGCACTTTTCAGAGCATCGACACGAGGAAAAATGTGCCTTAGCGCAATTTTATTGATGTTAACACAACATTTTCAGTGCTTAGAAAAAAACTTAGTGCACATTTTTGGATGTCAACACAACATTTTAAGCGCCAAAGGATGTTTAAAGGGGCAAAATGTTTCGGATGTTGACATGGGAAAAGTTGCGCCGAGGAAAATGCATGGCGCAAGTTTCATGATGTTGACATAACAATTTCAGCGCTTAAGGATTTTTAAAGGGGCACAATTTTTGGGATGTCGACATGAATGAAATGGCACCTAGTTCAAAAAGGTGCATTTTTAGGAGTGTTAACACCCCAAAAACTGCATTGAAGAAAAGCTAAAAATGGCTAAGTTCAGAAACAGCTTGATTTTTGAAAGGGAGTTTTGGGCCATTTCGAACATTGTCAAACTTCCCTAGGGGCCAAAATAGAATTTTGGTATAGTTACATGTAAATAGCTCTTGTCAATTTTGCAGGATAACACCCCTTTAAGTTGGGAACAAGTGCATGGAGTTCATTTTCTACCTCTTTATGCATGGATTATTTTGTTATAACATGTTTAGTGACTATTAAAATGTTTTTTTCTTGTCCAACAGATTCAAAGTGGTGGAAAACACTCTGTATGATTAATGGAATCCTCTCAACACTATGGTTACAATTGTTTTATCTTTCATATATTCATTTAATGCTAGGATTGAGGTCCTTAATGTTACAACAGGTCTTAAAAAATATTCAATTGTCTCATTTGACTTGAGTTTGAGACTGCTTATATTTGGAGATAGACTATATTCTAATTTTTTCTTCAGAAACTATTTCCAATCTATCTCAAGTTAATTTGGTTGTTTCTACATCTTTTATGTGAGGTTAGACATTATTTACTACACCAAACATGATGATAAGCTTAGTTTTTTGGTTAGATCTATCATACATGAAATTCTAATAAATTTTTATTAGATTCTTGGTGAGAGAGACATTTACAACATTATATATATCCTTAAATTCTAAAAAAAGTGTTGATCTTGATTTACCATGTCACATAGTTATCTCCATGTAGGATTTGTGAAACTAACAAAAATAAATTTGGACCTTTTTTTGTCATTATGTTTTTGAAAAAATTATATCAAGGTGATGGATTTGTTCTTTATCAGTACAACATAGGTTCCCCTCTCTATATACATGCCTTTTTGATATACCTGTCGGTACGTGGAAGAAGCTGTCCCTTTTGATATACCCGATGATTTTATTTAATTTTCATTAAATATAATTTCTGAACAACTATTATAATATGTGATATACAAATAATAAAATAAAATAAATTAGGTAAGCTAAAAGAATGCAACAATATTAAAACCCTAAGTGAAAGAGATAAAGAATTAGTTGATTCTTGAGCAATATGGAAGTGACCTAGGCAGGTAAATGATTGAAACATGATGGGAAGAGTATCATCAGGCCTTGCTAAAGGTACTGAGGCATGAAACTATGTAGGTAAGAAGTGCCTAGAAGTAGGCAGGAGCACTCAGGCATCAGTGACTGTGTATGGGTGCTAGCGTCTGTGCAAATGGTCTAGATATGGTCTTTTCTTTACGGGAGGAGGTTTGATGTTGGTTGTTGTTTGTTGTACTAGTTTTGCTCCTTGATCCCCAAACCTACCTGTAACCTATAAAACAAAGTATCTACCTACACATATCCACAAACCACATCAAATATAATAAAAAAAGATGTATAATGTGGAGTAGAAATGACCTCGATGTTCACCCAAAGAGTGACTTACGTCCAAGTACTACATTACTTCTTAGACTCCATGTAGTTCTTATGTGTGTGTCTAAAAATGATTCCCTTGTGCAAGTTACACAATGATAGCAGGATAAATCTAGAATGTACCAGATGTATAGAATGTGTGGGATGGAATATAATATATTTCCCTTCCTATGTTATGTATGCAGAAGTGATGTGGACCTTGTCATTTGTATGAGTGTTAGATGGATGCCTTTGATGATCTTGTGCCTTTGGATGAAAGCTTAGGTGATAATATGTAATTCTTAGTGCTTGGTACTTTATTTTGAAAACATAACTATGTATTTATATGATTCACTTGTTTGAATTTTGTAATTGAAAAGTGAAATGCCGACCCAAAGTAGTAAAAATTAATTAAAAAGTGAAAGAGGTCCAGAAGGATTAAAAATATGTAAAGAGGGAGAGTAGTGCCTAGGAAGACAAGAGCACTTGAAGCTAGTGTCATGACTGGGCATTAGTGTCTGAGGCCATAGTAAAATAAAAAATTCAAATGCTAGCAAGAGTACAAGATGTATAAAGCTAATAAAAGTGCAGAAGACAAATCAAAAGGCTAAAAGGAGTTGTCAATTACTAGTTTTATTTCTTAGGAATCATGTAAACACTAGCATGCTTTTAGGAACTAAAAATATACCCAAGTGAATAGATTTTGTGTCTAAATTTTCCCCCAGTTTATGTTGTTGAGTGAATACTTGATAACATAAAGTAGATAGAAGATGCATACGTTATGATCCTGTAAAAAAGAGTGTTGCCGATAGTGTGCCGAGTGGGAAAGTGAAGCATGGAATGACCACAAAGTGAAGTGTGGAGATTGGACCCTATGGGTGAAGCGAATTCATTGTAGCGTGTTGTTGTAGCTTGTGTGAGATTCTTATTGCTGCATATAAGGATAGACCTACAAAAGAATAGAAAAAAATAGTCAAAGTTATGTATATGATAGATCATAGAAACATGTATATATGTAAAAAAGTGTAAAGGAAAGTGTACACTTGATGTATAATAGAGTAAAGGATGAAAATTTGTCTTGTTTCTTGGATATTACTGATTTGAATGCTGAAGGTGAGGTTTTTTGGCGATCTCATGCCAAGAGTGAGTTTTTTAGGTGATCTCACACCAAGTGTGAGTTTTTCAGGAGATCTCATGCAAAAGGTGAGTGTTGGGGAGAGACGTATAGCTTTAATCTCCTTCCATGAATTTTTTGAATAAGCATTATTGTAGATGGTATGTCCCGATTTATTCCATTTTTCCTGATTTGTTCTGATTAATTCTGAATTGTTCCAATTTTTAGGAGATAAAATGCATTTCATGACTAGAGGTTAATGCTTTCTTCTGTAGAATTACTTTTCAAACTGTTGAAGACTTTTCTGAACTGATAAACTGAATGTTTATATCCCCAAGACATTAGCACCAAGGGGAGGACAGTAGCACCAATGCACTAGTGTCTCAATCTAGGTGCTAGTGTTTGTATTGTGTGTGAAGTCCAAGTTTGATTCTGGACTATTTTGTGATAGATGTAGGTGATAATTACAATATAAATCAATCAAAGAACATAGATGGACACAAAATTGTGTCATCAACGAATACTTTTCTTACTTAAGATTCATACACATAACAACATAGTCAAATAGTAATATGTGTGTGATTTTGTGTCTATAGATAAGTAGGTTATGAAAGATACATTAACACATGTGAGATTCAAGTGGTACATGGTGCATATATAGTAAGTGAGAAGGATCCATATGATCACTGAAACCTTCTTAAAGGGAGATCTTTGTACATGGGCAACACGTTTTAATATACTCAAAATTTCCCAATTTTAGGACTTACACCGAATGATTATGGAAATGGGTAACGAAGGGATGGTTTAGTGACCAAAAAAGGTAAACCTTATTTTTCCTTGATGATTTATAGGGACGATTCCATAGAACTCATTTTTGGGGCTATATTAGGCATTGGATGCAATAGACCAAAGCATGATGAATTTACCCATAAGCGTGGTTTATAGGCATCACCAATATCGAATGATTTTGAGATAAAAAGATCTCAAGTTTGTTTTATAATCATTTTTATGCACAATGGTTTTGTAGTGTTATGAAAATATGAAAATTAGTGTAAAATTGAAAAATATAAATTAAAAATGAAAAAAAAATAGAGTAGAAATGAAAAAATAGAAATTGTTTTACTTTCCCATTTGAAAAACAACAAAAACTCACAAATTTAACCCTTTTAAAAGCTTATAGAAATTTTAACGGAAAAATACACACATAATTTTCCCTAAACTATTTTTAGTTGGTAGGGTTTGGAATATAGTTTTGGGAAATATTTATTTTTAGATGTTTTAGATGGGTAGAATTGTCATGGTGATTTTTTAAATGAATGTTTTTTTTTCAGTTTTCCCCACTTTAGGTGAAAAGTTTTGATTTTTATCTTTTTGCAATAAAATTAAGATTTTTCCCTTGGTTATTTTTTTTCTCTAATTTTCATCAAAAAAATTAAATCCCCCCTTTTTTATTCTTTTAAAATTAAATAAACCCCTTTTTAAAAGTGCAGAAAAGACTTGGAGTTAGGTTGTGAATCCAATACCTCCTATTGATTGGTACCTTCAAGCTTACACACTATCTGCATGAGTAATGGAACTAGTAACAGGGGTCCAATTTAAGGCTTAACAAAATCAAATTTGAGGAACATAAGGGGAGGGAGTGAGGTAAACCCTTGACCTCCTCCTTTGGAATGGTATACCCCTTCTAAACTAATCGTGATGGCAAGTGTGCTTCTCGGTATAGAAAGGGAGAAAGCTTATATTTAATTTAGGTTGAAATAGAATTTGTTTTTTAAAATAAAAAATAAATAGGTGGGGTCGAGGTTGGGCTTGAAAAAATGATATCTGGGGTGAGCTAAGGCCTTGGTGACATCAATCTAGCCAACAAAGCCAACTGATCAGATGTGTATTGAAATTAGGAAAAATGTATTTAAATATTAAAAAATTATAAATGATTCAAAAAACATATTGTACATACTCATGACTACATTCGACTTGGGTTCCAATTTCCATCTTTACGATTTTTTTCATTCTTTTGTATTTTTTATTTTGATTTTGATTTTGTTGTTACTACTACTGCATTCTGGTTTTTGTGGCTTCTATTTTGCATATTAAGATCTTTCATTGTTGTATGCTTAGTATAACTCGATCATTTTAGTATGTTTTCCACTACACAAAACTTAAATATACAAATTTACAAGCATGGAACAAGTAGGGACTTGTAACATGAATGAATCAAAGCTTGTTTGTGAGGGTATTTTCCTAAAATATAGGTTAGGTGTAGTTTCAAAGAGAGTGTTGCTTGGGATGTTAAACAAGGATGAGTAATAAAAAAAGTGGTGAAGGAAGAGATAAGAGCTCGAAATATTATTTGGAATTTTCTAAAACTTGATGCACTCAAATAAATTCACCAAAATAAAAGGACAAGCTCAATCTAGCTAGGGAGTGTTAACTTGCCTAGGTAGAGGCTCAACTTGCATATTCAACACGATAGTATAGGATCTCGTGGAAAAGAAATTTAGTTTGAAAGGAAGATCTAAGCGCTTGAGATAGAATGCAAAGAGTCTCAAACTTCAACAACTTTATGTAATAGTACATCTTGCTTTGCAGTTTTTCCAAGGAGCTCTACAAAATATTGGGGACCTATGTGGGGCCCAAAAAATGTATTTTTCCTCATTTTCGCAAATAGATAAAAAATCCTACTTGCTATAGTTAAAAATTTGTATTTTTAAAATTTTTTCTAGAAAATGTGTAGGGTTAAGGGGGAAAATAGTATTTGAGAGTAAGATGGCCACGAGGATCTCCTCTTGAATCTATCTTTACTGCAATATCACTAGAACCTCCCTAAATTTTTCTAAACAAAATCTAGATTAGAATACGAGAATCATATTCCTACTTTGATACCAAATGTTAAAATCATAAAAATACAAATGAAGTTTTATAAGTTGCACAACATAACTATGAAGATTACATTTATAAGAAACGTGCTGCGATATTTCGAGATTTTGGACAACATAGTTACAAGTTGATTATAACACTAAGAAAGTAATTAACAAATGTTAAATAATGCATAAAATAGAATGATGGGAGTTGTAATTATAGTTCCATAATTGTACACAACAATGTGACTCAATAGATGAGTAAAAAACTTAGTACAAGTACAACAATACTACTATGACATCTAGTGATCACATTATCCACATGTGCCTTACATGAGAATAATGACAAATTAAACTATATAAATAATAACTACATTAATATTTCTATCAAATCAAATACAAAATATACAAGCTCTTGAAAGATGGATAAGTGAATTAGGGTTATGGTTTTGGAACACATTCACCCCAGATGAATTGTGGCACCGTGGAAGTGTTATGAAACTATAGTTATGGTATGCGAAATCGTTTATATATTAGGAGTTGAAGATAAGTATAAGGAAGGTCCACCTATATTGGGAAGAAAAAATCTAGGCATTTTTCACCTTTTATGTCTTGGTTTGAAATTTAACTTTGGAACTTTGTTCATATGTATTTCTAGGTATGAGATCTATGATGAGAATACCATGATCATTCTTCTATGACTATAAATAGATTCTCTTTTGTGAAAACCGTAGCTCCTTTATTAAAAACCTGAAAAAGAGGTTAGTTTGATTATATATCTTCCTTATACCATTATTGATTTGAGAGCTACCTACATAGTAATAGTTTGAAGAGTCCTTAAATCGATGTAGTTATCCCTCCTAATAGGTTTCTAAAAATATGTGATATAAATGCAAGAGAGGAACAACATTACCTAAACACAATAACACAAGATGTAATAAACACATACTAATAATGCTTTGGAATATACAAATAATTGAAAATTTTCACAAAAAAGAGTATCAGGAGTTGTGATGAAGGGTAAGCGGTAGCGAAATGGAACAAAATGGTCCTTTTTTAAAAAATTTAAAATCTGCAATGGTCGGTTTGCTTCCCCCAGAGATTCAGGTGCTTGCTGTGGGTCATGGTCTATTAGAAGCACTACAGAATCATCTAGGCCCCATTGTCACAAATGCAGTCTATGTTCTAAATGATAATATCACAAGCGATTCACCCTTTCTCGATCTGGTTCAGACGGAGTTTGTTTCTGTCTCTTTGGTGGATTCGGTTGACTTGGCTACATAGCTTACCCTTCTTGGAGAAAGAGCAATCTTCACTAAATTTGTGGGTCATCGTCTCTCGGTGGAGGGCATTCGCAACTGGTGCAATACTCAGTGGGGTAGCAGTCTCTGCATCCGCTTCCTGGAGAGAGGTTTTTTTCTAGTTATCATTTGTAGCTCGGTATAGAGGGATGATACCTTGGAGAGGAAAGATTTTCTTTTCGTAGAGTTGGGTCTGCATATTCGCAAGTGGTCTACCCACTTTAATCTAGCACAAGTGGAAATGGATGGCTTACAGGTTTGGATCAGACTTTATTCACTGCCTAGTGAGTTTTGGTCCTCCTCCATTCTATATAAAATCTAATCCAGCTTAGGCTGCGTTGTGCGCATTGACCCTGTTACTTTGGAAGGAACTCTTTTATCTTTTTCTAGGATCTGCATCTCTATTGATCCCTCTAAAAAATTTTAGGATTTCATTGTCATATCCAACCCTTCGAGGCAATGGGTGCAAAAAGTGGATTATGAGGTGGTTTTTGATATCTTCTTCAAATGTAAATAGCCTGGTCATTTACAAAAATCTTGTAAAAATCCTCCCATCTCCAGAGTTGTAGCTTGGAGGAAAAATATCCCACTGTCTTCTATTTCCAACTCTACTACTCCTCCTTCATCTGGGAAAGATCTCATAAAGGATGTTGATCTCCCTAGGTCTGTTCTTGTGAAAGAGCCGCTAGTTCTCGATCTGAGTATAATCTCCCTAGTAAAATAAACGGTGTCTATTGTACAAGACTCTACTCAGATTATTTCTCTTTTCCAGGAAGGTATTGCACTTGGTCTTGGTGTGGATGCAGCCTCCCTAGAGAAATTGGTCAATGAGAAGGATGAGGTGATCCACTCCATCAATGGAGATTTTGGGGATTTTAATAACAGCTCGAACAATGTTCCCATTGATCCGTCTTTGGACAAATTTCAGAAGAGCTCAATTCTTTCGACTCCAGCCATTCTAAATATGGACAAGGGGCTGGAAGCTCAACCTGGTCACCCCTCCAAAAACATCCTTTCTTTCAAATATATTGCTGCAGGTAAGTAGCTTCAGCTCCATTCTTTTTTTCCATCCTCAAGTAGGAGAGGCGGGTCCTCTCTGAAGATCCAATGATCCTTCTTTCTTAGAATGTTAGGGGTATGAATGCCCCTAATAAACAACGTCTGTTGAGATGCTATGCTTTTGAATCGAAACCCTTTTTATGTCTTATCCAAGAAACTAAGATGTCTAAAGTGGACTGTAAGTCTAGTTGGTTTCACAAATGGAAAGGTTGGGAAGGGTGCTTCTCGGACTCTAATGGTGTCTCTGGTGGTTTGGGAGTTTTGTGGAAACCCAATTGTTGTAGTCTCAAGCCTTTATTGGTCGATCCTAATTTCATTTGGAGTAAAGTCTATATCAAACATTCTGATGAGTCCTTCTTTTTATGTAATTTTTACAGTCCTAACAATCCATTAAAAAAAAGGGAGCTTTGGTTGAGGATTCAGACAATCCTTGACACAGTCATGAACTTCAAGATAGTTGTGGCTGGGGGTTTTAATGCTACCCTCTCTGATAAAGATAAATGGGGGGAATCCAATGGAATCCTCACTCTCAAGTGGATTTCACCTCCTTGGTTACCTTTTCTAAGTTAATTGATGTGGAACCAAGCTCTGGGTGGTTTACCTGGAATAATTGGCATATCGGGTTCAATTCCATGGCAGTTCATTTGGATTATTTTCTGGTTTCCGAAGACTAGCTTCAACACAACTTTCTCATCAAATGGTCTATTATTCCTCTCTCAAGATTTGATCACTTTCCTATCTCTCTCAACATTTCCTTTGGCATCGCGCCGCGCCGCTCTCCTTTCAAATTTGAGTCCATGTGGATGCAGGATCCCTCTCTTAGTCCATTGATTAACTCTTGGTGGGACTCCTTCACGGTGGAAGGGACTTGGATGTTAAAACTATCTAAGAAAATTTCTTTTCTAAAAGACAGACTACTAGAATGGAATGTTTCTTGTTTCAAAAATATCTTTCTGGAAAAACAGAGGGTTGAGAAAGATTTGCGTCTTCTTAATGAATCAATTTTCTCTAGAGGTATGTTCTAGGAAGACTTCATCAAGGAAAAATATTTACTTAGTGAGCTTGGTGATCTTCTTCTTATAGAGGAAATTCATTGGAGATAGAAATTGCATGAAATTTGGCTGGCCGATGGGGACAAAAATACCAAATTCTTCCATGCTTACGTCAAAGCTAGAAGAAATCTTAATTATATCTCCTCCCTGAAGTTGGATGATGATACGGTATTTTCCTTTCAATCTCAGATAAAAACTGAGACGGTGTCTTTTTTTTCAAAAGATTTTGAATGATGATTTGGCCTCTCCTTTGGATGCACAAATTTGGTCAAGTTTGGTCAATGATTTTGACAATGCTAAACTTTTATCTCCTTTTTCTAAGGATGAAGTTTGCAGGATCGTTTTCTCTATATAGAGGGATAAAGTGCCTGGTCTGGATGGTTTTCCACCTTAATTTTTTTAGGACTTCTGGGACGTCATAGGGGATACTGTTTGTCATTCCGTGGAGGAATCTTGTTGTTTAGGAAAGCTTCTTGGTGCTCTCAATCACACCTTTATTTGCATGTTCCCCAAAAAGGTGCAGGCTATTTCTCTTGATGACTTTAGGCCAATCTCCTTATGAAATACGTCCTATAAAATAATTTCTAAGGCTATTGCATCAAGAATGAGTGCTCTTCTTTATAAGCTTGTGGCGTAGGAACAAAGCAGTTTCATCCCAGGGAGTTCAATTACTGACGGTATAATCATTTCTCATGAAATGATCCACACTCTTCACTCCTCCAACTACTCTAGTATGATGATTAAATTGGATTTAAGAAAATCTTATGATCGTATTAATTGGAGATTCCTGTGTAAGTCCCTTCTCGTCGTGGGCTTTAGCAAGCATTTCTGCAATTGGATTTTCAATTGTATTTCTTCTCCACAGTTTTCTATTCTAGTTAATGGCTCAGTAGAAGGTTTCTTCAGCAGTAGTAGGGGCCTAAGACAGGGAGATCCTCTTTCCTCCTTTCTTTTCATCTTGGTTGTTGAGGCTCTTAGTTGTAGTATCAAAGCTGCTCTTCAGGATGGGGTACTTAAGGGTATCCATTTAACCACCAACCTCCCCCCTTTCACACTAGCAGTTTGCTGATGATACTTTCCTTTTCGGTCAAGTGTCTATTCCGGAAGCCCAATGCTTTTCTTCCATTTTGGATTCTTATTCATCTATGTCTAGCCAGGTAATAAACTTCCACAAATATGTTATTTTCTTCTTTAAAGTCGCACCTAGGTTACAGGGAAGGATCAAGGCAATTTTTAGCTTTGCGGTGGGCTCCCTCCCTCATAAATATTTGGGCATCTCTCTCTTCTCTGGTAATGGGAAAGTGAATCTTTGGGATGGTATTCTCTTTTCTATGTCGTCAAGGTTGCTTTCGTGGAAAGGGAAATGGTTGTCCTTGGCTGATAGAGCTCTTCTGATCAATTACATCCTCCTAGCCCTCCTGATTTATATGTTGTCAGTCTTGCTGATTCCAAAGACCGTCTTGCACAAAATTGAGAAATTGGACAGAACTTTCCTTTGGTAAGGGAATAATGAAGAGTGAAAATTTCACTTGGTGAAGTGGGAGACTGTCAAACTACCCAAGCCTCTAGGTGGCCTGGGCATTTTGGAACCGGCTCTTCAGAATTTGGCTCTCGCTGCTAAACTTGTTTGGAACTTTATTTATGATGCAAAGCGGTTGGCATTTTAGGTTCTTTCACATAAATATCTAGAGGCAGGCCGCCCTAAGCTCCTACTTTCTAGCTATGATCTCCCTCAAGGCTCTCATATTTGGAACTTTATATGTAATTGCAAATCCACGATCACTGATTTGGTCTCTTGGAAAATCAACAATGGTTAATTGGCTGTCTTTTGGGAGGATATTTGGAATGGGTCTCACCCACTTAACCTCATTCCAAATCTTAATAGAGTTATGAACGTCATCAGTGCTTTCTAGGGTACTAAAGTTACCAATTTTGGTCACCAGCATCCGAATGGCTCGACGTCCTGGCAATGGAAAAATCTTTCCATCATTGGTGCCTCCCTCCAAGAATCTTCTACTCTATCTGAAGCCCTACGGGCCAGGCATGTTCACTTTAATGAAGGAGAAGATTGACTGTTATGGCTCGGTGATAACACATGCACTTATACGGTGAAAGCTGGTTATGCTCAACTCATTTCTTGGTTGAGTTTGGGCTCTCCCTGCTCCTATGGTTGTTGACACCCTAGTATCTTTCCTAAGGTGGCTATCTTCGATTGGTTGGTTTTTAAAAAGAAAGTTCTTACTCATGAGAGGAGAAGGTCTTGGGGTTACACCAGTCCCTCCAAATGCGTGCTCTGTGGTGAAGCTGAGGAAGATCAGGATCATCTGTTTCTTTTCTGTTCTTTTTCTTCCAGCTATTGCCATTGGCTACTTTCCAAATTGAATCTTGTTTGGGCTCCCTGTAAAAATATTGTTGACACTCTCCTCTCTTGGCCTAGGCGTGGTCAAGATAGTTCCCTCAGCTCTATTTGGTTCATTTCTCCTTTTTTCCTTATTTGGCACATTTGGTGGGAACGTAATTTACGTTTTTTTCAGGATCAGTCTACTGAGCTCCCTATTTTTCTAAATAAGTTAGAAGTGGCCATTTCAGAAACTGTCAGCAAAAACTATCTCTTGAATCCCATTTTCTCTTCTAGAGATGTGACAATTAGAAAATCTTGGCCTCTCATCAAACTCCCTAGTCCTGGTTCAATCATAAAAAAAGGCCTTTCCCAAGTTGAGAAATTAATCAGAAGAAAAAGGGCTAAATGGCGTCCTCCCCCCAATGGCTTGTGGGAACTGAATTTTGATGGGGCCTCAAGGGGGGACCCTAGTAAATATGGTGTTGGTTGTATTATCAAGAGTGATTCAGGTACTCTCATTTCCGTTGGTTCCTTTCTTATTCTGGATTGCTCCTGTAATTTGGTTGAAGCTCAAGCACTTCTGAAAGAATTCAAATTGGTTGTTCACCTTGGTTGTGAATCCCTTTACATTAAAGGTGATTCCCAAATTATTATTCATGCAATCACTAGCGGGTCTTCCCCTTCATGGAAAATCAACCCTTTCATTTCCAATATCCTCTTTTGGTTAGGAAAATTACGTACTTGGAACATCAATCATATTTTTCGTGAAGCCAATCAAGCTGCAGATCTTATCACAAATCATGCCATTGATTTCCCTGCTGTCATTGTCATCTCAGGACACATAGAAGCATGGCCTGACCTCTCCTACATCATATCACACGAGCTGTAGGGTACTTGGCTGCAGCATGGATTTGCCCCTTCGCACATGTAATGCCTCTTTTAGGTGTGGGCACAGAATGGTGGTGGATTCTTTCCCCTGTTCCAGTGATTTCATGTAGCTTGCTCACTTTCTCTTTTGTTTATGGTGTTCTTAGGATTTCCGTTCATTTTTCTTTGGAGCTCGGTTCTGGAAGAAGCATCACCTTATGATATTGATAGAAATTGGCAATCTGAAATCTTTCGTTACTCATCTCATGAGGAAGCCGAAGTGATTAAAACCATCTTGGGTGATTCCTATCATTTCCGGTCTCGACATGCCATTCTAATTTAGAGATTGCTTTGGCCTTTGTCTCATTTTGTTTACTGTTACACTGGGATATGATAGTTGTCGAATTCTTTGCGAACGATAAGATATACCCTGCACACAGGGTCAGTCTCCACAAAGAATTACACAATTTCTCCCTCCCTGATCCTCTTTTATGGGTTAAAGAGGTGTATGAGCTTGCTATTGGGTCTAGTCACAGTATACAGTGGCTTGCGGGTATTATAGAGACCTCCTTCATTACGTTTAGAATGTACAGTCTTTGATTTCGGCAGGACGTCTTGATCACAGGCTCCTCCCTGAAGTGCATGTTGATGAGGCTATGTTTTATGTACACTCTTCTACTGAAAAATGGCAGGAGCTTAAGGTCAGGGCTACTGGTGCCTTTCACTTTCTTCTGTGTGAGGCAAATAAGCGTGTGGGCACCCAAATCGGCTAATTTTTTGGGTTTCGGCCTTTGCACTTGGTTTGCTTTGTTAGCTTCAGTTCTTGCGTCTTAGTTCTTCTTGTTCCTTTCCTCTCTCTTGTAGATGTTGGACTTTCCTCTTTTCACCCCCCTCCTTTCTTCTTTCTTTCCTCATCTTCTTCTCCTCTATTGTATGGTTGGGGCCTAACCCTCCGGTTCACAGCTCCGGTAAAAAGCATTTAATAATAAAATAAAATAAAATAATGCTTGAGATTTCACCAATGAGAATAATCATCTTTGTAATATTGAAATGATCTTGTAATAACCCCTCCTTAGAATAGTTTTAGATCATTTTCTTACGTAGTGTTCAATCCTTGAATTTTGACCATTTTGGAACATATATAATTTAATTTCAAATTAAAAATAAGTAAAATTCCAACCCAAATATAGTTTTCTTTTTTTAAGTTTAAGGAAAAATGAAGGGATGAAAAAAACTTCAGCCTAGGGAAAAATTGTCAACTGATTATGCCCTAGATGAGTGAAGCTATCCACGAGACAACAAAATGACCATTAAATGAAATCCAAAAGGTGGAGGTATATAGAAAAATAATAATACATTTTTCAATGGAGACTCACTTGAAGTAATTATGACATGATTTTGATTGTATACATGTGGTCCACTAAAATAAAAAAAAAATTTCAACTTTCTATGTTCCAAGATATCACCTCAAGTAGATAGTACTCTCTACAGAAATCTATTTTAAAAGAGTCATTTTCATTGACTTGACGTATACCGGATTAGAATTGTGCTTTGTTGTAAGCTAGAATTTATAAATTCATGTAGGAGCTTAGAAGGAAAATGTCATTGGGTAGAACTAAAGCATGTAGGTTTTGAGATATGTATTGAGATACAGTTGACTATTGTGTCTTTGGACATGTTCTGAAGAAATCTAATATTAAATTCTTGCAAGGGTATAACCAGAATCAGACTATGATTGGATCCATTCTAATGATAAATGAGATATACAAAAAACACTTTGTAATAATTTTTAAATAGAAAAATTAGTAGATATCACCTCATAAACTTTGGATAAGTAAGAAGAATATACTATTATTTCTCTCTCATCCACTGAAGGCTGACACAAGTATCAACAATTATTTCGCATGAGAAGATGTGTGCAAATTGATTATGGTATATGTTACATTTGTAGTAGAAATAATTGGCATAATCCATGAGGAAATATCCTCCCAGTCATATCCATTGTGAAAATCTTAAGAGTGTGTTGATATCTTGTGAAATATCTAGTTTTCCATGAAAGAACAAAGCTACATTTGAGGTAAAATGTCACTACATTAGCGGAAAAAGTTTATTATTTTACCACAGTCCATCTCCAGTACTAACCCAACAGATGCTGTAGATTGCAATATTTTATTAATTCACCAACTCTCTTGGCAATGCTTTTGAAATTTTAATATTTTCGAGGGTAAATTTGGAGAAATCATTATCCTCTAGAAGGAGTATTTTCTCAATTTAGATTGTTTGAATGCATTTGATATAGAATATATCTGATTGATTTGGGAAATATTTTGCCTTCAAAAGGAGTATTAACATGAGTTATAATTGGAAATATATTTTGAATAAGTCTTCCCCCGTGATGAGCCCACTTTTGGGGTTGTGTCCAAGATGTCACCTCAAGTAGATAGTTACTCACCTACAGAAATCATTTTGATATGGTTTCATTGCACATTGACGTATACTGGATTAGAATTGTGCAATAATTGTATGTAAGCTATATTTATAAATTCATGTAGGAGCAGAAGAAATGTCATTGGGTAGAACTATAAGTCATGTGTTGAGTATCATGAATTGTAGGTACAGTTCCACTATGGTCTGGAGTAGCTTTGAAGAAATCTAGATTCTTCATCGCATCGGGTATATAAGAATCCAGACTCATGTTGGATCCATGTAATGTTTATATTTATAGAAAATATTCATATTATGAGCTTGTATGCCATTGTTTCAGTGAGTCTAGACTTATCGTTCGTAGTGGATTTAAGCCAAGTAAGAAAACTATGTGATATTCTCTCATCATCCACTGACGCAAATCTATGGTCACACCGCATGAGAAGATAGTATTGCAAATTTATTTGGTTATGTCACATTTTGGTAGATATTGGCATGTCCTGAGGAAGAATCCTCCATTCATTGTGAAAATCAAGGTGTGGCCTTGAGATCTTAGTGAAATATCTAGATATTTCCATGAATTTAGAACAAAGCACATTGAGAGTAAAATGTCAGAAACATTAGATGATGATAATTAGTCTACTAGATACCAAGGCCACGGGCCATCTCCATGTACTACCCAACAGATAAGCTCAAGATTGCATATATACTCACCAACTCTCTTGGCCAAGTTGAAGATATTTTATATTTTCGAGGGTAAATTTGGAGAAATAATGTCATCAAAGGCCTAGGGATGTTAGAATGAGAGATAATAATACATTTTTCTTTTATGTGAAAGGCTAGTTATAAAGTTCCTCTTCTGGTGAGGCTGTAGTAAGTCTGATGGTCTCCCCTTTGTATAGCTATTCATGATGTTGTTGTGATAATAAGTATAATACACATAAGTCTTCTTCTTTCCATTATCAAGTAAATAGATTGTGTGATCAATACAGTTTCAAATATGAATAATACTAGAGATGTACATATAGTGAGGTTCACATCTATAACCTCCTACTAAGATCATGGGAATCTTGATCCAAAAGGAAAATAGTGGTAACCATACACCTAGAATAGGTGATTAGAGATCAAGTATGAAACTAACACCTGTAATAATGTAATGTCATAGTGGTAGAACTCACACACTAGGGCCTAGATTAGTGTAGTCAAGTGTACAGGAGTAATAAAGCATATGTCCATAAGTGTAGGGAAACTCCAAGTGAGGTGGATATATATCAAGTAGAACTAAGGTACAAATTAAGCAGCACAAGGAAAATCAATGCCTACACTAAAAATTATTACAATCAAGAATCAGCCAGTAAAACATTTAACAGTAGTGAATTATTCCAATATTTCACTTGGAGGTTGTCATAAGATAAGGTTTCCCACTTCTCTACATTTGTTTAGATAAACTATGAGGAAATGTAGATCGTATGAAATTATTCATTATACAATTTGATGAAACTATTACACTACCCATGAGACGGTTCCCTATGTGGATGGAAGGAGTTTCAGTCCATTATCATTTCGATGTGATACAATAATGAATTAAAATGAATAGCTAAATCGACCTAGGTGATTCATTAAAGTTATAACTAAGTTGCATTATTAGATGGTGGTGAAGACAAAATGACATCAAAATGCACTAAATTAAACTCCCTAGGGTTTGGAAATTAGAGACATGGTTTAATATGATGCCTATTTTATGAGGCATCCAACACCTCACTTGACCTAGGTTCATAAGATTCTGGTTGGTGACATCATGCGATAGAAATCATGTTAAGCTATTGAACATTTCTAGAAAATGCATTTTCTATGCATAACATTTATGGTCAATTTATGAAATTGTTTATAATTAAATGAGGTTCAAACATGGTGTACATAGGCAATGGACGATCATATTGAAGTTGTAAGCAAACAACATGCCTATTTTTGAATCATCTCTTTACAAACCTTAATGTTTTTGATATATTCCTGAACTACTTATTTTCAATGATTAAAAACATATCCTATCTTGGAAATGATGAACTACACAAGTCTATTACTTAATTGCTATGGTATTAATTAGAAATTATGCTTAACGTGTGTGTTATTAGTGGACTGATAAATATCTATAGGTCATTAACTGCAAATTTTCCCTAGCTTATCCATTTAGGTACATGTTCATCCTCCATGAGTTGTGGCATAGTCACCTATCATGTTAATGACATGATAGACAATGGTTTTAAATGCATTATGTAACATTAGGCTCATTATATTTCAAAGCTTATAAAAGGAGTACGATGGGTCTAAAGTATGGCCATCTTTTTACATAATGTATATTTGGTTTAGGGTATTCTGGAGAAATGTGAGAGGAGGGAGGATGCTAGAATGTGATAATGTCTTGATTGGGAAGATATAGAAACCATACATTCATATCATTTTCATTGTTTGTGGATAAAATCGACGATTACCATATGATCTAGATATGCAATATGTATTCCTATAAGTAAAGACACTACATAACTCTCAATAGATGGGACATCCTTCATTGTATTATTGATGTCATTGTGTGTGAATGTGTGCGCAAGCTTTCATGTGTGTATTCCATTATGCATTTTTTAAGGAGAGTGGATGTCATGAAAGATTTATGTAAATTATCCTAGGTTTTTGTGCATGTGGCTATTATCAACCCTTGCATTCATTACTATTAGAAGTGTTTGATCATACTATGAGTAAATTTATATAGTGTTATGCTAGACAACGGAAGACAAATATCATATCCCACAAATTGATTTTTTGTACTATTATACAATGTCATAAATTATTGTATGAGTTAGTTCCAATTGATTTTATATACTAACCATATTGAGTTCATGGTGGGTGAAAATGTAAGAATAGATATAATCTAGAACTAAAGTGGTGGATCCAAAGAAATGGTATTAAAAAATTTAGACTCCTAAATAGCTAGTTTGGATATAACGTAAATATAAGAAGTTTTGACACAGTAGTTTGAAAAGTTTATCTAGGATCGGGTCCCAACTCTCATTAATGGAAGACCAAAATAGATGATATTCCCTTAAATAGCCTAGAGATTATTTAGTATCATACAAATGAATGTCAAAGGACATAATTTTATATAGTATAATGATGCATGAGGGATTTAGCATAGTACATATCAAACACGATGTCAATGATAGTTTCCTAGCACATGCATTACACTTAGTGCAGCAGTGGGGGGATAATAGGATCCACTTTTTGGGTTATGATGAATTCAGGATCTTAATGGTATTTTCCTCAATGATTGTAAAGAAAATGTGTGGGATCTTAATGTCCCCAATATGACTTGAACCTTTTAAGATAGATCATATTTCTATTTTATAAGAGATTATGTTTAGTTAAAATCATATTCCATACCAAACAATATTAACCATAGCTCTACTAAGTTTTTTCTATATATGATAAGGGTTTTCCCATGGTAAAGACCATGTCGATATTGTCAATATGTGACTATATTTTTTCAAATCTACTTATGATTGAGCATCACTATACATTTAGATTAACTAGTTTTGGAATGTTTACAAATAAATCATAACATGGGTGGTTGGATAGAGATATTGAGGTTGACAACCTTTTTCATTATCCTATTTTCTTTGTTTTAACATTTTTATTAAGCTACTAGCATCTAGGTTTTAGTAGATTCTCTAGTATAATGAACTCGTTATGCCAAGACATTGAGATTGATCAAGGTTTGATGGAAAAAAATTCGAGTTATGAAGAGTCTCACAGAATCTACTGAGTCTAATGGTGCAAGTAGGTGATTATCTATTTTTA
The DNA here is from genome assembly GCA_019776745.2 of Taxus chinensis. Classification (NCBI taxonomy): domain Eukaryota; kingdom Viridiplantae; phylum Streptophyta; class Pinopsida; order Cupressales; family Taxaceae; genus Taxus; species Taxus chinensis. The sequence goes on from CM034146.1 coordinate 340,818,432, forward strand.
TCAAGCTATAATAAAAGTTGTATTGAGGATAATTCCAAATTAACACGTTTAGATGAGTCATGGATCAAGATTTATATTGGTAGCCAGAAAATTACTATAAGACTCTCATGTAGTAGTCTAGTAGGTCTTTGTGTCTATTGAGTGTTTCTACTATAGAAAATAAAAAGGGGGTTGTGGGATAATCTAGAGAAGTCAAGTATTTGACTGTCTCATGTGTATGTTTAACTTCTCATACATTTATTTTATGTTATAGCTATTATCGATGTATGATTTGGAGTTATGTTACCATGGTTAGTTGATTGTACACGTATTGATTTAAATAATTGTTAATTACGATAATAAATCATTATAGGAAAAAGTTGATGTTAAGATGGATGTTGAGGAGATGGATATTATTCATATCTTATTTGGTATTTTTGATAATCTTGGTAAACGTTTGTGATAAACAAATAATAGTATCGACTACATCAACTGAGGCATGCTGAAAAAGTTTCAGATCATTAGATATTTTAAGAGAAGAGAAGAATAACTATCTTAATGACTATCGATTTTATTTCCTAGAGTTTTATGTTCATGGTAGAGATAAGCCTAGAGGAAAGAAGGATACATTGTGGTGTAAGATAAAAGCATCGAAGTTCAAAATAGACCCCAAGACTCAAATTTTGGATTTGATACTTGATAAATTTGTGTTGGTGGTGATTAGTATAACCAATTACACATTTAAGAAGGATTAGAATGAGAGAGATAGAAATTTCTTTCTCTGATGAAATGGGTGTTTATTATTCACCACTGAGTGTGGACGCTTATTCATTCTATGATGAAGGGTAAGTGCAGCAAGTTGGGGGACAATTAAGTGGACATCAAATCTTAAATTTGACATCAAAAATAGCAAAACATCAAATTTAGTCTTCCGCGGACTTGAACCATGCCAAAAGATCAAAAATATGTTCATAAAAATGGTACCATCACGTAGGGGAGACTGTTATAGCTTTATAGAAATATTGATTCTAAAGTGAATCAGAATAGGATAAATATCATTTTATAAGTTTTTACTAATAGTAGGTCTTTAAGACACTTTTTGTCGTGAATGTTTATGTCTACATTTAAGACTGCAAATTTTGTTTAACTTGTCAGAATGTGATAAAACTTATACCATTCCAACCGTGGTGAAATTATATACATGTTCAAAAAAAAAATTTATTTGATTTCAATATTTTTCGATGAAGTTATGGTGGGAAAACGGAAAGTGCTCTGTTTTGTTTTTGTTTTCGGACCACTTTCACTGGAAAAAAAATCATAAAAAATAAAATATTACTCAAAAAAAATACAAAATAAAATCTATCCCAAGATAGATAGTGGTATCTAACTTCTCACAAAAAGGAAAAAAATAGACATCAATTTTTGGTCATGCAAATCGTAGGAAAACGGACTATAATCTTATAGCCATTTTAAAAAGAAAATACCAGGTCATTGAATTTTGAGTGTTTAATATAGCTAAACTTGTCCATTTTTTAAAAAAAATAGTAGTTTAGAAACTAGATTCCAGATTCTACGATTCATATTGATATAAGTTTTTCTAATTTTGAGTGTATGCATTGCTAATAATCCCTACAAGTTGATATTATGTTGTTATTTGCAATATGACGTCCACTTATGACCCCTTTTTTGTCCCCCAACTTGCTGCACTTATCCTGAAATATAAACCTATTGTTCCTCTTGTACTTTATGTGTCATACTAGAAGTTATTTTATCATATATAAGTGAAACTACACTACAACACATGGAGTGAATAATGTTGCATATAAAGATAAACCAATGTCATTTTAGTGTCAGGACAATCATAAAATTGATAAAAAGGGGGGAAAAATCATGTCTAAAGTTGTAAAAAGTGACACCATTCATCTTATGGCCATCACTAGTTCGTTACTATTGTGCACTTTTTAAGAAAATGGATAAAAAATGATCCAACACTAAGGTGCAAAGTCAATTTTTAGTCAACATAACATTGCTTCCTATAGGGAGAAATTAGGTTGACTAATCTTGAATTTGGCATACATTCAACCTTTCGAATATAATCCAACATTTCCTTTTGAATATAACTTGACAATAGTTTAGTTTAACACATTTCCCCCTTCATTATAAGTACATGACTATAATATGAATTTAATTCTTGACTATAGCATGATTTTAGGTCTCAACAATAGCTCAATAATAATTTGACTTTAGGATTTGCCTATATATTGAATTTATATGTTAGCTATAACTTGTCTTTGGGATTGACTATAACCTAACTTTGTTTCTTGCCTATAGCCCAACTATTAAATTTGACTATAATGTGAGCAAATACTAACTAAGTGTTCGAATATGGATTGACTATAACATATGATTATAGGTCACCTATAAAATCCAACTATAGGTCAACTATAAAAATTGACTATATATTGATTAATATAATTTAGCACTCAATTATTGTTTGATTATAGCACTAGACTATAGTTTGACTTTATTCGTGAAAAAAATAAAAAAACTAAATTTATTATTATTCATTGAAATTTAATATATAGAATTAAAATTTTGTATATTTTAATATAAATTATAATTATTACAAAATGATTTATAATGTGAATGCTTGATATAAATTGAATTCAAGTTTTTTGTGAAGCTTTTGGTGAAGACAGAAATAACCCTACTTGGTGATTGTGATGCAATGCAAAGATATAAATACAACGTGTGTTCCACATCACAATTATTGGCTAAGACAAGTTAGGAATGGGTTTATGTTTAACGAAATTGATTAAATTTGAAAGCTGAAGTATAAGTAAATTTAAATTCAAAAATTTTAAACAAAATAACATTATGTAAAAATCATATATATGTAGACACAAAATCACACACATAATATTACATTACCATGTCAACAACTATGTTGTTATATATATAGATATTGAGTGAGAAAAGTATTCACTAGTGACACATCCCCATGTCCTTCCCCTTGTTTTCATTGACCTATTTTGTATTGCTCTTTTATATCTGTCACTTATTTTACACGTATCACTCCCACACTTCTTTTTGGCCAGGTCATAGGGATCCCTGTCTGTACGTATTTTCACATTTTTCGTCATTTTCTCCAGGATACTAGCACCCAGGCGCTTGTGTCCGGATTTGGGCACTCTTGTCCTGCTTATTTATTCTTCTTATCTTGACATTTGTGGTTGGTATTTTTTATTATCTTACCATTATCCCGAGGTCCTAGTCGACATTTCATGTTACTAGTGTCAAAATTTAAACAAGAGATCCCTATATATACACATCATACATACCATTATAAATGGGGGCTAATAATTATCAAGGTCTATCTATCTACATACTATCAAAGGGACTACATTCTTTGGGCTATTTATTCTACATACATTGCATAATAAGGGGAAGTACTTATTCTATCCAAACATTTTAATTCTATCTAGTCATAGCCTAATATCTTGGCATCATTAGCACAAGGAAAACCTAAGGACATTATCACACACACAAGCACATAGAAATACATGGAGTCTAATATGTAGTTCAACACCTGGATCGTAAGTTAAAATTGTTGGGTGACTATCGGGTTTAGTCTAACTCCCCATTTTACATCTTTCTTTTTTAGGATTTGATGTGTTTTGGGGTTTTGTAGGTGAATATTGTTTTGTAGGTAATATGTGACATCTGCGAACATTGTGTGGCATATAGGTGACAAAGAGCGAAGATTAGCGACAACCTTGCAACCTTGAAAAAACTAGTTTTTGAGGTTTTACGTAGACTTTGGGACCCAGTTAGGGTTCTCTATTACCTAAGTGCCCCAGTACCAGCCCAGGAGCCTTGGTCCAACCATATCCGACAACTTTGCAATTTTCTGAGTGGTGTTACAATAGTATGTCATCTTTTTTTTATTAGTTTTTCAGGACAAAACATTTTGGGATTGAGTGAACATAAAATAAGTCATTATTCTTCTTTATTTCACTTAGGGTTTCTATTTCATTAGATTATATACTTGTATCGTATCATTTGTTGATCATATGTGACTCTACAACTTTAGATTTTATTAAATCATTTGGTGTACCCATCCATAGTAAAACTCATTTCCCTAGGATCCCCGTGACTAAGAATGGATCTTCTTTGCCTAGCCAAGTCATGCAACATGTTAGTGTGAACCCTATCCTTGATGATGAGATTGAGTATCAGCTTAATAGTCTTTATCGTAACATCCAATTTAATGATGATATTGAAAGACAACTCCTTGCTCATCAGAATCACATTCTTATTACTGCCACTAATGGATATGGTCTTCGCATACTCACCCCTGAAAAAAATTTCACTCTATGTTTTCCTTTTTCTTCCACACAATCTCATGCTGCTGTAGATTTTTCTCCTTCTGTTGACATGCATGCCAATGTTATCATAGATTTTGTGCTTGGTGAAATTTTTACTCCTATAGATGTTGATGACACCCTAAACTTTAAAAAGCAAATTGCATGACTAAAAAAGGAAAGCTAACACCATTTCCATCCATCTAGCCAAGGTTCTAAGTCTAGGAATATAACATTAAGATTGAAGCTTAAAATAATGTGTAACTAGTATGAAAACAATACAAAATATAACTAAACATACCTAGTAATATTCTTGAATTACCTAACATGAGCCTAAATAGATGTAAGAGGGAAATCAAATGGTTATGGTTGCTACTCCAAACAAGGTGAAATGGCCTCTCCAAATGTCTTCTTGGTCATTTTCGATATCCATCTACAAACCATTGAAGGCTTTAAGTAAGGATTGAACTTGTCTATATATCATATTTATTGTATGAGATAAAAATCAAAGCATGGTGTAAAGTATAAAGGAAAGAGGTGCACCCTTTTTTATAGTTTTCCTTTTGGGAGAAACTTGTATTTTGGTGCATGTGGGACTAAAAGCCCCAAATTAGATTAGAATTACTAATCATTGCTAATCAAAATTAGTTAATCACCAAGTGATTAAGAGTTGTGAATCCTTAATCGACTGCTTAGGGTCAACCAGTAGGCTAGGATAAGCTTTTGAAGCTTGCTAAGATGTTGTGGAGGTGAATGGGGTGATTTTGACTGGTTGGAAGAGGGGTTTAAGCCAATACTAGGGTATATTGACCAAAACAAGGGAAAAATAGCCTTAATTAGCTACTAAACACTAATTGTCTATTTTGAAGAGGATTTTGACTTACAATTCACCGTAAATTGGCATCCTGAATGCGAAAGGGGTTACAGAATCAAAAAAGCATTGTTAATTGGCTAAAGTGGTAAAAAACATTAGTTAATTAGCAAAGATCATTAATTATAATGGAATTGGCAAGAATGAGAGTGATTTGTGTGTATTTTGGCACTAAAATTGCAAAAGTGAAATTTAGGTGTCTACATTTTCCCCTGTTTGAGGTGAAGTAAGTGACTTCTCTTCAAATATAGTAGAAAAGCATAAACATGTAAATTTTTGAAGAAAAATTAGCAGGATGAAGGATTCCCCCTCGAGTGATGATGGGGTGATAGAATAAGTCAATCAACGATCGAAAATATGATTGAAATGGATAGAAGAAAACATGTTAGAACGGGCGTGAAGCCCTCAGGTATTGAGAAGGAATAAGGATAGCGATAAACATGGTTGTTTATTTCCCTAGGTGATTTAGAAGAAAAATTAGTAGTGATAATAAATGATAATGGAGAAGAAATGATTAATGGATAATATAGGACAAGCCCAATCTTTGCATCCAACCTTTTAATAAGCAACCTGGTTATATCATTTTTCCCATAGTTGTACATCATCGACCTTTATTTAAAATAAACAAAAGTGTAAGATAACATGAAAAGCTAAATTACTAACAATTTTTTACTGCTAAAAATACATAACTCCATGTAACATACATTATGTAATGTAATATGAGAAAGTAAAATGATATTTAGCTCCATGCAACATAAAAAATGTAATGCAATATGATAAACTAAACCAGCTAACCTAACAGAGAAACTAGTACAATCTCACGTACTCAAACAAACAACGTTTAAGACAGTTGCACCAATGTTTTTGTTATCAAGCTACAGTTCCCAAATGTTTGTGTTGTAATGAAAAGAGTTCAAAATTATGCCCCAAGAAATAACACATGTGAGGGAAAAATGAAGGACACAAGTAGTCCTATGGAAAAACCTTCGTGCTCTATGACACTGTCTCTGGCAACTCACTGTTGTACGGGAGGACCGACATAACATGCAAAGTAGATTTTGTTAATGGATGTAGATCATGATTATTCGCAAGTCATTCGAGACTAGAAAAAACAATAACCTTAGAAAGATGTTTTTTTAGGACAAATTTCAATGTTTGAGGATAATGCAAGTGATACAGGCTTCAGTTGTATGTACACTGTTTACCAATTTTTATAGAATTTTGATTTTTTTGCAATTTTTTTTTTCATATTTTAAATAATTTTACCATCATTTTTTTAATTTTTGAAACATATTTTAATGTTTTTAATTTTCTAGAATTTTTTTGAAGCTATGTATAGGAAATGAGGAAACGTGGATGCCCTCAGTGACAAATGGGATGTATAAGGGTAGAATGCCATGCACATGCGCAAGAAAGTGAAGATGTGAAAATTCCCCCAACGTTAGTAGGGAATATAAAAAGGAAAACTCTTCACACATAAAGTATGGATAAAGGAAAATATGGATAGGTTTAACACGATGATGAACATAACCCAATGACGTACTAGGAAGGAGAAAGGATGCCCCCAATGTAAGCTAGCTAAGAATAACATGATAGAAAGAAGTGGGAGTTTGTTTTGAGAAAGGGTACAAAGGTAGCCACAAACATGGAAAAAAGGAAATCTTATACACATGGATGTTCTAAATGAAGTATAAGAACAACTTGAATGTTGTGAATGTAGCTTAGAAGCCTCGTGATGAATAAGTGGTTAGCCAAAGGCACGAATTGTGAGACAAGATACAAACTAGAGTAAGAGTCTAAACAAGGTCCAAAAAAGACACTTGGTAACATACTAATCTTGTTTTCTCATTGAGATCCAATGTGTGCATGTGGAAATTTATTACCTCTTGGAGGGAAGATTTGATAGACAACCAGTGAAGACACCCTAGCCAATGTGTAGGAATGATTTATTTTTCAAAGTTGATTTTTGTTTTGTGAATGGATTGTGGAAGGTGAGCCGTACATTTCTCCCTTACCAGCTAAGAATCCATAGCCTGAATGGAGATGCATTTTATTCTAATCAAAACATTTCTCTACTACCAGTCGGGAGTCCATAGACCCGATAGATATTATTGGAAATACCCTAAGAGAGAGATAAATATCAATTTTCTTTTGCTTTCAGCTTTATGCTTTTTGATTTGATTGATTCTTTTCATTTTTGAAAACTTATTTCAGCTCTCTTTTTTTACAAGGGCTTAAAAACAATTGATGGATTGATGGAAGGAGGCGGAAGTGATTGCAATGACGAAATTGGCTAATGTCAACAAATATGTCCAAAATTTCTTCGTAATAATTTTTTAAGATGTTGATTTTGATAGGATCTCTACGAGGTCGGTTGTTCTTTAATTTACCAAGGTGATAAAATACCAAGGTTAAATAGATACCATAGAAATAAATGTTTCAATATGCATGTGAATTGGCTAACCAAAATATCACCAGAGGGATGAAAATGGTAGGAAGACTTGCAGAAGAATAGCAAGGAAGGGAAGAAAGAACATCCATGTGTATGCAATACCTGATTGTAATGTGTGTTTTTTTACCTTTGATTTTTAGAAATGTTTTCTCTTTTTTGTTTGTATTTTTGTAATTTTTGAAAGGTGGAACCGACAAGGTCACTTAGCATGATAAGATCCAACAATAAGTTTTGTAAGGTACTGTACTACCAAAACAGTGTAACAAGTGCCCCAATGATGATACTGGTCTCCTCGTAAGGTGTTCAGGATCCAGAAAAAGCTCTCCAAGAGTGCATTAACATCCCGCATGCCTCGCTTAGCCCCCGCGTCCTTTTTTTTCCTTTTTCCTCTCTTTTCTTGGCTTTTTTACTCTTCAGTGACGAAACCGCCGCCCTGCATGGGCGGCGGTCTCGTGACTGCCGCCCTGATCAGGACAGCGGTCCTGTAACCGCCACCCTGCTCAGAGCGGCGGTCCTTTACGCATTTTTCAGAAAGTGTTTTAATGTGACTCACATAAAAATCAACGTTTCACTAGCTTTCCTTGCCGACTTAGGCTTGCATTTATGTTTTTGGTCCCCTGGAATAGTGTTTGGCCATTGTTTATTGTTTTAGAGTTTAGTTTGGTTTTGATCTTTGGGTGAATGAAAAGCTATAAATAAATGGTTTGTGCACAAGACAAATGGTCTGCCCCTCATTCACTTTCATGCTCTGATTTTCATAGTTCAGTCTTTTATTCTGTTTAGAAGCCATAGTTTTAATTCCTTGCATGCTTAGTTAGCATTGTTTAGCTGTTGGTAAGCCACATACCCATCTTGTGTAGGCAGTACTGTTATTTCACCCAATCCATTGGAGTAGAATAGCTTAGGAAGCCATTAAAGTTACAGGTTTTGCTCTTCAAACAGGATAGTTTCAGGTTCTGGACACTTTATGTTGCATGACTCGCAGTAAATCCCGCTAGGAATTGCATAAGCCAAGCTCTGTACTCTTGCGCTATCCCTCTCCTACTCGCATTATATTCAGTCTGCATTCTGAGCTGCCTTTGTCCCAATATCTACTTCTGTTGATGCTAGCATTACACGCTTTTCTGGATTCACGTGAATACGAAAGAACGAGGAGATCACACTGAGGGGACAAGATCACACACACCATCGGATTCGCCACTGTTCTGCGGAATCCAGGTTCTAGCTTTCAAAGTTCTAGTTAGAATCATATCAAATAGAGTAGATAATTGCTTCATTTCAGTAAATTCTATTCTCGATATTGCCAGGGAAGCTGTGAGGATTGATAGTTTCTGAGAAACTATGATTCACTCCTCACTTCTGAGGTAGGATCGAGAATCTTGCAGATAGATTAGATGAGCTATTTTATTTGTTTAGAATAAATCTACAAATTACACAGGCAAATAACTACACTCGGTTATCTTGTTTGTTTTAAATTGTTATTTAGTTGTTATTTCTAGATACGTTTAAATAGCTGCTTTTCTTAAATTCTTAGAAAGTCTCATAGAGAAATAGAAGTTATATATGTTTTAGATTTATTCCACATAGTTAGAATTTACTTTACTACAGTTAGATTTACATTTTGTTTTGTATGACAATCACGGGACCCCGGGAGACCAGAGAATATGTATTTGAGCCAATCATGCCTCAACCCAACCTCGTCACAGCAATAGTTGACATAGACCAGAACCTTAGAATACAAGTCTTCCAAACAACAACAGATTTACGACTGATTAGCTCTCAGTTGAGAGGATTAAATATAGAAGACGACCAAGCACACACGTTTTGGTCAAATCAACCGAACTATAGATTACCCTAGGCAAACATTCACATGACTGTAGAAGGGTTCGAAAGAGAACAAACCTTTGGTTGTGATCCTTTGGTCCCACAGCCAGATGCAGGAGACACTCTCACAGACATAGATACTAGTTTAAGAATCCAGGTTGCACGAACGCCTGTGAGGTATTTCGAGAAAATCACACAGTTATTAAGTCTAAACATAGAAGCTGAGAAAGCGTATGATTACTGGATACTAGGGATTAGGACTTGATTTCATACATGACCATAGCAGGACCGCAACAACCAAGAATCTACGGTTGTGATCCACAAATCCCGTAGCCTAACGAATCCATAAGTCAATCAGATATAGACACTGGCCTACACACACTAGTATTCCAGTCCACTCCACTTCCACCCATCATCATCGAACAACTATCCTTACTAGATATAGTGGCTAACAAAGCTAGAGAATTCTGGACTAGGCCAGAGAATCGTCCGTAGAGTCAATTGTATTCATTACCCACCATATGACCTTATCTGGAGATATACACGAAACTATCCCAGGTCATTTTCCACGTATTCCACAACCCATAGATCGAATCACGCCAGAACTCGATATTGATTGGAGCCTTCGAGCAGTCATCCTTGCTGATCGATCTATCACACCAGTCCAAGTTAGAAGGGCCTTCTTTGCCTTAGATTCACAAATTCCATTAGTGCGTGTCAAAGACATTAGATTGCCTAACTAGTTCATTTGCATCCCACGCATATTCCATCCCCACCGGCTGTCTCGGCACGACCTCGGGAGGTCGGGTACGCGGAAGAGTTACCTGTAGATTCCCATGCTCGCTTGTCACTTTTCCGGCGTACAAAATTGGTGAACCCGACGTGAAACAAACAAAATTAGTGAAGCTGACGTAAACTTCCTACTTTCTAATTCAGAGTCATAGTATCACGTGTTCTTCCAAGTTTAGTTTACTTTTCATCTTCTCCGCCTCATTAGCCCTTTCACAAATCACCTTCGCTCCTTCCCATTATTCTGCGGGTATTCATATACCCCCCGAATATGTCGGGATTCGATGCATATGGCAGACCCCTCTTGGGTCTTGAGGCATACTACGCCCAGCAAAATAGGCAATCATCACCCTCACTCTCGGTATGGGGGGACAACTACTCAACTAATCAGTTGTCAACACAAACTCCAAGAATCAGATATAATTCATCTTTTCAAACTGAGGAGTTAGATCAAACCCCTCGAACGCAACAAACAGAGCCTTCAGGCTCGAACAATATGACGTTCACCGGAGAATCTGGATCATCTCCTTCAGGTATTGCTTTAGACCACAAATTAGTAGACAATCAGACCCATACCTGGTCTTAGATGATGAACAGTCAATACGTTATCCTAGGAGTGAACAACGCTCCCGGGGTATCTACCCACCTATAGGAGGTTTACAAATACAACCCGAGGTCTCTTTTCAAGAAAATACCTCTATGCCACTACATATAGGAAATACTCTCGGAGAAACTTGGCAAGATAGTGATCAGTTCATAGCAGGATATCACATGCCTATACAACACCAGGGTATACAACAAACGCCGCTAAGGCAAAGCACCGTGACTTCACCAAATGAAGTCATTTCAACGTTAGTAGAAAAAGTGAGAGGGTTAGAACTTGCTCAAGCAAGTCAAAATTCTCAGTTCATGCAAGCAGGAAGTTCCAATCCTCCATACCACCCTGGCCAAGTAGATCTCCTCACAGGAGTAGGCACGTTAGGCATGCCTCCTCAGTATCCACAACAAACGCCAACAAGGCCCATCATCTCTAACACCTTTCCTCCCGGTCTAGTATCAAACAATCCATTACTAGACAATACCCCGTCATACTTAAACATGTACTCCAAATCACCACAAGGAGATATGTTCTCCTCTCCCGGCATGTTTTCTCAAACACAGGGACTTCCCTATGCCCCTGCCAATGCATACGCTACGCCGTATCAACAACCCATCCCACCACCACTCCCTCAGCAACCACCATCAATGGTCGAAACCTATGCGATAGGGACTTATTCAGAATATCTGAAAGAGCCCTTAGACTTCACCATACGAAGCGTCATGCTTCCAAGACCTCTTCCCGATTTACCCAAGTACAAAGGTGAGGGAGATCCAAATGCGCATATCAAAGCTTACGCTACAGCCATACGCGAACTACTCCCTTGGGATGGGGTTGTTGCTAAAATATTCCCCAAAACCTTGGAAGGCATCGCTCTTGATTGGTATTATAGAATACCTGAGGCTTCCATCCATTCATTTAAACAACTCGTATCAGAGTTCATTAAGGCATTCGACATGAACAAGTTGTTAAGAATAGGAATCAGGGAGTTCTTACACATCAAACAAGAACACAACGAATCTGTCGCCCATTTCATCCAAAGGTGGCGTACAGTCCTTTATTCCTCGGCAAGTGCTCCAAATATGGATCAGATGGAACTATGCGATTTATTCCTTCATTCTCTCAGCAAAGAGGTGAAGGAAGAAGTCTAGAAGTTCCCACTAAAAACTTACGATGAAGTACTCGAGAGCGCTCTTCGAATAGATCAAGCAGCGATAGATAGTGGCCGTAAAACATATGGAGAAAACGGGAGGTTAATCACCCCCAATCAGAACACTACAAATTATCCCACTACCACAAACGTCAATCAGGGACCTAAAATCCTTAACAAAAATCGGGGTGTAACAACGGATGGAGTAACCGACCAGCCCAAGAAGGTAAATGTTGTCAATACTCCATCACAAACAAACAACCAACGAAACAACAACTTCACCCCGACAATCAATACAGTGGATTTTAACCATCCACAACAACAACAACAACGGTGAAATCCCATACAAGGGCCAAGCCAAAACTCATTTGGTTATCAAAACCAAAAACAACAAATGCAAAACTTTAATCCTAATAGGCAACAGTTTGATCAGAATTTTAGGCCACAATATACACCAAACCAACAAAACAGGAATTACAATCCCAATTCATATTGTGGTTTCCACAAGATTCGAGGTCACGATACTAGAACATGCCGTGACTACAACAAATTCATGCAACGTTTGCCAGAAGAACAAAGACAGTTCTTCACAGATTTGTTTTTGGCAGATCCCGTGTCACCGCCACCAAACACGCTCGCAGGGGCAGTTTCCCCTCAGAATGCTCCCCTCAAAATCTTTAACGATCCACTCCCAAATCATGATAGCAACAGGCTGAATCTAACTGGGACGAACAAGGGTGCAATGACGGGAAACAATGATCATGAAGCCTCGACTTCACTAAATCCATCAGTTGCGCCACAATTAGGAAATCAACCGAGACCCAAGATAGTCGGTTTGGTAGAACTAGACGCTGAACTACCTATCGAAGCTATAACAAGAACACGAGAGTATTTCTCTCAACCAAGCCCAAGTCATCTACCAGAAACAGATAAGAGTCAACAAATAGTAGAAAAACCCGTAGGTGCCTATGATTTAATTAATGACCTAACAAAAACCTTCTCACACATTTCATTTTTGGACTTACTAAAGAACTCTCCTACTCACAGAGCTGCTCTTTTAGAAGCATTAGGTTTAGGTCATCTAATTAACATCACTCCACCTCCTGAAACACAAGTAAATCACGTAGATTTTGATATCCACCCTCCGGGGCAGCCGGACAAGGATGTCGAATTTATATTCGAAATAAGTAAAATGCCTACAGATGCTGAGATTGCACGCCGAGGTGATCCAGCCTTACACTTACAAGTATGGGTTTATAATAACTACGTAAAACGGGCAATGGTTGATGATGGGGCCGCAGTTAACATAGTCCCCTTCTCTTTCCTCCAAAAACTAGGATATGGGGAAACAAACTGTTCCACCACTCGAAATACATTGAGAGGCTATGATAGCCTTAAAGCCACTTCGATAGGAACTATAATACTACCGGTCACCTTAGGACCCAAAACAATCCTGACTGAGTTTTATATTATAGATCGGGAAACTAATTATAATATGATCCTCGGCCGACCATGGATACACCGAATGAAGGCAATCCCTTCTACTTTATTCCAAGAAGTAAGATTCCTGCATCTAGGAAAGGTATTTGTAGCCAAAGGTGATCCAAAACCTTTCGATATACACCTAGCTGACTTAAAGAAAAGACCAGGTGTGCACTCGGAATTTGAACTTCCAACAAACCAACTTAATAAACCCACTGACCCAAAACCAGAGGAGAAGTTGGTACCTACAACGGATCTTGAAACTATCAGCATAGCCAAAACAACCCCAACCCCCAAAGATAAGGCTAAAGAAACGGTATCATTAGGGACTACTGCAAAAATTGTTGAGTTAATAGAACAAGATTTACCAATGTTCTTACCATTTGATTCAGTAGGCATAGGATATTCACTAGGTGTTGGTTCCCTTCCATCAGAGGATCTCTGCATGGTAGAAGTGGAGTGCGTAAACGCAGCAGATACCCCAACGTCTATACTCCCGACTAAGTATTGGACTCTCCATTTCGACGGAGCTAAATGCCGTTATGGAGCGGGGGCAGGTATAATTCTTACTTCACCCGAAGAGAAAGTCCTACCATTTGCCTTTAAGCTAAATTTTGAATGCACAAACAACGGCACTGAGTACGAAGCCCTCCTCCTTGGCCTCACCTTAGCCAAAAGAATTGGTATTGATAACATCAGAGTCTTAGGAGACTCACAATTAGTGACAAACTAGGTTTCTGAAGTATACGAAACCAAAGCCGAACACTTGCAGCTTTACAAAGAAGCCGTATTAGATTTAAGCAAGGCATTTAACTTCATATCCATTGAAGCAATCCCGCGAGAGAAAAATCTTCTCGCCGATTCAATAGCAACTTCAGCATCGCGTTTTACTCCAAGCAATGAGTTAGAAGATACTCATTTCACGGTGTCCATTCGTGATGAATCATTGATAAAAACAATGACAAATCCCCTTTCAAGCGGAAGTGAATCTACCGTCCTAGACCATGTTGATAGTGACATGGCCACTTTGGATTACTTAAACACCTATGCAGCACTACATCTCTCCTATCATATGCTAGATTTGTCCTTGATTCCACATTCGTCTTCCTATTTCGGAAATCCCATGATGGATCTCCCCTCACAAATGGAACCTAGCATATACGCAGTAGAAAATGGGGATGATTTGGATTTGCCTCCAGCACCACCTGAGTTTGAAGAGGGTAACGCCTCTTTAATTGAGGAAATAATCGATGTCAACATCGGGACAGAAGATGAACCAAAAATTTTGAAACTAGGATCATCCTTAACCCCAGAAGAAGTAGAGATACACACTCGGATCCTCAAAGAACATCAGAAGGTGTTTGCATTTAATTATAAGGAGATGACAGGAGTCGCACCCCACATTGCGGTGCACAACCTCGTCACTAAATCAGATGCAAAGCCAGTTAAACAAAAATCAAGACCCATGAAGCCCAAGGTAGCTCTCATGGTAAAGGAGGAAGTAATAAAACTCCTCCAAGTAGGATTTATCAAGCCAGTCGACTACTCCCAATGGGTATCGAACATCGTTCCCGTTCTCAAGAAGAATGGAAAGATACGCATCTGCATAGATTTCCGAGACATCAACAAAGCATGTCCTAAGGACGACTTCCCGTTACCATCTATCGATGTCATTGTTGATGCAACAGCTGGATTTGAAATTTTGTCTCTCATGGATGGATTCTCGGGATACAATCAAATCAAAATATCTGAGCAAGATCAAGCTAAAACTACATTTATAACTCCTTGGGGAACCTATTGCTACGCTGTTATGCCATTCGGTCTCAAAAACGCTGGTGCTACATACCAGTGGGCTATGACATATATATTCCACGATTTAATTCATAAAATCATGGAATCCTACGTAGATGACTTGTTGGCTAAGGCCAAGAAGCGTTGTGACCATCCAGAAGTACTCCGCGTCATTCTTTCACGCCTAATAGAATACAGAGTCACACTAAATCTAGAAAAATGCGTCTTTGGCGTAACAGGAGGAAAGCTCCTAGGTTACATCATATCGTCACGAGGGATAGATGTTGATCCAACCAAAATTCGGGCTGTCCTCAAAATGGTCCCACCTTCGAATGAATCTGGAATCAGGTCATTTCTCGGAAAGCTGGGTGCAATACGAAGATTCATCCCAGACTTGAGCTTCGCCGTTCATCCAATCAACAATTTACTCAAGAAAGACTATAGCATTGATTGGACTGAAGACTGCAATGAAGCCTTTGATGCAGTTAAGCGTTTCCTATTGTCACCACCTACGCTAATGCCACCTAAGCTAGATCACCCGTTAATTCTATATTCACGAGCTACCAATGTCTCATTAGCTTGTATGTTGGCCCAAGAGGACGATGACAAAAGAGAACGTGTGATTTATTTCATTAGTCGAACGTTACTTGACTATGAAACACGTTATACACAGGCAGAATGAGAATGCCTTGCCATAGTCTTTGCTACTAAACGCTTAAGACACTATATGCTGAATCAAGAAACGAGGGTCATGGTAAAAACGGACCACTTACGAACTTTCCTCACACAAGGGTCATTGTCTAAAAAGGCTGGACGTTTTATAACCTTAATGGGAGAATTCGAATTAACGTTTGTAAATCAGAAGTCAGTTAAGGGACAAATCATTGCGGATTGGTTAGCTGATAACCCATTAGATGGAGGTGATCTAGTAGATTTAGATTTTCCAGATGAGTGCGTATACTACATCGAAACCCAGCCTTCTATCTCTGAGTGTCCCTGGTACACTGATATCATTAATTATATCATGGACCATACATACCCAGAAGGAGCTACACCGCAACAAAGAAGGCGGTTACGTATTATCATAGCCAAGTACGTCATTATAGAGCAAGTGCTCTATCGAAAAGTGTTCGATGGAATGCTCCTAAGATGTGTCGACACAGAAGAATCCAAGAAGATTCTCCATGAATCCCACAGTGGAATATGTGGAGGCCACTTCAGTGGCCATGCCACCGCTCGAAAAATACATCGAATGGGCTATTTCTGGCCCACTCTAGAACATGACGCAATAGAGTTTGTACGCAGGTGTCATAAGTGCCAAGAATTCTCCCATGAGATTCATATGCCGGCACAAGCTCTGCAACCAATCACTACTCCATGGCCCTTTTCTACATGGGGCCTGGATTTGATAGGGAAATTCTCTCCCTCGTCTACAGATGGCCACAATTTTATAATCACGGCCACTGAATATTTCACCAAATGGGTAGAGGCTATGCCTCTTACTACTGTACCTGGTTCTGTAATCGCCAAGTTCATTTTGAACCAAATCATTTGTAGGTACAGTATCCAGCAAATCATTATCTCCGATAATGGAACTTCTTTTAAGAATGAAGAGGTTCGCGAACTATGCAACAAATTTAAGATAAGCCATCATACGGCTTCCTTGTATTACCCTCAAGCCAACGGACAGGCTGAAGTGACAAACAAGACACTGAAAGCCATTCTTCTTAAAACTGTGAAAGAAAACAAACGAGATTGGCATTTGAAGTTATATCCAGCCTTGTGGGCCCACCGAACCTCAATAAGAACACCCACGGGAGCAACGCCTTTTTCACTAGTATTCGGGGCAGAGGCAGTTCTCCCACTCGAGGTTGAAATACCCAGTCTCCGCATTTCATTACAAGGGATTCTGGATGAAGACGCTTACAGAGAAGCACGTCTTTCTCAACTAGAAAGCCTAGATGAAACTAGGTTAGATGCTGAACAGTGACATAGAATCTATGCTGACCGGATGTGCCGGCAGTACAACAAGAAGGTCTATGAACGTGATATGTATGAAGGGGATCTAGTTCTAAGACTAGACATCTGGATCGACAAGAAGACCGACGAAGGAAGGAAATTCCGGCCCAAATGGTTGGGCCCATACCGAGTCATGAAGGACTACAGAAATGGTGCATACCTCTTATGTACGCTAGAAGGTGAGGAATTTGGCGAAACAGTCAATTCCCTTCACCTCAAGCGGTTCTACGCATAAGCAGCTAGCACTACTTATATATATTTACATTGCATCTTCATATAGATTAAGATCATTTTGTCCACCTGTTTCTTACATAAATGGTGATCAAGGAATCTATTCTCAAAGAAATTCATAGCAAACTCATGATGTTGTTGGCATAAACTCTTTAATCATACCTCTCCATTTTCATGATATCATCAAATTATCTCAGAATCTTTTATCAAATAAAGTCAGACATGACAAAGTCTTAACGGTAACCATACCAAGATCTGCAAGTTTATTCTCGCTTTGATTTCTTCTTAGGGCAGGTGTCTTACCTATGGTCTGTTCTAGAAGCTTCATGGTGTCACATCTATCCCATATGTATATCTCTTTGGAAATAAACGCATACTGAACATTTTACTCAAATAAACAAGTCAAAAAGTGATTAAACAGAAAATTTTAATTTTACACATTTCCTTGCCCCACCAACCTTCGGTGATGAGCTTGCATCTCTTACTAGTGACGTAGGGTTGGGAAGGGATGGAAATGCCCTTACTCGCCTATACCTTGCCCATGGTGATAAACCCACGCTTCTTACTAGTAGCATGGGGCAAAGTGTAGGGGGTCCTCTTGACAAATAAATGCAAATGATCATATGAAAACAATTCAAAACTTTGAAACTTTGAGTCAAAAACAAATGAATCAGATGTTCAAAATTCCAAGAGAGTTAAAATCCTAAAAACCCAGATTTTGTCTACTATGTGGCCATCTACGGATCTAAGTCTAGATAAACCGCAAAGTAAGTTGCATTCTAAACTATGAAGTCACTCAGGTAGAGTAAGCTTGTAGCTTCCAATTTGGTTCCACTAAAGCTTTGTCTGTCTTTCATCACTATCATTTCAGCTACACCTCATAACTTGTGCCCTTTCTAGCTCTCGGTGATGAGCCCTCACATCTTACTAGTTGTGTGGAGTTAGGAGTGGGGCAAGTTAATCTATTCATCATACTGGTTATATTCATCACTTTGCAAAACAAACATGAGATATCAAAAATTGCTTACGGAAGCTAAGATTCAAAATCACATTATATCTACATATATCAGCATCATGAAATACACAAAAGGAAACAAACATTTGCATCATTTGTTCTCCATTGCATACATTCTAAAAAGCATATAAACATACATCGTAGTATACACAAAGAAACTGGAAATAGAAAGGAAACCATGAGTGCCAAGATTTTGATCCAAAACGAATGCATATATATAAATGATCAATGTTTATATACAATGCCATCATGCACTAAGCATGGTCAAAACACTCAAAGAGCCCGTGATATACAAAGAAATATATAATACAAAATACACGAGAGCAAAGTGGCCTCTTAATCCCTACGTGACCCCTCCGAAGGTGCACGCTCGTGCCTAAGACTCCGGCTACGCCGGCGCTCTGAATGTACGGAGGGCTCAGGATCCCAAGGAGTAGCCGCGGTCTCACTGCGAGAACGGCTCCTCATAAGACACTCAGCCGTCCTATAGCCCGCTAGCTCGGTGCGAAGGGTCGATACCATCCTAGCCACATGCCAGACTAGAGAAAAAACGTCGGTATGCCTACCGATTGCTGAAGGCTCCCCAGCATCTACGGACAGCTCTGCACGCGTCCTATCCATGGGGATCATCAGGGAATCGGTACATACCCTTCGGATCAAATCCCGCCACTCATCAACAGTCTCTGCAAACAAAGGAGAAAACAAATTAGAAACTAAGCAAGAGGCTAAAAGATACAAAATAACAACTAAGGAGAGCCTACAAATAAACATTAAAAATGAGAAAGGGTAACTTACTCGGATCACCAGGCCTACAGGATGGGTCACTGGGGCCGGCACCTATCGCGGATGCCGCTACCGACTGAGGGGCTGCTCCTGTGGCAGGAGCAACATGTCACCCTGTAAAGGACTCATCCTCTCCACCATGGCCCTGGGAGAGGGGCTCCTCTGAAACTAGAGTATCCCTCTCTGCACTCTGCTCAGCCCTCTCTGCCTGCATAATGTCCTGAGTGTCATGCCACTCAGGATCGCTGTCCTCGGTCTCCTCCTCTGTCCCTCCCTCTGTGAACTCCTCAGACTCAGAGTCGATATCAATAGGGTCATCGCTGCTATGAGCAGGACCCGCAGCAATCTGAAGCAAAGGTGCCCGAGGCGCACCGGCTCTCCCTCTAGCACGAACTATCCTCCTGGCTGCAATAGGAATGCCAGGAGTAATCACTGTCCAACCTCGGCCTCTAGGCCCCCCTCTGGCCTCACGAACTGATCTATAAACTGGCACCACTGGGGGAAGCATACCCGTGTATGGTAGGCCAAACTGCTGAGGAACTCGGCCAAAGGGGTGCACCTCCACTCGTCCCACTCGATCGATAAGCTACCCTGTGGTGGAGCAGGAGATCAAGGTAAGAGTCTCCTCGCCCCATATGCCCGCCATGGTCTTATACAAAGTCACCTCCATGTCGGTAGTAGTCAGGGAGGCAACTGGCTGATGAGGTGCTCTAAGCACTAACATGTCTGTCCATCTGGCTACCCTAACAGCTCCAGGATCTGCCACCTCCACACCCCTGCCATAAGGGATGAAATGCTCATAAACCCAACTCATGACTAGAGTCGGGTGGCTCAATGACTATCCCTCACCCTGTATAGATCATGGTAGGTAGTCCCAAGAATGTCTGCTCCCCAAGCGTATATCCGGACGTGCCCGTCTATCTGTGCAATAATGGGGGCCCAACAGTATAACAATGTGTCCCCTCCCTTGTCCCCGATCAATCTCGAGGCAAGGATCCCCATGATGGCCTGTCGAAATATGGGGATGGGCAAAGAAGGAATGGATTGAACTCTCACCCCCTTCTTCGACCCCGTGGAGATGGCTGCATCTCCCATATAAGTCTCCCACTATGCAATCTGTGCCCGTGAGCCTGCTGTCTCCAAAGTGAGTCACCTCCCGATAATCGGGACCCCCAGAATGCAGTAGACGTCCTCCAATGTAATGGTCCACTCGCCACAGACCCCTGGCAATTGGAAGGTGTTCCGATCTGCATCCCAGTAAGAAAATAAGTCACAAAGGATGTGACTAGATGGTGCAACATGGGGCATGCGTGATATGTGCAGTATACCAGCCCTCTGAAGTGTGTCCTCCTCGTCCTGTGAGAGGGCATCTAGTACCCCTGAGAGCCAATCACACTCTCTCTCTCTGCTCCATTGGATGTACTCCTCTCTCACCTGCATACACCCAAAAACACACAAAAAAAAGTAAGTTAGCATCCAGGCAATGCTGAGAAAGTCATAAAAACATGTAGAAATGCTAAAAATACAAACACAATCTCAAAAACAAGTTCTTTTTACATTCTGTGCAAAACCGCCGCCCTGAGCAGGGAGGCAGTTTTGTAACCGCCGCCTTAAAGGCGGTGGTCGTGTAACCGCCACCCTGAACAGGGTGGCGGTCATGTAACCGCCACCCTGGCCAGGGCTGCGGTCGTGGTCCGAAAACCCACGCGGGTTTTTAACCTAAAAAGGCTTAAAAAGTGCAAAAAATGGCCTTTTAACCTAAAAATAAAACCTACCCAGTAGGCACCCCCCCCCTAGGTGGACCTGTTAACACTAGCATTTTCAAAAATAACCCCCCCATTGCAAAGAATTTAGCATTTCAAAATTAAGGGGGGAAAAACAATAAATTGAAGAAAACTAACCTGTGATCACTGAGGTCGGTGTTCCACACGTGGAGGCATGATCATGATCTCGCTGCGGACGTTTCGACTCTACTCACGCAAGAAACCATCACCGTGGGTCCCAGAGCTCAAAATCAATCAAATCGACTCGCGCAAATGAATAGGAAAATGGGCCCACTTTCATATATATAGCACTCTGTTTCGTTTTAAAAATGACTTTTTCACAGGTTTGGAGCGCTGATGGAGGTAAGTTCCTATCCCTGCACAAATGGTACGTTCTCATTCCCTGTTATTCTTAGTGTTTATTTTTCAAACTATTGTGTCTATCTACACTTGAGTTCTCTTTTCATTTTGCAGGTAGCGGGAATTTTGGATGGCGTCATTTTGGCACACGGACGTGTCAGGTATAACTTCTAATTTCCCATTTCGGGACTACCATACTCGGACCCACCGTTTTACACCTCTTCATGGCTAAAACGCTTCTCCAAGGGGGCAATATGTACGTACCCAAAATTGTAAGGTACTGTACTGCCGGAACAGTGTAACAAGTGCCCCAATGATGATACAGGTCTCCTCGCAAGGTGTTCGGGATCCGGAAAAAGCTCTCCGAGTGTGCGTTAACATCCCGCATGCCCCGCTTAGCCCCCGCATCCTTTGTTTTTCCTTTTTCCTCTCTTTTCTTGGCCTTTTTCTCTTCAGTGATGAAACTGCCACCATGCTCAGAGCGGCGGTCCTTTATGCGTTTTCCAGAAAGCGTTTTAACTCGACTCACGTAAAAATCAACGTTTTCACCAGCTTTCCTTGCTGACTTAGGCTTGCATTTATGTTTTTGGTCCCCTGGAATAGTGTTTGGCCATTGTTTATTGTTTTAGAGTTCAGTTTGGTTTTGATCTTTGGGTGAATGAAAAGCTATAAATAAATGGTTTGTGCACAAGCAAATGGTTTGCCCCTCATTCACTTTCATGCTCTGATTTTCATAGTTTAGTCTTTTATTCTGTTTAGAAGCCATAGTTTTAATTCCTTGAATGCTTAGTTAGCATTGTTCAGCTGTTAGTAAGCCACATACCCATCTTGTGCAGGCAGTACTATTATTTCACCCAATCCATTGGAGTAGAATCGCTTAGGAAGCCATTAAAGTTGCAGGTTTTGCTCTTCAAACAAGATAGTTTCAGGTTTTGGATACTTTATGTTGCATGACTCGTAGTAAATCCAGCTAGGAATTGCATAAGCCAAGCTCTGTACTCTTGCGCTATCCCTCTCCTACTCACATTATATTCAGTCTGCATTCTGAGCTGCCTTTGTCCCAATATCTACTTCTATTGAAAGGTGGAACCGACAAGGTCACTTAGCATGATAAGATCCAACAATAAGTTTAGCAATTTCCTTGATAAGGAAGACTAGGCACGTTTTCTTATCAAGAGTAATATTATCCCTGATCTCAATTATCATGGTGAGATCATACTCAATAGACAACTATGTTTTATCGTGAAACATGGATTTTTTTATGTGGGATCTTGATGTCCCTATCTAGAGGTTTCTGTACTTTACGTCATACTTTGATGTGCATTTTTGAAGCGCATTTGATTCTAAACTTTAAGATTGTTTAAATTGTTGTGAGCTTTAGAGCTCTTGGAATTATTGATCCAATCCTGATGAAGGAACCTGTACGTACCCAAAATTGTAAGGTATTGTACTGCTAGAACAGTGTAACAAGTGCCCCAATGATGATACAGGTCTCCTCGCAAGGTGTTCAGGATCTGGAAAAATCTCTCCGAGTGTGCGTTAACATCCCGCATGCCCCGCTTAGCCCCCACGTCCTTTGTTTTTCCTTTTTCCTCTCTTTTCTTGGCCTTTTGCTCTTCAGTGATGAAACCGCCACCCTACCTAGGCGGCGGTCTCGTGACCGCCACCCTGCTCAGAGCGGTGGTCCTTTACGCATTTTCCAGAAAGTGTTTTAACGCGACTCACGTAAAAATCAACATTTTCACCAGCTTTCCTTACCGACTTAGGCTTGCCTTTATGTTTTTGGTCCCCTGGAATAATGTTTGGCCATTGTTTATTACTTTAGAGTTTAGTTTGGTTTTGATTTTTGGGTGAATGAAAAGCTATAAATAAATGGTTTGTGCACAAGAAAATGGTCTGCCCCTCATTCACTTTCATGCTCTGATTTTCATAGTTTAGTCTTTTATTTTGTTTAGAAGCCATAGTTTTAATTCCTTGCATGCTTAGTTAGCATTGTTCAGCTGTTAGTAAGCCACATACCCATCTTGTGCAGGTAGTACTATTATTTCACCCAATCCATTGGAGTAGAATAGCTTAAGAAGCCATTAAAGTTGTAGGTTTTGCTCTTCAAACAGGATAGTTTCAGGTTTTGGATGCTTTATGTTCCATGACTCACAGTAAATCCCGCTAGGAATTGCATAAGCCAAGCTCTGTACTCTTGCACTATCCCTCTCCTACTCACATTATATTCAGTCTACATTCTGAGCTGCCTTTGTCCCAATATCTACTTCTGTTGATGCTAGCATTACACGCTTTTCTGGATTCACGTGAATACGAAAGAAGGAGGAGATCACACTGAGGGGACAAGATCACACACACCATCGGATTCGCCACTGTTCTGCAGAATCCAGGTTCTAGCTTTCAAATTTCTAGCTAGAATCATATCAAATAGAGTAGATAATTGCTTCGTTTCGATAAATTCTATTCTCGATATTTCCAGGGAAGCTGTGAGGATTGATAGTTTCTGAGAAACTATGATTCACTCCTCACTTCTGAGGTAGGATCGAGAATCTTGCAAATAGATTAGATAAGCTATTTTATTTGTTTAGAATAAATCTACAAATTACACAAGAAAATAACTACACTTGGTTATCTTGTTTGTTTTAAATTGTTATTTAGTTGTTATTTCTAGATACATTTAAATAGATGCTTTTCTTAAATTCTTAGAAAGTCTCATAGAGAAATAGAAGTTATATATGTTTTAGATTTATCCCACATAGTTAGAATTTACTTTACTACAGTTAGATTTACATTTTGTATTCCAGTCCACTCCACTTCCACCCATCATCATGGAACAACTATCCTTACTAGATATAACGGCTAATAAAGCTAGAGAATTCTGGACTAGGCCATAGAATCGTCCATAGAGTCAATTGTATTCATTACCCACCATATGACCTTATCTGGAGATGTACACGAAACTATCCTAGGTCATTTTCCACGTATTCCAAAACCCATAGATCGAATCACGCCATAACTCGATATTGATTGGAGCCTTCGAGCAGTCATCCTTGCTGATTGATCTATCACACCAGTCCAAGTTAGAAGGGCCTTCTTTGCCTTAGATTCACAAATTCCATTAGTGCGTGTCGAAGACATTAGATTGCCTAACTAGTTCATTTGCATCCCACGCATATTCCATCCCCACCGGCTATCTCGGCACGACCTCGGGAGGTCAGGTACGCGGAAGAGTTACCTGTAGATTCCCATGCTCGCTTGTCACTTTTCCGGCTTACAGAACCATTTTGGTTTCCTATAAGCTACTACATGAATTTTCTGATCACGAGAAGTGGGAGAATAAATTGGATGAATAGAATTTATGTGAGGTATGACAGTGGACTTGCCACAATCATTGATAGAAGGAAAATGTGATGGATGCAAAGGGTACGGTCCAAGAATTCAAGAGGAGGGACTACTAGGAGGTGTCTCATAAACTGAAGATAAAGGAATACAAGGATGTGGCCCTAAGATTTAATATGAAGGACTCTCTAGTGGCATCCCATAGATAGAATATGATGGGCTACTATGACGTGGCCCAAAAATAGAAGATGAGGTACTTCTAAGACGTGCCCCCAGTATAGACAAAGATGGGATTCCAGGAGGTGAGCCACATATAGAGGATGTGGGCCTACTTGGAGGTGGCCCACATATAGAAGAAGACAATGGGCTACTAGGTGGTGACCTAAGGTAAGATTGTGATGGAGGAATCCTGATAGATAATGAATGATGTGAAGAAAAGATAGGATCTTCCTCAATGGTCTTAGTATCTTCCTTAGTATTCTGACAGAAGGAATCAATTTCTTCTTCCCAATACACAAGAATATTGAAGTCGAGATTAAATCCTTGATTGTAATCCTCTAGGGGAATTCCATTATGTGACCCCAAGAATTTCGTGATCATCTCCTCATCTTGATATGAATTGATCAGTAGGGGTATTTTTTTTTTGACCATAGGAGGTTGATTAGAAGAAACAAGTCCAACTGGTGTGGAAGATTGAGAAGATGATGATTCAAGAGATGAATTTGGATTTTCCCAGATCTTCAACAAAGGAAGAGTTTGTCGTTTGTCCAGGTGGTGAATAAGGAAGGTCCTGCGAATCAAGGGAGGACTGTGTCTCAAGAAAAAAATTAGAATATTCAGAAGATCTAGGTGAATCAGAATAATAGTTTGGATCGGAGTCAGAAGAAGAGTGGGAGGAACCCGAATAATAAATTGGATCAGAAGTTTCCAAACCATACCACTAACTATGAGATGAAGGTGGGGAACAAGGTACCCGAATGTGCTCTCTAGTGTGAAGAATCAAACGAGGTCTAGTTGTGATAGGCATCCTTTAATGGGAATGCTGAAACTTAGGTTTTTTACTATCATAAGTATGCAAAATTGCGTGATAATCAGTATTTGTTGGCACATGCCTAGACATAGATAGTCCAGGGGATATCACAGGGGTTATTGTGTTGAGATTTTCAACAGTTGTATCTACACAACCAATGAGGGCATCAAAATGATTCTCCTCATTAGACACATAATTTGATTTCTTGTCCCGATTATGTTTAGAAAGAGTATTCATATTGGGGAATTTGTTAGGAGTGGATGAATCCATCTCCACATCACCACTTTTGATTAAGTCCTAGATGTAGTGTTGCAACTTCAAACACTTGTTTATTTTTTGACCTTTAATGCGGTGGAATTGGAAATATTTATTATCTCTAAACCATGATGGCTTAGGCACGTCATCCTCATAAGGCATAGTTTTAGGATATCTAACCATATTAACAACCTATAGCTCTTTTAGTATTGACAATGTGAGTCTGAAAGAGGAGTGAAAGCATGACATTTATACTTCGTAGGTGGAGCTCCCTTTGCAAACTTCAAAGGTGCATAATTTTGAACATCTTGTACTCTTTTATTGTCAACTATTCCATCATTAACAATGTTTTTGTTCTTATTAGGAACAAACTTTGGCTTTTTGTTGGTCTTGGAATCGTTATGATCTCTTGAAAAGGGTTTTAGGGTCCCTCTATTTCACAATGCCTTTCAATTTGACTCCATTTTTCTATTACCTCTTCAAATGTGTTGCCAAAATGCATTTGAAAGTGGAATGTAATGTCTGGATGGAGGTTGGGAACAAATATTCCTATAAGATATTTTTTGAGTATGGAGTAAGGAAAGTGGCTAGCTAACCCTCTCCATCATTCTAAAAATGTAGCGAAGTTTTTGTTATTGCGTTGCTCAGCATTGCAAAGATTTAACATGGTAACTTCATTTTCTATATTCAAAGAGAAGTGTTGTACAAAACTCTCTGTTAGTTCTGGCTGTGTTGATATGGATCCCTTAGGGATATGCACAAACCATTCTAGTGCCGTTTCTCATAAACTTCATGGAAACAAGTGCATAAGATAATTGGCGCTAAATGTCACCTCTTGACATGCCATATAAAAATATTTAATATGGTCGCGAGGGTCACCTTTTCCCTTATACTTGTCAAATTTTTGAAAATAAAAATGTCTTGGGAAAGGTATTTGTATCATGGATTTTTCAAATGGGTAAGGACATAACTCATTGAACTAATATTTCTTGCTATTGTTACCAGTTTGGCCCTCTTGTAATGCTTGAAGGGCGTTCTTCAGAGTTGACCAATCTTTATTTAAAAGTGTATATTGTGTGGGTGGTGTAGACCTATATGAAGGATTAAATATAGGTGTATTCCCACCTTTATTCATTGTGAGAATATCTTCATAAGGATATCTTTTTGCCTTCCATCAAGGATTTTTTATTAGGAACTCATAAAATGAAGCTTTCATTTTTGCTTTTGATATAGCTTGTTTCAAAAAAATTGGTTTTTTTTTTATATGCAATGTCAAGCTTTCCAATTGGTGAGTGAGGGATTGGACGTGTTGTTCTAACATCACCTCTTTAATAGGCATTTCATGAGGATCTTTGTTAGGAGGAGGTTGTGCATGATGAATATGGTCTTCATCATCTTCACAATGAACCCTAGCTGTAGGTATGAAATAGTCCCTGTCATTTTCAAAATGCATCTCCTCATTATTTTTTCATCCAGAAGTAGAGGCATGACATGGGTTCAATATTTCATTAAGAGTGTGACGATTTTTGTCTACTTATTCTTCTTACTGAACCATATCGGCAATAAGAGAAAGGTCTACCTTGGAAGGTAATTTGGACCCTAGTTCTACAACCCACACAAGAACTTCATGTTTGTTAAGAAAAATGTAGTCGTCAAAATGGGAAGAATGAAGCTCTGGATCCATGTGAGGAGAATCTTCCTCTCCATCACTATGGTCAACCATGAGATTATCCTCCAAAATAGGGTTATCACCTCCAAATATATTCGATTCTAACTTTCGTTACCCCATTCTCATAGTAGGCGTTACTTTTAATAGAAGGTACAACGCAAAATATTTCCACTAAGGTTTATTAGCAAGGGACCCTAGTCAAATTTGCACTTCTTAATGACCCTAAGTAGTTAAAAACAATGGTGAATATAAAATAGCCAAAAATTCAATAGGTTAATGTGAACCTAAGAATTAAAGAATAAGCTGACTTAGAAGGTAATATATGACACAATTTTTCCTTAGAATAATACAACGACATACAACACTCAAAATTTAGCTACACCAAATAGTTTATTCTCTAAGATTTCGTTTAGATAGGTTTGCAACCAAATAGTGACAACAAAACATCACCAATTAGGTCAAGTTTGCAACAAACAAGGCCTAAATGATAAGAGAATGTTAACGTGATATTCTAACAAGATATAATAAAAACCATTTTCTAAACACTAAAAAAGTCCAAGTCTTGTAAATTGGATGATAACAATGTGAGTAGTGTAACGATGCTATTTGGATACATGAACCAAGATTCCAGGAAAACAAGATTTCTAGTGTCAAAATGATGTTATCGTGATGCTAACAATGTATCCTCAACATTCACAAAACTCAAGACAAAGTTAGGATGTAAAAACTACATCTAAGTATAACAATAAATTGATTTGCATGCGAACAACATAAATCTACAATATAGAGATTTAGTCCTAATTTCACAATGGAAACAAGACGTAAATATCTCAATTATATGGCTACAATGTGGGCATTGTAACAAATCAAAAGAAGACAAGGATGAAATCACCTAACTATGATGATAATAAGTCTCAAATATGGGTTTTTGAGACAAGGGGGCCTACTAGATCATGAGTACATACCATGTACACTTTCAACACTTCCACTCCGGCATTGTAACCTAGTTGTGCAAGTAGAATAAAAAAGTGGTGGAAACACGATATCTAGCAGAATCCGTATATGTTTTTTTTCCTTTTGTCCAAAAATGGGCAGAAAGAAAACAAGGGTGTAGACCAAGTGGCACTGAAATAAACTTGGTGTTATTTTAGAAGAGTTTCACCTTGTCTTAAGACAAGTGAAAAAACTAGGAAAAATGGCACTAAGTAGATTTCGTGATGAAATGTCATGCGGTTTCAACTTTAAGAGATTATTTCCCTTGTTCGAAAAATAAGAGTTTGAATCTAACAAAGTTATTACTTTGTGAGAGCTCTCAAGTATACTATCTAAGACAAATACAATGGCTCCAAGCCGACAATTTTCCTAGGTGGTTCTCTCTCTAGGTGTCACAAGATATCTAGAGTGAGCTTGATTTACTAAGGTTTCCCAAGGAGTATCTTGGATTTACTTTACCCCCTTCATTATAATGAGCACCGAAGTGTGTTTAGTTATACTTTCATTGGGGTCGCAATATGGATATCTTTGACACTAATCTCACCAAGGCGTACTAGACAAGTCAGTAGTATGGAGCACTTTCCTATTTCATTCACAAGGTTCCCTCTTGCGTGAACTACTTTAGGTTTCCTAGGACCACCCCCATTTTTGTAGCTTAATTTGTATGCTAATGGGGTTATGTCCTAGTTGAGCAAACAAACCATAGCTCTTAACCGAAACCTTTAAATACAATGTGATGATTGTGGTGTATTTTTGAATATTTTAGACTTAATGTGGTTTTTTTCATACTCCTTTTGGAAACCTAAAATCACACCTGTAGTTAGAAAAATTGTTTAGGTCCTCCTTTCTTTGACTAGCGTTAGGTACTTCCCAAAAATGGTTAGTAGTTTCAAAATAGATTCACAATATCATAATAAAATAACAAAGCAAAATGTTTGTAAATCAACTAACTACCATCGAATTTTACAAAAATAAGGTTTATTCCCAAATCATCCAAGTGATTTTTAATGAAAAGACTAAAATTTCTTTTGATTCCCGAGATCACACTAGGTGCAAGGGAAGAGAATACACAAATGCTAGCCTTGGTTATTTATAGAAAGTGAAAAAACATTTAAACTAAAAGATGATTAACAAAGTTTCCTACTTACTCTAATGATAGCAAAAGAAGGTTTAAGATTGCTTTTGATTCTCTAGATCACATGAAGTGCAAGAGAAGAGCATACACACCTTAACCCAAAATCATACAAAACATGGAAATAAGATTAATTCCTTCAAACCCTAAGTGATTTTATAAGAAATTTTACTCTAAATATATAAAATTGACAAAAAATGGCATCTAAAAACCTATGAAAATTAACAAAAATACTAAAAAATAATATGGAATTTTTGAGTTTGTAGGAAAAATTTATATAGACACACCTCTGCACCCCTGTCAGCGTGTGCGTGCTTGTTTCAACGTCTGCGTGCCTCTATTGACACATACGCGCCCCTTTTCAAAAAGTGACTGATAGCTAAAAAAGGTGATATACATGTGCACTTCCAGAGAAGCAGGTGTGCACCTATTTCAATGCATGCACTCCCGTTTCAACGTGTGTGTGCCTATTTCAATGCCTACGCTCCCAGTTCAACACGTACACGGCCCTTTGCTGGAAGTGGTCAAAATTTGAATTTTGACAATAATTTCTTCAAAAAGGTCAAATCTTTGGTATTTTCTGGTAATTTTGACAAGGCTTAGGCTCCTTGAATCTTGTAAGGAACATAAAAAAACACAACTTCTACCACTAATCTATTTGAAAGAATTACCTAGCTTGAAAAACTTATCTAAAACTTTGAAAAGTACTCTACAAATTTGAAATTATTATAAAAATATTGAGAAACTAATCTAAAAAGCTTTAAAAGTACTCTAGAAAGCTTGAAATTATTCTAGGAAACTTCAAACTAATCCAAAAAATTGAAATTAAAAACTTTGAAACTAAGTTTAAAAGCTTTAAAAAGTGAATGCAATGGGGTATTGTCCCTCCGGGCATGCCAAATGATGACACCCTAAAATTTACATGACTAAACAAGGTAAGCTAACACCATTTCCATCCATCTAGCCAAGGTTCTAAGTCTAGGAATGTAACATTAAGATAGAAGCTTAAAAGAATGCTTAACTAGTATGAAAACAATACAAAATCTAACTAAACATGCCTACTAATATGCTTGAATTACCTAGCATGGTTCTAAATAGACCTAAGAGGGAAATCAAATGGTTATGGTTGCTACTCCAAATAAGGTTAAATGGCCTCTCCAAATGACTACTTGGTCATTTTGGATATCCATCTACTAACCCCATTGAAGGCTTTAAGAAAGGATTGAACTTGTATATATATCATATTTATTATATGAGATGCAAATCAAAGCATGGTGTAAAGTATAAAGGAATGAGGTGCACCCTTTTTGTAGTTTTCCTTTTAGGAGAAACTTGTATTTATGTGCATGTGGGACTAAAAGCCCCAAATTAGATTAGAATTTCTAATCATGATTATGCCTTGCTAATCACAATTAGTGAATTACCAAGTGATTAAGAGGTGTGAATCCTTAATCAACTACTTAGGGTCAACTAGGAGGCTAGGATAAGCTTTTGAAGCTTGTTGAGATGTTGTGGAGGTGAATGGGGTGATTTTGAGTGGTTAGAAGAGGGGTTTAAGCCAATACTAGGGTATATT
Source organism: Taxus chinensis (assembly GCA_019776745.2). NCBI lineage: Eukaryota > Viridiplantae > Streptophyta > Pinopsida > Cupressales > Taxaceae > Taxus > Taxus chinensis. The sequence continues at coordinate 340,849,897 of CM034146.1, forward strand.
GACCAAAACAAGGGTAAAATAGCCTTAATTAGCTAATAAACGCTAAATGTTTGTTTTGAAGAGGATTTTGACTTACGATTCGCCGTAAAGTCGCATCCTAAATGTGAAAGGGGTTACACAATCAAAAAAGCGTTGTTAATTGGCTAAAGTGGTAAGAAACGTTAGTTAATTAGCAAACATCACTAATTATAATAGAATTGGCAAGAATGAGAGTGGTTTTTGTGCATTTTGGTAATAATATTGCAAACGCAGAATTTAGGTGTCTACATATGCAAATAAACCTATTCCTAGATATATAAATGAACATATACATGATGTTGTTTCTACTCATAGACAAGATGAATCTAAAGCTTTATCTCATTCTTCTCATACTTTTGAACATGTTTCTAGTGATTGAAATGATATATATCATGCGATCTCTCCTATTACTTCTTTACATGATAATGATAGTCTAGAAGAATTGATTGCTTGAAAAAATTTGGCTGATAGTGATATGGATTACATTCCTGATCATGAGGATGCTACTGAGGATGTTACTTCTTCCCAGACTGTTGAATGTGAATTTTCCACCATGTTTTCTTCTACCTCTGAGATTGCTTCCAATCCCATGCGTGATGATTCTACTCCTTTCATTAGTTCAACTCTCCTTGTGACTCCTGATTCCACATCTAGTGTTCGTACTAAGTCTCCATGTTCTTCACCTCCTGCATCTATTCCTTCCACCAACACACCTCTCATAGTCTCACAAGAAGTTCCATCTTACATTCCTATAGAATCTCCATTTTCTTTATCTCATTCCACATCAACTATTCCTTCTCAAATTTTGATGATCACTCATAATGGAAAGATTCAACCACTCAATGTACCTCTTCTTTCACTACCATTTCATCACACAAAATCTTATAACTCATGCATGTTATTGGAAAATTAAAATCTTAGGTCCAATCTCTCACTCTAGAAATCAAAGCCTACTATACGTCCATTGATAATAACTCTCATCATGACAATTATATTCCAAAGAAAATTCATAATCCAAATTTTCCAAAATATTTTGTCATGTCTACATTCTCTTGTTTCGATGGTATTGACAATCCTTATTTGAATCTCAAGCATTATCATCTTGTTATGGCTTCTTATTCCAATGATTGACTGTTACTCAAAGCTTTTTATCATATTCTTATCGATGATGCTCTCCAATAGTATACACACATATTATGATATGGAAGATACTTTTCGTAGGAGATTTATACTTAACAATGGTCCTATAATTACTCATGATCACTTACCTAGCTTGCATCATGGAGAGAATGAACCTACATTAGGTCATATTTTATGCTTCAATTCTTGTATGCATCAATTATTATTTTAGTATGTTGATTGAGAAAAGTAATTTATACTTTAACTTGGCTTGATTCTTGTATTTAAAGAACAATTACAATATGATACATGTGAATCATTTATACTTTTATGCTATAGAGTTATTGATATAGAACAAGATTTTATGGTTGCACGTGTTATAGATCCTACTTCTATTGCTTCTACTCCATCATATAAGGCTTCTTCTTCCTTTCCATTTGTTGAGAATACTCCTAGGTCTCCATCCCCTCCACCTCGTAAGCATGTTCCATATCCTCCACCGTGTAAGAATCCTCCATCTCCTCCACTGCGTCGATCTCAACTAAAGAGTTCTTATTCTATTGCTCATGATCCATTAAAATTTTCACATGCTACTAAGACTCATAATGTGATGTGCGCCATGCTAGATAAGTTCTTAATTCACTTTCCATCTAATCAGCATCCTCCTCCTCATCACTTGCATCACCAACGCAATATCCCATATTGCAACTTTCACCACATCAATGGCCATCGAGACAATGAATTTTGTGTTTTACACAAAAAAATACAACTAGAAGATAAAGGTGTCATTTCCTTTGGCTCTCACTCTCATGAGTGGTATTTTTATTATATTACACATAAGCATGCTTCCACTTAAGTTAGCTTGTCTCCATCACCCACTTCTAAGGTCTTCATTCATCCATCGCCTAAGGTCATTATCCATTCATGTCCTCCACCTAGCTCTTCCACTGTGGCACCATCTCATCTATTGCACAATGCTAATTTTTATCATTGGCTTCCTAAGCCGTAAGCATCCATGATTCCTTCCACTACATCTCCATTCATTGGAACCATCACATCATAAATTCAATTTGGTTCTTACACTCATGTTGCTACCACTTCACATGCTTCTGCCATCCCTTACATACCTCTAAATCTTTGGTAGGTGATTTCTGTGTGATCACCTCACTTCTCGACGACACACTCATGTTCTCAAGGATTTGACATGACTATTGAGGGATCTGTTACAAAATGAAAATTTCATTACTCATTTTTACACGCTACACTTCATTTTCTATCTTTCTCGCATGCACTTTCAAACCATTTCCCAATGATGCACTCTTGTTCTATGGTTCATTCTTCATTTTCGAGGCATCTTATATAAATGGAACTCATTTTCTAAACATACATTGGGGGCATCACTCTTCTCTCCCCTCTTCATCATACATACACATGAATACCTACATCATTCTACTATTTTCTATCATCTTCCTATTATAGTTCATTCATTGTATCTCTATCACATACATCTATTCCTATCTATCACATGCTATATATCATCATCCATTTCACATAATCATCTATTACACAATATAAATAAAACATCACAAACCAAAATATGAACAAAAATCATCACATATAATATTAATGAACATCAACACTATGTCATATTACCAAACATCCATCTCTATATATATCGGCAAAAAACATCATTTCAACATACAATCGCTAGGGTATAACCCCCCATCCATCAAATACAAACAATATACATCATAGGCTCTCCTCATTATCGCTATCTATATTTAGATGAGATCTATAACTATATGCTTCTCCTCTCAATATGTGTTGCTAGTCACTGCCTCGATATCTCTTAATATGGCTCTGTACCACTGCAAGCTCTTCTGACTGCATTGTATATCTTCCCTACAACTCCACAAATATCAAAAAGATATCCTAGGAAAGGGATACTCCTTTAGCAACATCCCTTGATCTCTCTATATCCACTCGTTCCTTGTCACACTCACTCAATAACATGGTACATGTGGCTACTGCTATTGGTGCTAGCTCAAAAAATGTGCATGTTCTCCCAATATTGTGTCTACTCAATCTAATATCCCACCTCTGAGGAGCACATCAAGAGGTAAATTTTGTGTCAATGTGTAGATCGACATATCAACAATCAAGTACCAATACGTTTCACCTGGAGAAATACAACCATGCATTAGTTACTACATGCATTTCTCAAATACACAATACCCAAATTAAAACTCACAGATAACAATAAACAAGACTTACGTTCTACTCATGTAGTCGCTACAGCATCCCCATTAGGGGGTAGATTCCTCTCCCCCTACTCCTCTTATTGGTGGCTCACCCACCTCATCCATGAAAACTAGAAACAATAGTACCCACTTATGGGCTGCCCACATATCAATATACACCTAGGTACATCTTGCATCATCCACCCCTATCAGCTCGATGGCCACATCTACATCATCTAGCCCATGATGCACCGAATCTACTCTTGTGTTGCCTGGTCTATCACGTATCCACCTCAATTCTCTAATGGCCCTCACCCACAAATATGTCTTTGTGGGCACATCTTAGTCCATGCCAAACTACCTAGGCACACACTCTTTTTGAAATAACACATTCACCCCAAGAAAGTGGTCCTCCAACCACATGGTGCATTGAATGCACCGGAGGTCAGCTCCATCTTTTGACCACCCACCGTAGTCTCTATACGGCCTCCATATCACGACCCCTATCCAGTATATCTCTATATGTCATCGTATCTATTACCTACTCCAGATACATATCCATCTCGCAGCAAATATCTTAGGTCTATCCCACCCCGTACGTGGCCCATCAAGTGGCCTCACTATAACAATATGATCATAAGACCTCACATGTAGCAATGTGATGTCTCAAAGTCCACCACCATGGTCCTCATGCACAAACTTGTATAAATGGGCCAACACACACCTCACCCAAGTAAATCTAGTACCATGTTCCTTAATATGTTGACATATATCATGCATCTTATACACAATACCTACTATGCCACCCTTCATTGACATTGAAGAAGAAATCACGACTACAATAAACTTCCATAATCTCATAACACATGATCTCAGTATGGTATCTAGGAAAACATGGGTATCAGTATGTACCTATGGCCCTATAAAATAATTTTTGGCTACCCTCATCTATCTATGAGCATTATCTACTGCCATTATCTATACCCTCTCACCCACTACTTGAAATCACAAAATACGATAAACATCCTCCAGGATCACAATTGTCTCCCTAATAGGTAACCAAAATGTAAAAGTGTCTGCACACCACATCTCACACAACAGAGTAATCATGGACAAATTATGGGGTACCTCCCCCAATTTCGCTATGTGCCATCGGCCGACACAGTCTATAATGTCCCACTAGGCATATGACAATCCCAAAGTCAAAAATTTAGTCAAATATCACCCTCTGCAAAACTCCCTCAAGTGAATATATCTTTGCACAACACAAAATGCCACAAAAATCTTGACATTAGTGCCTCATATAGGTCCAAATATAGTCACTCATACAACAAATATTCATCACAACATCAAAATTTTACATTACACTATAAACTAACTCTCCTGGGTCACCAATGCCCAGGAGTAAGTCTCTGGCGCCTGAGAGAAGGTCACTAGCACCTGAAACTAGGCACTAGTGTACCAGGGGATACATGCGTCCTGGTTGATATCGCCCAGAAAAATAAAAACCTAAATTTTGCAAAAAATTAAAAAATTGGGCACATTTTACCAAATTTTCCAAAAATACTCATGCATACCAGCTCGTCAGTCGTTTGCGATGTCACAACCACCACCATCCTCTCGAACCTATTCATCCTCACTACTCTAATCTATGAGATCTTCACAAACTCAGAGCTCAATTTTCAACTCAATTACGATTCAAATGAAATCACTATTCACTTTTTTACTCTCATTATATATAGTATTTTTTACATTTTCGACTTACTATAGTTATTATTTTTACTCATCATTCAAACTAATACACAACACATAGTTTCTCTCATATCTTGAGCTTCGTTACTTTGTTTCGTCCCCATTCATGACATCTAGTTACCTCATAATTTATCCTATCATCACACTGTATGCATATTCCCATAGGGCTATATTTCAAACTCACACAAGTATTCATCGACATACACACATTATTAAAAAACATATTCTATAGTATCATTGGTTCACTTTTTTATCTATACGTATCTCTACTTTCAGCTCAATGCTCAACATCGTGACCCCTCCCCCTTTTGCTGAAAGGGGGGAGTACAATCAGGATCACCTCATGATCCCTCTCTAGTTTCTACACAAGTAATTAGAAATCTTGGCACATTAACATCGTAATTTTTACTTTGATTCTATTCAAACAAAGGAACAAATCAATATATTCATGTCATTCAAACACATTCTATCATGTCAAATTCATTCCCCTAATGACCCAAGTTGGGGAAAAAGCATAAATTTCTCCGAATATTCTACTAATCATGTCAAAATCATCCCCCTTAATGACCTAATTTGGGGGCAATAAGTGAAAAATATCTCTATGAGTATTCTACTAAGCACACAATTTCAAACAATTGTAAATCATCCTTTATCACTTCAATAAAATCAATCAATCAACACATTCTATCATTTCCTCCTAGATGACCTTGCATGGGAGCTACACTTCTATCGCTTCTAGATGACCTAACTTAGAAGCCACTCAAACACAAAACTAAAATGGATCAAAATGGAACTAAATTTGGTCTCTATCCGTCTGCATTGGTTGGACCTTTTCGAGGATGTAGTCATAGTTGGAGAGTAAAACTATAACCTCTCTCCCTAACACTCTTCCTCTGGTGGTAGGACGCCCAAATCCTTCAGTTTTTCAAACATACACACAAAATCAGACCGGGAACTGATCACTCCCTACCCCTTCAAATCTCCATCAACAAAAAATCATAATCTTTAAATTCTCCGAATCAAATCATCAATTCTCTCCAAAGTTCTCCTTAGAAATGGTTCACTATCTCTAGTTATACCACATGGATCAGCATATCGATCCATGGTTTGTCATGCTACATGTTCTTATATTATGCACATACTTCTACAATAGGGCTTCACCAGATTTCTTATTGTTATGTTCTTTACTTCCTTTACACTACTTGAATTTCATTCAAATAGCATAAAGGGGGTGAAAATGTAGACACAAATTCACGCACATACTACTACATTACTATGTCAGCAAGTATGATGTTATATATATGGATCTTGAGAGAGAAAAGTATTCACTAGTGACACATCCCCCTGTCCATCCCCTTGTTTTACTTGACTTCTTTTGTATTTCTCTTTTATATCTGTCACTTCTGTTACATATGTCACTCCCACACATCTTTCTGGTCAGGTCACAGGGATCCTTGTCTGTCAATCTTTTCACATTTGTTATCATTTACTCTAGGACACTAGCGCTCGACCTAGACACTAGCACCCAGGTGCTTGTGTCCAGATTTGGGCACTCCTATCCTACTTATTTCTTCTTTTTATTTTGACATTTGTGATCGTTTATCTTTTCAATTATCTTACCCTTATCCCAAGGTCTTAGTTAACATGTTGTGTTACTAGTGTCAAAATTTAAACAAGTGATCCCTATATATACACATCATACATACCATTATAAGGGAATGACAATTATCAAGGGCTATCTATCTACATCCTATTAAAGGGATTGCATTCTTTGGGCTACTTATTCTACATACACTGCATAGGAAGGGGAAGTTATGAATTCCACCCACATGTTTGCATTCTATCTAGCCATAGCCCTCTATCTTGACGCCATTAGCGTGAAGGTAAACTTAAGGAAACCATCGCACAAACAAGGACATAGAATTACATGGAGTCTGAGATGTAGTGCAGCGCCCAGATCATAAGTTCACTTTGTCAGGTGACTGTTGGGGTCAGTCTGACTCCCCATTTTTCATATTTCTTTTTTAGGATTTGATGTGTTTTGGTTTTTTGTAGGTGAATATTATTTTGCATGTAATAAGTGACATCTGTGGACATTTTGCGACATACAGGAGACAAAGAGGGAATATTAGTGACAACCTTACGACCCTGTGAAAACTAGTTTATGAGGTCTTGTATAGGCTCTGACACCTATTTAGGGTCTTTGGCACCCCAATACCATCCCATGCACCCTAGTCCAGCCATATCCGTCAGCTCTGCAATTTCCTGAGTGGCGTTGTGACAATTTTCCATCTCTATTTATTAGTTTTCCATCACAAAACATTTTAGGATTGGGTGAACATCAACCAAGTCATTCTTATCTCTTTACTTCAGTTAGGGTTTCTATTTCATGAGATTATATACTTGTATTGTATCATTTGTTGATCGTATGTGACTCTATAATTTTAGATTTAATATTCAAATTTTATTAAATCAATATAAAAACTATAATATAATAATATTACAATAAAAATTATCACATTACAAATTATAAAAAAGGACGTAAATCTCAGTCATGATTGACCCCACAAAATTTGAGGAATATCAATGTCAGTAGCATCATTCCACTTAACATTAGTAGAATTCCTCAAATCACCAACACTGCTAATAGTATTTCCCAAACCTAAAAAAAAACTACCCCCAACATCACTAGCCCCAACATCAACATCTACACCATCAACACTCACATGCCCACCCCAGTAGTCTTATTCCTTCCATGTATACTTTTATGAGGCACTCCACTTTGAAGTGGGCTTGATCTCATGCATTTCTTACATAAAATAAAAATAACATCATTACAAACTTTATTAACTAAAATTACAATCATATATATATTATAGTCAATTTAGTTTTGGTTGGTGTAGTTCTGTTGTTATTTCCCTATGCAAGTAAGTGTATTCAAAACAATGGATATGCTCTTTGTGCCAAGGTTGGATCATTTCTACATAATCTTCCTCCTGTTAGAAAATACAAGTACATTATTCAATGAAATGCTTGTTAAAAATATCAAACTAAAACATGTATTAATGGATTTAATAATAAAAAATATTGAACTTACAAATTAGGCATGTACCTCTCAAAGCCCATGAGCCCTGTGGAATTGGTGACCTTCTTCTGGAATTGGTCCTATGTCAGTTTTTTTCTGTTGACACATTTGACCATCACGATCAAATGTGTCCCAATACTCAATGGGCTTCTTCCATACTTCATGCTTATAGAAATTGGCCCTACAAATATTTTAAAAATAATTGTTTTGATGAGTATTACATTTTTAAAAATGAAAGATTTATAATTATAAAATATACAACATTTTGAAAAGATTAATTATTAGTATAACAATTTTAAATCTAATATATAAAAAATGATCAAATTATGAACTATACCTACCTACCATTTGTTTTCCACTATAACCATGAAAACATTTGAGTTAGATTTTTCTTTATGAACTTTCTCTCTCTCTCACTAGAAGTAATCATTTTCCCACTTCTCCAAGACATATGTATTAAACAAAAGTTAGCATATTAAATGTCATATAGTAAAAATCACAAATAATAGATAATATAATGTAGTAAAAAATAAATTTTATAATTATTCAAAATATTTTTATTTGAAATTATATTTTGAAGGAAGATCGTATGTTATTTTTTAAAAAAATGAGTATATTCTATTTAATTTTATTCTTAATAAATTTGATATTTTTATTAAAATTACTTACATGTATACTCCATTAAATTTAACTATATCTATGATAGAAATACAAAAGGGAAAATCAACGATTGCAAGTAAAGGCTAGAGGAAGGAAAATTCATGTCTGGTTCGAACTCCCAAACTATGGAATTAGAGCATGTGACCATGAATCGGTTCTAAGAATGCATTTGCACACATCCCCAAGCACTCATACCCATGCAACCACCAATAATTTATTCAAAATTGATAATGGATTTTAGAGTTTCCTCAAGATATCTAACTCAACTAAAAAATTAGACCATGCATACTAGGATCCACTATAGGCATACCATTATAAAAGGTAGTCATGCTATCGAAGTATTTTCAACCTTATTCTATTAAACATCATTTGTACTTGATAATCAAATAAAATAAGCTTTCATGTAAATGGTTTTCTTTCTAACACTCCATCATATCATATATTTTTATGATATCATTGCAAATCCACTTTCAAATTTTTCTTCATTAATTTCCATACCCCACTCCAAAATCCCCATTTTAACACAAGCTAGGAGGAGGCTGGAAAATGGTCGCTGGGTTTGGATTATTGTATTTTATGCAATTTCTCCAAGGATTATTCATCAATCCCATATTATATATATCTATCTATGTTTGTTGTCCATCAAACCACTTTTCGTTAAGACATGACCAAATAGTTCCTACATTCTATGTATGCACTTATATTAGTGCAGGCTAAACAAATGTCAGTTTCATTTGATAAAATAGGTTCAGTGACTCGTGAGGAGATCCACGACTTCTACTAATCTTAAATTAACACATTTTGTGACAATACATTTGGTCAAAAATATTTCAAGCATCAGACACCAAGGAAAGATTCCTTCAATCACATCTTATAATAAGTCGGGGAGAGGCACCAATTAGTTAACATGTACCTGAAGATGATAATGGATTTGTGATCAAATGTCTCAATATAAAAAATATGTACCAATAAATATGCAAAGAGTACCAAATACTAGTTTGTAAGGGCTATTCTTATCATGACATGTGATATGTTCATCTATTGGTCACCCATACTCAACTATTGGTGCACCTAATTTTTATACTAAACATATTTAAATTATTCATTTTCCTCCAATTCCGCACATTAAACTAAAAGGGGAATAACTTTTCATCATATGCTACACAATGAAGTATTTTTAAAATACTAACAAGGTACCTACATGGCCCTTTTCCATGTGCAAAGTTAGGGGGCTCATATACTAGTACATCTCCCCTAGTTATTTCTACATTTCTCCAACCATTGCAAACCTCAAATTCCAAGGAAATATTTTTTCAATCACACCTTAAACCATTATAGATTTTAATTCCAAAAGGGCTTCTTCCTAATGCATTTTCCAAATAGTTTATGCCGCTTATGTATGCTTTCCTACTTTGCATTCATCATTAATAGACGCCACATCTAAAACCCTTAAACAATATCATTTTCCATTAAGGTTGATGGGTGTAATGCCTACTCCCCCTTGCAACACTCCACCCAATCAATCATCTAAACCACTTTTCTAACCACCATTTATTTTTTCATATGTTTCTCTCATGTATTTACTTATTCCTGATTTCCCCCCCTTTTCTTTATGAATTAGACCTTATTTTATTTGAATAATATCCTTATTATTTATAACAAAATTAACATTTCATAAATATTTTTTATTTTCTTTTAATTTATAAGTTAAGTCACTAGGCTTGAATTTCAATTCAATATCAATGAAGATACGCCTTAGTTCAAGATTCCCAGCAGGATAATGTTCAAACCTTAACGACTCAGGTTTTGAATGTGATAAATATTAATTATAAATATATTAATTTATTATTGTCATTCATTACTATTATTATGAACTATCACACATTAAATTTTTATATTTATATAAATGCTAATTCCCATTTGGATTCAATCCTGGGCCAAATAACTCACTAACATATGCCAAAACCAAAATATCAAGCCGAGGTGGTTGGTAAGGCAACGAAAAACTTTTGAATTATTGAGAGCCCACTCAAGAAGAGTCCAAGTTGGCTTGGCATAGACAAGCCATCATTGGGAGAATATATGAACTCGGACATAATTTCAAAACATTCATCCACCTTGAGACACCAAAATACAATGTCCTTAAGTGAGGTTGGCAATAAGAGGGAGGGGCACTAGAAAATGTGCTAATGTTTTCAAGCATGCGTAAATAGAGACCTTCCCATAGTAGCCTTATCCTCTCCAACACTTGAAATAATAGGGTTCCTAATGTGATTCTCTAAAATATTTTTGTAATTTGGTAGAAAACACACTAACAATAGCATTTAATGTGTTATGGAAATACATTCATAATAAATAACTTAAATTAAAGAATTAAATAATTGTACTACATGAAATAAAAATATATTATTGTAGGAAGAAATTTTGTTGTAGAAATAAAATTATTTTTTACAATTGGTAATGTATAGAAATTCGGAAAACTGTATAGGAGAGATGTATGTTGAATATCTTTGTAATTGAGAATGTGTGCAAAATAGGAAAACTTTGGAGAAGAGATGTATGCCTAACATAAATTCCTTTTATATGACGATGTATAAAAATGGGAAACTCTATAGGAGAAATATATGCCTAAAAAATTACAAACCTAAAACCTACAACTTATGTCTACTAAAAACAAACTTGCAAACTTGTGTCTTCATTTGAAACCATATTCTTTATAGTGATACAATGTAGAAGATGGAAAGTTATCAAGAATAGTCATTGAGGGATTCCAAATGGGAACTGAAAGGTCATCCTATATGGAGATGATATGCATACACCTTGGGGTGGATTCAAATGAGAAAACAATGAAAAATCCCAAAATAATAATATTATTATAAAATTATTGTTTTTACTCCTTTTCGGGGTCATATCTCCTAGCTTGTTGACCCAATTTTCAAACTAGAGGACTTGTTGGAAAGATGATGGAGTGAACTTTAAAAAACCACTACAACAATAGATCGTATAAATTCTCTTAAGACCCTAAAAAATATAAAATACTAAAAATTGCTAAAAATAGTTTTAAGGAATTTCTAAAAATATAGTTTTAGAAGTATTTGTCTAATTGTTGATATGGATCATTCCTTCTCTAAATGCCCATCCAAATCATTTACTACTAAAAATGGATTTCAATAATTTCTAAAAATAGACTTCATAAATAAGTTTCTAAATGTTGATATGGGTCAATATTTCTCCGAGCACTCATCTGGATCATTTCCCCTTACTTATGAAGCAATGTGCCCCATTACTTTTAAGATTGATCTCTGATGTACACAAAAAATTATGAGTGTAGAAGTTGTTTCCTTCCACTTGAGTGGGTTTTTACCTCCCAAAATTCATGTTTACTATTTTTAGAGACCTCTATCTAGGGATATCCGTGAACCAACATGTAGAACTATTATGGTTGTACTTCTTGCAAATATCACAAGTATAAAGATTCCAACAATGAGAAGAATAGTGACCTTTTCTACAACAATGAGTGAAAATGATGTGATCAAACAAATAGCTCCCATATGCATGAATAAAAGGCTCACATCAATGTTAAGAAGAGTTTTCTAGAAGAAATCTTACTTTATGAATGTGGGCCCCATAGTGGGTTGAGATGATTCTTTAATGTACTCGAGACCAAAATTCTTAGGTCTATTTTCCACTTCAATAAGTTTATGAATTCCTTGACCATATTTTCCAACACCCTCTCCATTATATTCCATTTTATTTATTATCTTGAAACTAATACCTTTTGCGTGTTTTTCAAAACTAACAATCAAATATGGAGAATTATCAAAATGTGTAGAACAATAATAACATACCATTTTCCCCTCTATTTTTGTTTATGCATTTACAACACTTTTCTTATTCCTTTTTAAATATTTGAGTTTATCTTGTAGGATGGATAAGTCTTGTTTAATATCTTAAAAAATGTTGTTTTTCTCCAAGTTGATTATGAGTGCATAAATTCATTACACCATGCCTCTTCTTGGAGCAACCCTTCCGTAATGAGGCTTTTAATATATGACATATTTTTCTGCATAATCAACATTTGCTCCATAATCATGCTAAGATCGATTATTTACAAGGAGTTAATTGTTATTATTTTGTGGTGCTAAAAATGGATTTACATCTTGAATTATGCCCCTTTCTTGTTTTTTTCGGGTGGATTTTCCCATCATTTTCAAAACCTCCAAAAAATTGGAAAAAACCCTTTAATACCCAAAAATTGGTTATTTGCGAGGAGTAATTTGTGCTTATTCAGCAGTCCTAGAAATGGATTTGCATTTTAAATTGTGTACCCCTTCTAGTTTTTTTAACTAGATTTTCCCATCATTTTCAAGACCTCCAATTTTTTTAAAAAAACCTCTCTAATACCATAGATCCAAAATATTTTCACAATTAAGTGGAAAACACACTAACATTGGTTTTTAATATGTTATCAAAATACTTCATAATGAATAGCTAAAATTACATAATTAAAGAATTATACTACAGAAAATAAAGCTATCTTGGTGTAGAAAGAACTTTAATTACAAAAATAAAAGTATTTTATTACAATCAATAATGTATAAAAATTGAGAAAACTCTATAGGAGAGATGTATGAAAAATATCTTTGCAACCGAGAATGTATGCAAAACAAGAAAAATCTATAGGATATATGTATGCCTCCTAATTCCATGTAAATGAAGATGTATATAAATGAGAAAACTCTATAGGAGAGATGTATGCCTCAAAACTTACAAACCTACAACACGCAACTTATGTCTACCAAAAATTTCCGTTTGCAAACTTTCATCTTCTTTTGAAGCCATTTTCTTTATATCGGTATGATGCAGTAGATGGAAATTTGTTAGGAATAGTAAATGAATGATTCCAAATGGGAACAAAAAGGTCATCCTATATGGATATGTCATGCATACACATTTGGGGTGAATTCAAATGGGAAAAAAGAAAAAAATAAAAAATAATAATAATATTATATTATTATTTTTTGTGCTCCTTATCAGGGCCATATCTTCTAGCCCATTGACCCAATTTGTGAATTGAAGCATCTGTCAGAAAGATGATAGAGAAAAATTGAAAAATACACTATGATGATAGAATTTTTTTATCATTGTATAATATGAAGAACATAAATGATCTAAAAGCCCTAAACATGTTAAATACCAAAATTCTAAAGCATTCTAAAAATTAGATTTTAGGAATTTCCAAAAAAACAAGTTTTTGAAATCCCACTCTGATTGCTAATACAGAGAATTCCTACTATAAATACCCATCGGATCATTTATTACTAAAATAGATATCAATACTTTCTAAAAAAAGACTTTCATAAATCCTTCTCTGAATGTTGACATGGGTCATTCTTGCTCCGAGCACTCATCTAGATCACATTCTTTGCTTATCATTGAAAAATCTATATGCATTTGGACACTCCTCTTTTTTCTTATACATCTTCCTCGCTAGACCAATTTTTAACATCTAGATGTATTTATCATTATACATACGACACTTAGTGGGAAATGTGGTTCTAGACTTAAGAGGAAACATTTTGATTAAGGTGTAGCCTAGAATCTTAGGGACAATTATTTTCATCGTTTCATTTTTTCTTGGGGCCATACTTCTTGCTTAACTAAGTAGTAGAAAGATGAATTCAATCTAATTAACACTTAATTATTTTCAATTTATTTATGAAATACTTACCCAGGTTGTAGAATCTTATTGTTGACTTATATATATATATATATATATATATATATATATATATATATATATATATATATATATATATATATATATATATATATATATATATATATATATATATATAGTTTCTACAACAATTTCTCCCGATCTAGTGTTCAATCATGCTCCCCTATTTTGGAAATCCTTTTTGAGGATCCTCTAAGAAATATAGGGGATCAAAAATTGGTAAAATATCAAATCAATAAGATGATAGCGTATGAACACTTCATTAATGATGGCACTCATATATCAAATTACAACCTTTTTGTCGCATCAATGCATTAATTACTCATATTTAAACTTTACACAATCATATTTGATCAAAAAATCAAGGATTGTTCCTATTTAAAGGTACACTCTATGCTGAGAAATGGGATAGATGGTTGAGATTATGGACACATAGGGAGTCACACAAAATATCAGAATCATGAATCCCTTTATAATGCTTAGTGACATCCAATATTGTAAGAGTGACAATTAGAATCAAAATTCAAAATCAACAAACAATCTTTGAGTCTTAGGTCACATATATCTATCACTTAGTGTGTCAAATCTGGATATGGATTGTCTATATTGAATCATGTATATCAATGGTAAATATTAGGATCTAATTTCCTCATAAATCACACATACCAAATGAGATTTATATACTTACATTTCATATCAAATCAAGATATTAATGGTCAATCTTAAAATATCTCTCAATAAAATGTGATTACTTTATGACTGATATTACAATATTAAAGTTTAGATTAAATCAATATTTAAATTGATAGATAATATTACAATCACAATGTACCATTTTTGTATATGTGGGATGTGATCCTAAGATTGATGGCGGGGATTAAACCTTGAATAAAGATGACCAAATTAGAATCCCTTCGATAAACTTTGATCACTTTCCAAATAGTATTACAATATTGATGGTTTAGATTAAATCAAATTTTAAATTGATGGAAAATCTTACAGTCATAACTCAATGTTTATCTCTATACATAGGAAAATATGAGAAGATTGATGTTAGAGATTAAACCTTGAATATAAACTAATCTTAAGATCATAGATCAAACATATGTTGCTTTCCATCAACCAAGAAGATCTATGTACAATATCCATATCTCAATTCCATTATATATAATTTCCCACTTCTTAGATTAAAAGGTCAATGTACTACATCAATTAATGAAGATCAATCACCAATATTACTATCTATATCACACCCTCTGTGTAGAGCCATATTTTAATATTACATTATCGATGGTTGTGATCAAACTTACTTTGTAACTATTGGGCCCAAATTCAATCACACATAGATCAAGGACAAAACCATGTATGTGTAGATATGTGTAGGTAGTACCATTTAACAATCAGGATTGTCACATTCTTATGCCCTTTGAGTAAATAAAATGACAAGTATACTTGACTCAGATTGCAAGACAATCACAACTGCGTTTTACTGAGAATCACACATATATTACAAGAAAATTGTAGTTGTGATTCCCACCTATGTTAATATTTCACTAGAACAGTGCTACAAAAAGTTAGATCTATCCTATTTTCTTTGCCTTTCCTTCTTCGAAACTTACAAAATCGAGATATGCGAGCAAGAGAGAAAGAAAACTCAATCATATTCTTTATGCACTAAGATCAAGGGGATGGAAGGAGGGGGTGAGGGTGCTTTTATAGATTTGGAATGTATAGGGGAATGGGACACACATGGGTGAAATTTTTATTGGGCATGCATATGGGTAAGTGTGAAGGGACAAAATTAAATGTTAGTGGGTGAAGGTTAATAAATTGGTGGCGAGATGTCTTTTAGCTCCATTTTATGGGGTTTTATGATTTTTTGGCCTTTTTTATGTTTTATAATGTTTTGATATTTTTGAATATGGGACCTTATGCGCAAGGTATGTTTTCTAGTGTGTAAATTTTGCCCCTTTTTTATCTGTGTATAATGGCAGGAAAGATTCAACACAAAAACTAAAGACGAGATGGGGGTCGTCTAACCCTATGATGGTGGTTGCCATAGTAGTAAGTTTAACTGGTTGATTGGATAGAAAAGAACTTGGAAATGTGCTTGATGGGTCACTTCATGAGGAGTCTATGAAGGGATTGATAGGTTTATTTCATGAGGAAGAGACTTTAGAGTCAATTGATTTGATGAATGTTGATTGATTTCTGTATGCACCCAAATTTACACAGTGCTACATTGTCAGAACAGTTCAAATCCCCGATGATGATAAAATATCAATTCTAATGATGACCAAGTCTAATTTCCTACCTTGCAGCATGTTCTTGTAGCTCATTATGCTTTACTTATCTTTTCCTAGCTTTTAACTACTTTCCTTAGTTAATTTACAGCTTTTCCGAAGATTTTTGGCCTTTAGTTATGGAACCATGCCCTGATAGTTATGCAACCACCGATGGGGGTTGTGTAACCGTTACTCAACCTTCATGGCGATTGTGTAACTGTTGGTCTGCATAGACTAGTAGTTGCATGTACATTTAACCAAGTCTTTCTAGCTTGTTTTGAACACATGTCACCTTCTTCAAACTCATCTTTTTGTGCATGTTTCTTGACTGAATTACTTGTTCTTGAGCTTGTTAGATGTGTACAAACTTCTCCTTCCGTACTTGCTATTATTATTAAGTTAACTACCCCTTCTTTGAGTGATGTGTATTTTCTTAGCTGCCAAGTGGGATGGACCACTTCCCTAGCCAAATTTCTATAAGAACCAAGATTCTTCCCGAAGCATTGGTTGGAGTCTCTTGATTTGGAATTGTATTTTTATGTTGTTAGAATCCTGACAAGAAGTACACAAGTAAACTAGTTCATTTTCCGTATTGCTCTCATGCTCGCTTTGTTGCTACCAAACTACATGCAAACCAGCTAGCTCCAACACTCTCACATTATTTCTACACACTTTCTAGTGGTACTCCCTAGACACGTTTGGATACTCATCGTAAAAGAAGATGAGGGGATATCAAAAAGCATTGTCAGCATTGGATTTGTCTCTATACAACATTTCAAGGTTAGGGGTGTCATTAAATTCCTAGAGGTTTCTTTGTTTATTCAGATCTAGATTTAAAGTTATAATATGTTAGAATACATTTATTTTAGAAAGGTAGTAATTACAGTAGTAGTTCACATTAGTAAATATTCATTTGAAAATAGCTTCATTGTGGATTCTTGGGAATAAAGAGATTCCTCCCATGGTGTGACTGTCATCCTTGTGGATTTTCCTTGGAAGAATTCAGAGGAAAGGTTCTTGCCACCCATGTCTTGTAAATCTTCATGGGAAGTTTATTTACCTATAGTTTTATATTTCTTCATTTCGAAAGCTTCTATTTTACCAGGGAAACTTTAGGGAAAGAATTACTTTTGAGAATCTTTTTCATTCTTCCCATGATTCTGAGGTAGATCCAAAAGAAGTAATATCCATAACTATAAATTAGGAAAACATTTATTTGATTAGAATAGATTGAATCCTTTACAACAAGGAAATGGCCACATCTGGCTATTTCACTGTTTAGTTTAATTTGTTTTAGAGTAAAAGAAATTTCATTTAATTAGAGGAAATTGTATTATTTGTGCACATTTCTTCTATTTTCTAGTAAACAAAAAATTCCAAA
Source organism: Taxus chinensis (assembly GCA_019776745.2). Classification (NCBI taxonomy): domain Eukaryota; kingdom Viridiplantae; phylum Streptophyta; class Pinopsida; order Cupressales; family Taxaceae; genus Taxus; species Taxus chinensis. Next base: position 340,868,177 of record CM034146.1, read on the forward strand.
AACATTAGATTAGATTAATTAGTTCTTTTATTTGTTTTATTCCCTTTTGTTAAAAATCATTGAAAAAGCACAAAAAGAAATAAATTATATTTACTTTCTTTGTTTAATTAATTAACTTTCATTTGTTAGATTAATTAGTTGCACATAGATTTAATTAGATTCAAGGAGAGTAATCAAATTGATTTAATTAAATTATGCTTACTTTTATTTGTTAATTTAGGCACATATAATTAATTATATGGAAATTAACACAACTCCCTATGTTTCCTTAGTTGTCCTAGGTTACTTAAACATTGACCTTGCCTCTTGTGGATTCTTTATGTGTTTTGTTTGTTTCCTTAGATTAATTTATTACACATCCACATGACCATCCAAATCCCTAGGAATCCTAGAGCTAGTGTGTGATCCAAGAGTGCCACAACCAAACATAGTTGCTTAGTTAACAAACATTGATCAAGGCCTCAGACATCTCGTTTTCCAAACCACCCAAGTTCCTCCCATTATTATCTCATAGCTAACGGATTTGAACATTGAATAAATCGGACAATGCTTTCAATGTTCTAGCATAATCAGCCTAGTCGAGATTAGATTCTGTAATCCATAGATTCATCCTTCCTATACGTCTCTTTTCACACCTCCATGACCTATCTGGAGATTTTTACACATTAGATGTAGGATGATTTCCACTTGTATCCCACAACCCATTTAATGAATATTTGGTGATTCTGATATTGATTGAAAACCTTTGTGTAACCATCCTCCTTGTTTATTCCATCTCACCCACATAGGTTAGACATTCTTTCATTTCCTTATATGAGTACATTCTTGTAGTTCCCGTAGCAGACATTTGTTTGCCTTGAACTATATTTTGTCCATTTCCACATATTTTCAAATATTCTACCTATTCATCCTATTTATCCATTCTATAGCCATATTTCCATCTCATATCATCTATTATGGCACGACCTTGGGAGGTCGAGTGCATCCTAGAGTCACGTGTTGATTCTTAGACATATAAAATTGGTGAACCCAACGTGAAGGACTAGTTCCTTTTCGTTTCCTATTTTATTTTCTTTCTTTCTTATATCCTTTTCCTCTCAAATTATTCTACAAGTGTTTTTACACCCCCAAAATATTTCGGGTCATGGTTAATATAGGCCCATTTTGGGTCTTGAAGCTTATTACGCTACCATAGATGAGTATGCAACAATCACCTTCTATCAGGATGGGCTGATAATTACTCATCCAAAACCTCTTATCTCCTCACACTCCCCCTCCTCAAGGTACCTATAATACAATCATCAGTTAGAATTGAGGAGATTGATCAACCTAGCTATAATGTCTATAACCCATTGAGTTCTTCTAGCTCAAATAACATGACATTTACGAGAGAACAAAGGTTCTATCCTCAGGTTTTGTCTAGGCCTCAAATCAGTATGCAAAACTGATTTATCTTCCTATTTTTTACCAAAAATGATGATTTCCTAACATGGCTCAACCAAAGCGATCAAGAATTTTAATGTAGTATATATTAATCCTTAGATAGGATGTAAGGTTATATTGATGTTCTTCTCAAGAACAATGTTGTTACCCCTCCTCCTACGACAAAAAATCCACCTAAAGAGGGGTATCCTACTAGGGATCAATCCCTAGTAGGACATCATGTTCATTTTCCCCCTAATAAGGATTAACACATGCCTAGTAAAAATATAATGCCTTCGTCAGGAAATGTGATTTCAACATTGGTGATAGAATTTAGGAATTAGGGCTTGCCCAACCTTTGCATTCCACACCATTAATAAGAAAAGGAGATGTTCCCCACCAAATTCAAAACCATAGTTATGTTCCCTCTACACCATCACCTTCCCAGGTCCATATGGGTGTTCCTAACCCTGGAGACCTTCTTACTGGATTAGGCACATTAGGCATGCCCTCTCATTCTTCATACAGATACCCACCACAGGGGCCAACCAGAAGTGCATGTTCTCAAATTCCATTCCAATTGGCAATGTGACGTTCCCTAATTTTCATCCCTACTAATCCATATCAAAACAATGTTCCCCCATATCTTCACATGTATTCAAAATCACCACAAGGGGACATGTTTTCTTATGATGGTTCATATTCTCAGAAACAAGGGGTTCCTTATGCCCCAACAAATGCCTATGTTGCACCATACCAGGCTCATGTTCTTCCTCTGCCTCCCCATCAAGGACTGTTAATGATTGAGTCATATGTTATAGGCACATATTATGAGTATCTCAAGGAGCCTCTTGACTTCACCATACAAAGTGTAATCATCCCATGACCATTTTCAGATCTTCCAAAATTCAAAGGGGAGGGGTATCCAAATGCATACATCAAAGCATATGCCACTGCCATTAGAGAGCTACTCCTATGGAATGCGTGTTGTAGCAGAATATATTACCCAAGACCCATAAGGGGATTTCTCTCGATTGGTACTATAGAATACCAGAAGCTTCAATTCACTCTTTTCAAGACAACTCATATCCAAGTTCATAAAGGATTTGACATGAATAATGCTCTTGCAGAACGGGAATTAGAAAATTCCTTCACATCAAAGCAAAAGAACATAAATCGAATACTAGCCACCCATTTCATCCAGAGGTGGCAGAAACTCCTATATTTCTCTAGCAGTGCTCCCAACATGGTTCAAACAAGGCTTTGTGATCTATTCCTCCAATCCCTCAATTGAGAAAATAAGGAGGAAGTACAAAAGTTTCCTCTCATGAGCTATGAAGAGGTCTTAGAGGGTGCTCTCCACATTGACCAAGAGGCACCGATAGATAGCAGGATCGAAATACTTATGGATTTGAATGGGAAATTGGTCACTTCCTCTCAAGGTAATTCAAATTACCCCAAGGGTTTGCAAAAAACAACAATCAAGGACCCAAGGTCCTTAACAAGAACCATGGTGCTACAATGGATAGTGTAACTGACAAATCTAAGAAGCCAAACATTGTTAACACTAACAACACAAATAATAGTAATAAAAATGTAAATGCAAACAACCAAAGGAGTAACAATTTCACTCCTTCCATTAATGCAATTTATTGTTGTCTTCCTCATATTCCTCCTCAACAAGTCTAGGCCCAAGGCCTGGTTCAATACCCAAACCAATATCTAAACCAATTTCTAAATCAGTATCAGAACCAAGGCCAGAGGCCTCCAAACTTCAACTATAATGATCAATAACTGAATAACAATAGGAACTATAGGCCACAACAAAATCAAAACCAAAGACCTCACAACTACGATCCTGACTTATATTGTGGTTTCCATAGGGTTAGAGGACACAATGCTCAAACATGTCGTGATTGTAATAAATTCATAAAATGGCTTTTAGAAGACCAAAGACATATCTTCATTGAGATGTTATTATCTAATCCCTTGGCACATACACATAATACTCACATGGGGCATGTTTCTCCACAAAATTATACTCTTGGGGTTTATAGAGACCCTCTTCCAAAGCACCCTAAAAATGGAAATATTAACCCTCATGGTACCAACAAGGGGATGTCCATGGGGAAAAATGACCATGAGGCATCTACATCCTTGGATCCTCGAGTAGCTTCTCCTTTGGACCAACAAAATAAAACTAAGATTGTAGGCTTAGTTGAACTACAAACCAAATCAATGAAGTCCATGCGATGACATTGCACAAGCAATGATTATTCTTCACAACATCTCCCCATTTATCCCTCCATGTCAGATGATATGTCGGTAGATCCTAAGCCAGTAGGGGCCTATGATTTGATCATGATACTTGACTAAGACATTTTCACACATCTCCTTCCTAGATTTGTTAAAGAATTCCCTGTGCATCGATCTATCTTTATTAAAAGCACTAGGTCTTAGGTCATCTGATCACATCACTCCTCCTCCGGCGGCCTAAATCAATCATATATACTTCTATGTCAATGCCCTTATGGTAACTTAAGAGAGATGCCAAATTTCTATATGATATCATCAAGATGCCTACCGATGTTGAGCTGGCATGGATAAGGCGATCCTGAATTGTTATATATGTAGGTTTGCATTTATAACAATTACATTAAGCGTGAAACGATAGATGATGGGGTTGCTATTAATATAGTTACCTTTCATGTTTCTACAAAATTTGGGCTATAGAGAGACTGAATTTTTCCTCTACCCAGAAACACACTGAGAAGCTATGATAGTTCTCAAGGACAACCTCTATCAAAACCATAATGCTTCTAAGTAACTCTTGGAACACAAGATTGTGTTGAATGAATTCTATATCATAGATACGGTAAATTAACCATAATATGAATCCTCAGAATGACCTTGGGTTCATAGAATAAAGGAAACTCCTTCCACGTTATTCCAAGAAGTCATATTCTTGCATATAGGGAAGGTCTTTGTGGCTCGAAGTGACCCGAAGCCATTCTAAATCCACCTGGCTAACCTTAAGAAGAAACCTGAGATTCATACTGAATTTGAGCTCCTGGCTAACCAATTAAACAACCTTAATCCTTCAAGGGAATCCATTCCCATGAATAATCTTGATCCTACGACTGAGTTGGAATCCCCTAAGGTAATTTAAGGGTCAAATACTAATGAAAACAAAGCTGAAGTGGTAGAAATCATGTCAACAAAAACCACAGAATGAAATCATGTTAATCTCTTGGAGGAATGATTTGCTAATTGTTCTCTCCATTTGATTCTTTGGGCATAGGTCATGATATTGGAATTGCCTCTCTTCCATCAAGTGTCTTTGATGAAGGTTTGTATGGTTGATGTCTCTAGAAGTTAAGGAAGAAGACTCCAAGAATGATCAAGATTTCTATCTTCCCCTAACAACTGTTGGACTCTCAACTACGATGGTGCACAAAGTTCACTTTGGTGTTGGGGAAAGGGTGATCCTCACTTCCCTGAGAGGGAGGATCATGCCTTTTGCCTTCAAACTGAACTTTGAATGTATAAACAATGGAGATAAGTATGAGGGTATAATTCTTGGCCTTATCATGGCCAAGAGAATGGGTGTGAACAATGTTAGAGTCTCGGGTGAATATCAGATCATTGCTAATCAAGTATTCAGAAGTCTATGAGACTAGAGAAGATCACCTATAACTCTACAAATTTGTAAAGGATTTGACTTCATCTCCATAAAATCTATTCCACAAGAGAAAAACCTATTAGCTGATTCTATGGCCACTTCTTCCTCACTTTTTTCTAAGTGAGGATTTAAAGGAAACTAATTTCACCATTTCAGTCTATGATGAACCTTTGGTTCAAGGATTCCAGCCAATGTAATTTTAACATATGTTAAGATTGAGAAGAATCCCACCATGCTGGATTTCATGGAAAATGACTAGGTGATCTTAGGATACCTCAATGTTTATACAAACCTTCATCCCATGCACTACTATTAAGTATTTTACCTTATACCTCACTCTTCCTCTTACTTCGGAAATCATACGATGAGGTCTTCTTCTTCTGAAGATTTTGAAATCTATGAAGTCAAGGAAGACTTGGAGATTACCTTTAGCCCCACCCGACTTTGAAGAGGGTAACTACCTCTTTGATTGAAGGAGCAATGATAGACATAAACTTAGGGACGGAAGAGGAATCCAAAATCCTAAAACTTGGTTCTTCATTGTCTATGGAAGAAGTAGAAGTGCACAAAAAGGTTCTTAAAGAGCATTCAAAATACTTTCTCCTTTCAGCTATAAGGAGATGATAGGTGTATCACCCCTGATTTTGTCAGTGCACAATTTGGTTACAAAGCCAAATGCTAAACCCGTGAAGCAAAAAGTGAGACCCAAGAATCCAAAGCTGGATTTAATGGTTAAAGAGGAGGTAATGAAACTCCTGCAAAAACGGGGTTTATTAAGCCTATGGAGTATTCCATGTGGGTGTAAAACATTTTCCTAGTCCTAAAAAAGAATGGGAAATTATCCACATTTGCATTGACTTTCAGGGACACTAACAAGGCTTGTCCCAAAGATGATTTTCCACTGCCCTCGAATCGATGTTATCGTAGATGCATAATGACTCAGATATGAGCTGATGTCTCTCATGGACAATGGCTTTCTAGTTACAACCAGATCAATGATTTCTGAGGAGAACCAAATGAAAACCACTTTCACTACTCCTTGGGGAACCTTCTATTACATGTAGTCATGCCTTTCAGGCTTGAAGAATACTGGGGCCACTTACCATCGGGTGATGATGTAAATATTTCATGATCTTATTCATAAAATCATGAAATCATATGTTGATGATCTACTGGAAAAAGGTAAAGAAACATGGTGATCACCCTGAGGTGCTTCGTGTCATTCTCTTGCACCTAATTGAATATGGAATAACGCTAAATCCTGAAAAATGCATGTTTAGAGTAATAAGAAGGTAAGTTACTTAGGATACATCATTTTGTCCCATGGGGCATTGATGTTGATTCCTGTAAAAATATCCAGGCAGTTTTAGAGATGTCCCCACCCATTGATGAATCAAGCATCAGGTCTTTCTTAGGTAAGCTCAAGGAAATTCACAGGTTTATCCTTGAATTAACATATTCCATTCACCCTATCAATGGCTTATTGAAGAAATATTGTTACAAAATTTGAACAATTGATTGTCATGAAGCATTTGAGTATGTGAATCAATTCCTTATGTCATCGCCTACACTCATACCACAGAAATTTTATCATCCCTTGGTTTTATATTCTTGATCCACTGATATCTTGATTGTGTGTATGTTAACACAAGAGGATGATGATGGTTGTGAGAGGGAAATTTATTTCATCAACAATACTCTTATCGATTATGAGACACGATATACACATGTGGAGAAAGAGTGCTTGGCTATAGTTTCCACAATGAAGAGGTTAAGGTATTACATGCTTAACCAGGAAAAAAGAGTGATAGTCAAATCTGACCAGTTGCGAACCTTCTTAACTCAAGCTACCTTGTCTAAAAAGTTCAGCCGTTTCATTACGTTGATGGGTGAGTTTTAACTCACCTTTGTTAACCAAAATTTTGTAAAGGGAACAATTATTGTAGATTGGTTAGCAGATAACCCTATAGACTTTAGAGATATAGTATATTTAGATTTCCCTAATGAATGCATGTTCTATGTAGAGGAAAAGCCCTACGTTGCTTCAAGTTCATGGTACGTTGATATTTTCAATCACATTGTGGATTGAACGTATCCCGAGGGATCAACCTCATAGAAACGACGATGGCTACATGTTATATCCACCAAGTACATAATTGTGAAAGAAGTTATCTATTGCAGAGCCTTCAATGGTATGTTATTAAGATGTGTTGTTGAAGAAGAGTCAAAGAAGATCCTCATTGAGGCCCATAGCAGAGTATGTGGTGGTCACTTCCGGGGGCATGAAATCGATCGTAATATTCATCACATGGGCTATATCTAGACCACATTAGAGCATGATGCCATAGAGTATGTACATAGGTGTAAAAAATTTCAAGAGTTCTCACATGAGATACACATTTAGGTGTTCAGGCTATATAGCCCATTGTGACACCTTGGCTCTTGTCTACTTGGGGTCTTGATTTGATAGGTAATTCCTCTCCCTCATCATCAGATGGCCATAACTTCATTATCATAGAAATTGAGTATTTCAAAAATTGGGTTGAGGTCATGCCTCTTACTAGTATACCCATAATTATGTTTGTAATTCAAAATATCCCACCACACAACCTCTTTGTACTATCCTCAGGCTAAGGGAAAAGTTGAGGCTACAAATAAATTCTTGAATTCCATTCTCCTCAAGACAGTTAAGGAGAACAAAAGGGATTGGCATATGAAGTTATTTCTAGCCTTGTGGACCTATAGGAATTTTATTGGAACTCCCATAGGGGTAACCCCTTATTCTTTAGTCTTTGGATCTAAAGAATTTTTACCTTTAGAAATGGAGTTGCCTAGTCCTTGCATATCTTTGCAAGGAATTTTGGATGAAGACACCTACTGAGAAGCGCAGTTGGTTGAACTAGAAATCCTTGATGAGGTTCAACTTAGAGATAAGCAATGTCATAGCGTTTATGTTGATAGGATGTGTCGGTAGTATAACAAGAAAGTATTCGAACATGAAATATGTGTAGGAGATCTAGTATTGTGACTTGATAGCTAGATTGAAAAAAAGACCGGTGAAGGAAGAAAGTTCAGACCCAAATAGCAGGGTTCATTTTAAGACCCCCTCCCAAAAAATTATTATATAATGGGTGGAAAATATCTAAAATGTACTTTTTAAACGATGGAAAATCTCTGAAAAAATGATTTGTGGTAAAGGTGAATTTACAGGGTTTTTTTAAACGGATTCATACAATTAGATGGGTGTTGGACGAATGTCTTAGTGTGACTACACAAGATTCTTGTTGGATGATGTAGTGATAGTTTTCAAATGTCTAACTTGGATTAGACTGAAATCTATTATGGTTATACATTCATCACATGCGTATTGGAAGGAACCCACTGGAGTGAATGGCCGATTATGAAGACTATCATCTAACCTATATTGGACATTCATCCCAGAAAGGCTAAATGGTCATCATTTCTTTGTTGAATAGTCTTCATTTTCTTGTTAGACGACCGTCATTTACTTTCTAGATGGTTGTTATTTTCTTGGACGTCTATCATATATGCTTGTTTGATGGAGCCCCTTGGTCTCCTAACCTAGTTAGACGACCGTCTTAGTGTGGTTGGATGATTTGACTCAAGAATTTAGACTACCATCTCGTGTCTCAACTCTATTAGATGGATCATGTTGGATGTCTATCTTGATTTTTCCTATTGGACAACTAGTGGGATCAGTCACCTACTGACACTTGGACAGGTAAGATTTGGCACAAGTCTTGAAGAAAATGCCTCAAACTTAACCACCATTATTTTTTTTTCACGTGTCCAATTTCGTGATCTTAAGACCTATATATACCCATAAGAAGTTCATTTCTTCACCTTTTCCACCACAAATCCACAACACTCTGAGATCTCCAATTTTCTCCCAGACTAACATGCACCTAGAATCTAGTACCTATAGTCTTTCCATTTCCCCTCGCTCTCCTACAAACGCCATCACGAATTTCCAAACCTTTCAACAATGGCTAGCACCACTGTTAATCATGTTTCTCCCTCCAAATTCCATTACAAAAATCTCATGTGTCCTCAGATCACAAAACTCATAAAACTGAAAGACTCGCCAAAGGAATGGGTGAATAAAAACAAAATCCATGGAGCTTGTCCACATGCCCCACTTCAAAATAGATACTTTTTTCTTTGATTACCTACTAACTTTTTATAGCCAAAAAGATGCACAGTTTTCCATTCCCCTGATATATCATACAGTATCTTTCACCATTGATCCCACAAGCGTTCATTAGTTAACTGAGTTACCTTTCCAAAACCAGTTGCCCATGACTACAAAGGCAATTCTTATTGATGAAAACAATTTTTTTTGGAGTCTCATTACAATGTGCAGGTTGATGGTAAGTTCAATATTATTTTCAATTGTTTGTTTTCCTAATATTGACTGAATATCAAGAATATAACATATTTTTTATCTTGTTGCGGCTCTTGTTAATCGTTTCAAAATAGGCCTTGTTATACAAGGCATTACAAACAAATTCTTTCATGTAGTGATATCTCTATTTCAATCCAAGATTGTGTTGTAGAGCAGATCCACGAGCATTCTTCTTTGGGAAGTTCAGTAGATATTGTGTACACTTGCAGGGTAGAAATTCAATTAGTGCACATATATTTCCAATGAAATTAAAACAAATGTCAGCAATGCCCTTGCTAGTATGAATACAATTAATTATCCAAGATTGTTTTCTCTTCTGCCAATTATCTACTTGCATTCTATCAAGAATCTTTCCACTAATTACAAAACGTACAAATTATAACTATAATTAATGAAAAAATGATTGGTCTCTCACTTGAAGAACAACATGTAAAAATTAATTTTCACATTATATCAATTAATTATTTTTGAATGCAATACTAATAGTAATTTTATCTTTTGTAGAGAAGAATTATGGCTGCAATATCTCATAAGGAAGTTATTGCTTAGGGAAAATCCCCTCACGAGGTCTCTATTAATTCTAGTATGGATTTGGTGGAATCAACTCCAATAGAATTTCCTCATCAAAAAATACCTAGGGGTCGATAGCTCCACGAATCCTATCTTTTATGCCATCACACTTATCTACATGTATAAACATTGGTATTTACTGTTTATAATAATTAATTAAGTTTCTATGAGAAACTATAAAAAACTATCTGTTATGTAACTAATATAATATTTTAATATTTCTACATTTTCTATTTTTTGAAAGTTTTAAGTTTGACGGTATAGATCATGAAAGAGGGATTCGTGAGAACCAATGTTGAAAACAATGCACCACAACGAAGTTGCACTCTGATGGTAACATCAAGCTCCAACGCAATAAGAAAGATTCGAACAATGGAAAGAATATGAAAATAAGAAAACAGGTCTGCTCATGCTCATAGATCGAAAAAAGGAAGTACAAATAGGGGTGTTGTGTAACCCCCATGCCTAAACAAGGAAAGAATATCACTGATGCCACTGACGCATATGACATGACTGGAGAATATGATGCCACTAAAGGAGGAGTTACAATTCCAAATAAGGAATGTAACTCCTATGATGCACTGATGCAAATGACAATGACATATTCTATGATAGAATCTGACACTTGTCATTTGACTTCCTAAGATGTATGACTCTGGAAAGGTGAGATGACTCACTAGGTGATGTGGATGATGACTAGGCATGTCACACACACCAACACCCCCCTTCATCAAAGCCGAGGAAGAGGTCAAGGTAAGCCAAAACAGAAAAGAAGACTCCCCTAGACAACTAAGAAAGATGTGTCAATGGGGCCCGACAACTAAAGGCCTGATAAGGTGCCCATATACAAACAACATCTTTCTGGAAAGAAGAAGAGGAGAAGAAGGAGGAATATATAGCCCAAAGAAGATGGGTGGCTGTAGCAGACCTCACCCCAAGAAGAGACCACAAATGAAGAAATTTCACCTTAGTGAAGGGCTTGGTGAATATTTCTATAACCTGATCAGCTTTCTGAACATACTGTATGTCGATGATGTTTTCATGTATCAGCTCCCATATGAAGTGCATGTGAATCTCAATGTGCTTTGTCCACTGATGCTGAATTGGATTTCTACAAATCGAGATAGTGCTCATGTTGTCACAATAGATAATGATAGGTTGCCGAAAGTGGATGCAAAACTTTGTCAAGATACCCTATAACCATACAAATTTTTTGGCAGCGTTAACTGCTCCTATGTACTTTACTTCTATTGATGATATGGAAATGGCATTCTTCTTCTTACTGGACCAACTGACAGGACCTGAACCAAGAGTGAAACTGTAGCCTGAGGTAGACTTCTGATGATCTAGATCACCGGCCCAATCTGAGTCTGTAAATCCAACCAAGTCAATCTCAGTCCCTCCTAAGTAATGAATACCATCTGTGTGAGTTCCACGGACATAGTGAACGATCCACTTTGCTACTTTTAAATGCAGCTCATGAGGCTCCTGCATAAATCTGGACACAATCTTGACAACATACGAAATATCTGGCCAAGTGTGAGTAAGGTAGATCAAGCTCCCCACCAACTGCCGATAAAGGGTACCGTCAACCAAGGGGGAAGAGCAATCAGAAACCAACTTGACCCCGGAAAGAAAAGGAGTAGGTGAGGACTTGCAATCAAACATGTGAAACTGAGCAAGAAAATCAAGAGAGTACTTAGGCTACGAGATCATAATTCCCAAGTCAGATTGTGAAATCTGGATCCCAAGAAAGTAATGAAGCAATCCTAAGTCAGACATGGAGAACTTGTTGGCCAAGGAGATCTTCACAGAATCAATGATAGAGGAAGAGATACCCATGATCAACAATTCATCAACATAGAGAACAAGAATAAGCATGGAGTCATCCTACCACAGAATATACACATTTGGGTTAGAGTGACACTGAGTGAACCCTGATGCAAGTAAAAAGGAGTCCATCTTGGCATACCAAGCCTGAGGGGCTTGTTTAAGGCCGTAGAGAGACTTATTTAACTTACAAATGAGGGATGGATCATGGACATAACCCAGAGGTTGTTCCATATAGATCTCTTCCTCTAGGTCCCCATGAAGGAAGGCACTCTTAACGTCCATCTAGTGGACTTCCCATTTGTTAGTAGCAGCGATGGTAAGGGTCAGTCGAATGGAAGTCATCTTTACAACCAGAGAAAAGGTTTTTGAGTAATCAACCCCAGCTACCTGGGAGAAACCCTTAGCTACAAGTCACGCTTTATACTTCTTGACTTCTCCATTGGCTCCATACTTTGTTCGATATATCCACCTACACCGAATGAATTTTCTTCCTTTCGGAAGAGGGGTAAGATCCCAAGTGTCATTCTTTATGAGTGAGTAATACTCCTCATCCATAGTAGAATCCCACTCAGGAATCCAGAAGCTTCCTGGAAATACAGTGGATCAGAAGCAGAGGTGAAGAAGGAGTGGAGTCCAATGAAACTTGAGCACGTACATCTCTCATCTGAAGGATCTCCAACTAAATCTCCAACACTCTATAAATTTTTCCTGGCCCAAAGAGGTCCCGAAGGTTCAAGCTCAGAGTCGGAAGATTCTTCACTCGAGTGAGAAGGGACATAGTCCTCATCATCACTACTGTCAGAATCAGAAGACTCAGAAGTTTGAGGATCGGGAGGAGCAGGGAGAGGAGGAACTCACTCAACAACATCATCATCTGATGAGTCAGAATCTGAATCAGTGGGAAAAAGAACCTCAGTGGAAGTAAAAGTCAAGGATGACTCATCAAACTTCACACTCCTCTCAATATAGAGCTCATGGGTAGTAGGGTTCAACAATCGATATCCCTTCATGCCATCAGGATACCCGACAAAGATACAAGGTTTGGATTGTGGATCCAATGCCTTGCATTTCTTCTTGGGAATCTAAGCCATAGCCTTGGATCCGAAGACTCGAAAGTGCTCAACATCAGGCTTGTGTCCAAACCAGGCTTCAAAGGGTGTCATCCCTCTTACTACCTTGTGTGGAACATGATTCTGAATGTAACAAGCACAATTCACTGCTTCAGCCCAATACTGCGGAGGAAGGGACTTCAAGTGAACCATACAAGTAGCCATCTCCTTTAGAGTTTGGTTCTTTCTTTCTGCAACTCCATTTTGGGAAGGGCTGTAAGCAACTGTACGCTGCAAAGCAATCCCCTCAGAAGTGCAGAAATCCTCAAACCTATTGCTCACATACTCACCTCCATTGTCGGTTCGAAGAACCTTGATAGACCGTTCTGCTTGTTTCTCAGCAAGAGCCTTAAAGTTTTGAAAATGCTCAAAGACTTCAGACTTAAGCTTAAGAAAATATACCCAAGTATAACGTGAAAATTCATCAATGAAGGTTAGTATATATAGAGCTCTAGTGAAAGAAGGAGATGGAAAGGGGCCAGAAACATCACTATGAACAAGATCCAAGGGACGAGTAGCTCTCCAAGATTTTCCCTTATCAAAGTTTTTTTCAGGGTGCTTTCTGAGGGTGCAACCCTCACAAAGACCTTTAGAAAACTTAACTCGGGGTAACCCATTGACCATTTCATTTTGGCTCAATTGTTCAAGGTAACGATAATTTAGATGCCCAAAACACTCATGCCATAGCTTGCTAACCTCATTTACATGAGTGAGCAAGGCATTGGGCATCAAATCAGAAGAGAAGTGGGAAAAGGTATACAACCATGAACGGTGATCCACCTTTCCCTCAGCCACAGTGCAGTCAGAGTTAAGCTCACGAATGATCACCGAGTTAGGACCAAATTCCACTTGCATTCCTTCACCAAGGTGGGTGATTTGGTAAACCGATAGGAGATTGGTAGAGAGATTGGGAACACTCAACACTTGGTTAAATGTTCCACCTTCTATCTCTACCAATCCACTACTGGAAACTGACACATGAGTGTCATCACCCAACATGATTTGGGACATGCCACATGGTTCAATGCTAGATAATTCAACCTCTGAAGAAGCCATGTGGTGTGAGGCACCAGAATCAATAATCCAAGTTGATGATGGAGCTGATCTAGCTACGAGGGCCTTACCTTTCTTCTTTTCATTTTTAGACTCCTTTTCTTTAGAAGACTCACCCTTCTGAGCATTTTGTTTAACAGATTCAGGAACACTTATTTTATTCTTCTCAAGCAAATGAGTTAAGTGATCAATTTGTTTCCAAAAACAATGATGCTCATCATGGCCAGAATTCTTACAATAGGAGCATTTAAACTTTTCCTTCTTTGCTTTAGGCTCAGAAGTTGAAGTGTTAGTGTTGGGCTTAGCTGGGGTTGGTTGGTCTTGGTTTCTTTCTTAGGTTGGTCCTTTGTTTCTTTCTTCTTTTCATTTTTCTTGCCCTTATTCACCACAAGGGCATGTGACTTGGATTTTAGAGTCCCCATTTGAATGAGTTTGTCCTATTCTCGAATGAGTTGGGATGAAAAACTGTCAAAGGAGGGCATTTTCCAAGCACTACCCAAGGTGTCATTTCATGGCGTGGAAAATTAAAATGAAGACATCAGAGTATTCAGGACCTAACTTAGAAAGAATCGACAAGATCAATTGAGAGTCTTTCTTTTCACTTTACATTCCTTTAGAAGCAGTCTAGTGTGGACAAACTTTTAGAAGAAGGCCTGCAGGTTTCCAAAATCACTAGGATTTAACCCTAGTAGTTTTGTCTCCAACTCATGCACTCTCGATCATCTTTCTTCCCAAACATATGATTGAGCACTTTTCCATTGCAAATCCTCCGCATCAGGATTTGAGGAAGTTTCAATGTGGAAGAATCAAGTTGGGAGAGTTCTATACATACCAAGAAGACCTAAGGCTTCATCACAATGGTTGAACCACTTAGATTTTTTGGTTCATCATTAGGTTCGGTCTCTAACCCCATGGTGACATGGTATAACCCTTTACTTGGAAAACCAATATAATTTTAGATTTCCATTAAATAAATTAAAAGGTGTGATATCGGTACTTTAGAGATATCCATAATGAAGAGATAGAACCAATGTGAAGAAGGAAGGAGAGAGAAAGGAAACAACCACCCCAGAATGTAATATCAATTAAAAAAATTGAGTTAGGCACTTTATAGTTTAGTGCGTTGATTACAATCATATGCAACTGTGTGGAGAACTAGTCATTGTACTCACCTTGCAATCAATGGTCCAACACACAAGAGTGGAGATAACAATCAAGGTTCATTGGGCGCAACAATTGATACCATAAGAAAGCACAAGAACAAGTGAAAACAAGAAGGGGAAGAGAAGGCCTTTTGAGAAATAGCGTCTCACGTCGCATGAAATAATCCCTTTGCTGTAAGACTATGGCAGACACGCTCACAAGTCCACAAGCAATAAAAGGGATAGAACAAAGCTCAAGATGATTTGAAATGAGTTGAATTAAGCAATACAAAGACACCCCCTAGGATGTGGCACTTTATAAAATAATGCATTTACAAAACTGATAATCCCATCATCTAGAGTGCAAAAAAACATGCAACTTTGACTAAATAAGTGCTCAAAACCAAGCAACGAGTCAAAAGTTATAGCAAAAAAATAATTCCTGCAACTGATGGAAAAATGCTAATAAGCCTACAAATGGATTTAAAAAGTTCCCTAAATGCATGCAAAGGGTGTTGTATGTATGCTCATTGGAAATGGCATTGAATTTTAGATAGGGTTTGTTTTAAAATGAGGGGGGATTAGCCTCCTGCCAACCTCAGACCTCACCCTGTCTTTGACACTCGAAGGAAGGACGGACTAAAACAAGTTGAAAATTTCTGTTAAAAACAAATTAGAAATGCCAATAAATTTTTTAGCACATTAAAAACTTTTAAAAGGTGATATTGATTTACCAATAATCAATTCTTGGAATGGTGATGGATCCCGGATTATCTCTCCTTTGAAGAGCTGGAAAAATGTTGTATAATTTGGAAAAAGGTGGGAGAGTTTCAGGGAAGAAAATTGGTTCAACCTCTCCATTTTCTTGGTGGCCTTTAATTGGTAAAATATCCACCGAGGTAGAGCCAGTGCAGGTCTTGTGGTCTATTCAATAAGACAGAGAGTTGCCATGGACAAAATAAAATTATTGACATTTAATGCAAATGGAGATCTTTAAAATGTCTACTTTGAATGGATTTGGTAGTGTACATCACTAGAATATAAAACTTACACAACTTAATTAATGAACAGTGCTGGAAATCCTTATGGGACATAGTATGTATAAAATAAAATTATGAGTTATTAAATCCGAGTTGGCTAAATTGCAATCTTTTAACCAAGTAGAAGTACAATGAGGCTGCAAGGTAAGGGGATTTAATTTTGAAGCAAGGGCCGAGTCACCCAAACGTGGATGTAATGTCCATATATAGGTTGGGTTTAATACATTTTTGAGTGGAGTTAGAAACACAATGTTAGACAAGGCATGATAGTCAAACTAGTAAATTTAATTACTCTCTTAGTTGGGGTGGACAGA
Source organism: Taxus chinensis (assembly GCA_019776745.2). NCBI lineage: Eukaryota > Viridiplantae > Streptophyta > Pinopsida > Cupressales > Taxaceae > Taxus > Taxus chinensis. The sequence goes on from CM034146.1 coordinate 340,884,768, forward strand.
TGTAACTTAAAAATGGCCAGAGGTAACCACGTTAGACTGAGCACACAAGACATTCATTTAATATAATGCTAAAAATAAGCCATCGAAGGTGAATACCAATCACCCAGTGCACTATTGTGTTTTCTAATGTAATGCACGAGAAGAAAAAAATGTTCAGCCAGCAGCAAATCCAAAAAAGTGTGTAGTCAGTTTACTCTTGCCAATGGGAAGTGTAAATATTTAGAATTACTTTTCATCATGGAACAGTGTCAAAAAACGATGAACCTCAAAGGTCAGCATTAAAATAAAAACTAGCCCTCAAATGATCAAGGACCCAATGAACTCAAATAATGAACCATGAAAAACCAAAACCAACCATAAACCCTCAAACTTGCAACTGCTGAAACCTCAAATACGAGGTGGCAATACATGGAGATTAAAAATAATCTTTGAAAAAACTTCCATGAGGAAATAAGAAGAAACCAAAAGTAATAAGGGGCAACTTGATAAACGAAGAGTGCATTGTTTTACCAAAACCAGCTCTGATACCATCCAAAGGTATTTTGTTTTCCGAGAACCGATGTCGAAAACAATGCAAACAAAAAAGTTTCACTCTGATTTATATGTAACTTTGATCAAGCTCCAACGCATCATTTTCCATTTATTTGTCAACAAGTTCAAACAATGGAAAGAATATCGAAGCAAATAAGAAAATAGGTATTTCTCATGCTCATAGATCGAGAAAAAGGAAGTACAAATCCTTGTGTTGTGTAACCCCATGCCTAAACAAGGAAAGAATATCAATGAAGGCCACTGACGCATATGAAAACTGATGCATATGATCCACTAAAGGAGGAGTTACAATTCCAAATAAGGAATGGTTAACTCCTATGACGCACTGACGCAATCAAATGACAAATTCTATGACAGAATCTGACACTTGTCATTTGACTTCCTAAGACCTATGACTCTGACAAGGCAAGATGACTCACCAGGTGATGTGGATGATGACTTTGCATGTCACACACACCATGTACCCATCCCATGCATGTGTTGTGCACGTTTTTACATAAACAAAAAAAAACTTTATTGAAAAATATAGTGTATTTTTCAATGTTATTGAAAAACACATAAGGCACCCGTTCAACTATGATTTCTGGGATTTGAACATGTGACCTACTATTCACTAGTGCACAGTCCTTCCATACTGAGCTGTATAAGAAGACATATACAACAGACCTTATTGTCAAGAAGAGACCATATAGTGAAGAAATTTCTAGACACTTGTGATGTGGCAACTAATAGTGGGACCCTCCTATACATGGAGATGCATATATTTTATGGGGGCATACATGTATAAAGTACATTTTATCGAGAGTTTAGCCATCGTCTAGTTTTATGAGAGTAAGACATACTGTGTGGGATAATTTTATTGAATAAAAAGTTTAAAATAAAAATACATATGTCAAGTCCCTGTACGAAATAATAAACCTTACAAAATTCCACATGAGACTAATGGAAGGATTTAAGTGTGCTTTTTCCCTCCATGTGTCTACCCTACAAGCAGGGATAAGATTTGACGGTTGATTCCTCTCGGTAAACTTCCAAAATCTATGACTGTCAAAGGGTTTAAAATTACTATCAATCTCTCTCTAAGTATCTTTTCTTCTTTTAATAATTTAAAATATATATTGTTTCCTTGACTTGTATTTATGAGTATTACAAAGTTTCAAGCATTATATGTTTGATACAAACATATTATCAGTAAAATATGTTAATTAAATTTGGATATATTGCTATATTGATATTTATCTCGATTATGTTTGATGCAGGAACATCATCTTAAAAGCATCTTATAAGACAAAATTTCCTTTTGATTATGTTTAGAGGGTCAAAGTAGGCTAGTTGGGGTGATTTGAGGTTATTGGAGGACTTCAAAATTCAAATTTTGGCTTCTATGATTTTTCCCTCCAAAACTCTAATTTAAATTTCATTGAGTGGGACTCTTTACCTTTTTGACAATTTTGGTTTTGCTAGTATTCTTGTGGGAGTCTATGATGATTTAGGTGTGGATGTACAATGTGTAAGCTCTTTCTCGAGGGTCAAAATTTATCTTCTTGGTGTTTGTTTGGAGAATTTGTTTTTAGTACTTGACTCAAGCATGAAACTTGAGTTGAGGGGTCTTGTAAGGTTGAGTTAAGACAATAACTATGAAAAGGTAGTTATGAAAGAGATGATATGAATGGGAGTAATATCATTAGGAACGAGAGGAAGATTTGAGAGGAGGGAGTTGAAAATGTAATGAAAGAGGGGAAAAAGAATAACTGATCAAGACTATAACAAAGTTTTGTATATATTTAATAACGAATGGACAATCTTCAAGTACAGTGACTCTGATGTTTGAACATGAAAGGGTATGTAGACCATGTAGCTTTTTTTGTGAATAATCTAGTATCATTTTATTTGTTAATATAACCTTGTAGCTTTTTGCATTTCATATGTTTTGAATTTTCTCATGGTGTTATGAAAGAATAAATGAAACAGACAGAAAATTTTGACTGTGTAATAGGATTTTTTAACTTGTATGACTGTGTATGTCTGATTTGCGAGCCTTGACAAAGTTTCATCACAAAGTCTTCACGACTAAAAATATTTATTGTAAGTGCATGCTAAAAGGAACGATAACTAGATCATACCAAGCCAAGAACACAAATGCTAATCAAACACCACGATCAATAAGATGAAAGTAATTCACTAGAATAACTTTACATAAAACCTTTGCAAAAAAATGAGTAGTAATATCATATATTATTATGAAACTCAATGAAATACAATGAGAATGGGCCTTTCTTATATAGGAAAGGAATAACAATCTAAGAACTAGTCAAGGTCATAGATCAAGCCATAAATCATGGAAAAAACTAGTCATCAAAGAACTAGTCAAGACCATAGATTGAGGAGAGAACTGGACATCAAGGATCTAGTCAATACCATAGATCAAAGAAAGCACTAGTCAATACCATATATTAAGGAAAGAAACTATACCTAACAAATAGATAATATCCCCCTAATATATAAATAAATAAATAAAATATCCACACACATAAGTGGGTGATGATAAATACAATAAAGGTAAATAAAGTACCTAGGTGAACATGAGCTAAGGTAAATACCTACTATAACACCCCCCCTCAAGTGAAGCTAGGGGCCAAAAATAGAAGTGGCATGTCCACATTATAAGTCTCGACAACTAGGCCCAATGAGGTACTCATGTACAATATATCCATGAAGAAATATCGAACCAAAAGAAGGAAAAATTCCTGCTAGAAGGAAAGAGAAAGAAGAAGAAGAAGGAATATGTTCTCACAAACACCCCTAAGAACAACTTCCGAAACCCCAAGCATTCCACGCAACTCAAGGTAGCGAGGTGATGCAAAAGGCTTCGTAAAGATGCCTTCAACCTGTTACTAAGTCAGAATGTACTCCAAGCAAAGAACTCCATCCTAAATGTGTTGATAAATGAAGTGGATGTGTATCTCAATATGCTTGGTCCACTGGTGCTCAACTGGGTTGCGAAAAATTTGAATTTCACTTTGGTTGTCACACCAAAGTACAGTTAGTGAATCCTGTGGGAATCCAAAATTTGTCGATAACTGTCAAAGCCAAATAATCTGCTGACTCGTTGTAACTGTTGCCATGTACTCTGCCTCTGAAGATGAAAGTGCAATAGCCTAGTTGCTTTTTGCATGCCCAAACAACTGGAGAAGAAACAAGACAAAAAAGATAGCCATAAGTGGAACGCCTTTCATCAATAGAACCTTCCTAATCTGAATCTGTATACCCAACCAACTGAGTAGAACCCCTAGTGTAGAGTAGGCCAAAGTAGGAAGTGCCCTGCAAATAGCGCAAAATCCTTTTAGCAGCCTACCAGTGACTACTATGAGGAGAATGTGCAAACCGAGATACAAGCCCTACTGCAAATGAAATATTAGGGCGAGTATGGGTCAAGTACAAGAGACTTCTAACCAACTGCTTATACAAAATAGGATCACAAAGTGGTGTGGTACATGTGGAAGTAAGAGTAACCCTAAACTGAAAAGGAGATGGACTTGGCTTGCAATCATCCATATCAAAGAGGTGAAGAAGATCATGGGTGTACTTTTTATAACTCAAATGAATATTTGAATCTGTCTGAGAAATATGAAAACCAAGGAAATAATGCAATAACCCAAGATCTGTCATGTCAAACTATGTAGAAAGAGCCCTCTGAATACTCTAAATGTGGGAAGAAGAGCTACCAGTAAGTAACAGATCATCAACATACAAGACAAGTATCACAATATCCTCACCAACATGCTGGAGATACACTATATGATCGGAGTGGCAATGAACAAAACTAGTAGATAGAAGAAAAGAATCCATCTTCTCATATCAAGCCCGAGGGGCTTGTTTGAGACCATAGAGAGACCTTCAGATCCTAAAAACAAGAGAAGAATCCTAAACAAATCTAGCCGGCTGCTCCATGTATATTTCCTCTTGTAGATCTCCATGTAAAAAGGCACTCTTCACGTCCATCTGGCATATAGGCCACCCCTGTGATGTAGCAATAACAAGTACAAGGATCATAGAATCCATCTTGGCAACGGGTGTAAAATTCTTAGAGTAATCAATACCTTCAACTTGTGAAAAACCCTTTGTAACAAGACGAGCCTTATACTTGTCAATGGACCCATCAGCTGCGTATTTGGTTCGGTATACCCACTTACACCTAACCATCTTTCTTCCTTTAGGAAGAGATACCAAATCCCAAGTATGATTCTTCATCAAAGAAGAATACTCAGCTGTCATCGCATCATCCCACTCCTGTATCCCATGAGCCTTTGAAAAATACTGTGGATCCTCAGAAACTACCTAACACAAAAGTCCAGAACCTGTAGAATGTGCATGATGATTCCTAATGGGTGGAAGATCCTATATGAAAGGTGCCGCCTCATAAACTGTAGCACGAACCCACTTAGGCATAATGACATCATCAATGGGAATAAGATCCTCAACGACATCTATAACCTCCTCATCAACCTCCTCAAAGAAAGGATCCTCAAGATGAGATGAAGAAGAAGAAGAAGGCATGGAACAATATGAAGAAATATGAGGAGTGAAGTGCTCATCAAACTGAACATGTGTTCAAAAAATAACATCATGAGTATCAGGATCTAAAATTTGATAAGCTCTTATGTCCTCACAATACCCTGACAAAGATCAAGGGTTTTCTCTTCTTATCCAAATCTTTATGTTTCCTATTTGGCACAAAGGGCTAAGCATGGCTCCTAAAGACTCAAAAATATGAGGCATCTGGCTTAGTGTTGGACCAAGCTTCCTATGGAGTCAAATGCTCAAGTGCTCTATCTGGTGTGTGATTCTGAATGTAGTTAGCATAATTAACTACTTCTTCTCAGTACATAGGTGGTAAATCTCTATAATGCATCATGCAATCAGCCATTTCCTTCAAAGTTATATTATTCCTTTTTGCTAAGCCATTATGTTGTGGAGTATGAGGAACAGAATGCTGGTAAATAATGCCTTAATTTGCCAAAAAGTCAGAAAACGTATTGCTGAAGTACTCCCCCCCATTATCAGTACGAAGGTTTTTTATGCAACTAGAAGATTGTTTCTCAACCAAAGCCTTGAATACTTTGAAGTGTGAAAAAACATCACTTCTATACTTGAGAAAATAGACCCAAGTACACCTCGAGAAATTATCAATGAACATAAGTGCATACTTAGCTCCATTGAAAGAGGGGGTAGGAAAAACCATCAAGTCACTATGCACAAGCTCAAGTGGTGAAGAAGCTCTCTTAGACAAATTCTTAGGAAATAGATCTCAGTATTGTTTCCCTAATTCACAGCCAGAGCAAACTCCCTCAAGACTAGAAACTCTAGGAATACCATCTACCATACCATGAGTGCTCAACTCCTTCAAATATATGTTATTAAGATGTCCAAACCTTTCATGTCAAAGCTTACTCTCTGAATCTACATGAGAAACCAATCATGTCCCTATAGAGGAAGTGTCATCAAAACCCTCAAAGTGATATAGTCTAGAACTATGATCAACAATACTATAAGAAACAAGTGAATTAGGCTCTAATAAAGTTTGTAATTCTTTCCCATGTGGTGTAAAAGTAACTGTTTTCCCTTGACCAGAATGACAAATTTGATATACAAAAAACAAATTTGTAGTGATGTTAGGGACATATAGTGCATCTTGGATAATACCACCATTAAGCTGTATGTCACCTTTTTCTTTAACATAAAGAAAGGAATAGTCTCCAACCTCAATTTTGGAAGTAGAACTCAAACCTAGAGAAACAAAATAATCCTTAGAAGAAGTCATGTGATGAGAAGCACCTGAAACTATAACCCAACTATCTACAAGTGGTGACTGAGATCTCCTAACAACATTAAGTGTTTTTCCATGTTGATTAGAAGGAGGTGGAGTGGACATAAGAAATTTTTTGTTTCTTGACTACATCCTCTAAGGCTTGCATTCACTTATAACACCTATGTTCTTCATGATTACTACCCCCACAAAAAGAGCATGAAAGGCTACACTTATTCTTGGATTTAGAAGAATCCTTGGGTTTAGAGTTGTTTTCTTTGGGTTTTGGAATAGTTTGAGATGGAGAAGGGGTGGATTTGCTTTTACTTTTTAGTTTTCCCTTTCCCTTAAGATTAGATGTATAACTAATGTCTTTTGAGAGGTGGAAGACTCAAGGTGAGACAATTTCGATTCTTCTCTAGTAATTATTTCACAAAATGTTTCTAAGTTAGGCATTTTGAATGTATCACCTAAGGCATCTATGCTAGAGAAAAAGGTTGAAGCAAAAATTTGGAATGGTCCTCTCAACTTGGATAAAATCAAGTAAACACACTCTTCATCTTTCTTATCTCTTCCACTCCCCTTCAACTGTGTCAACAAATGCTTGAACTTGGTAAGATAGTCTATAATTTTTGGAAAATATTCAGGATTAAGAGAGGTGATCTCAATGTCAAGTTGCATGGCTCTCATATAATCCACCTTACCAAATAAATCCTTTAATTTCTCCCATATTTTGAAAGGAGAAGTCACATTTTTCCAAATGAAACAAAATATTGTCACTTACATAAGTTCCTATCAAACCCATACACTCATCGAATTTGCACTGGTACTGAAATTTCTCATATTCTCTAGTGAACACTAGTTGTTCTAAAGAATTTAAAGCCCATAATCCTTTCTGCTTAATTATTGTTTCCATTATGGGTTTACATGTGTGTTAATTATGTGTTGTTAGTGGCTCAACATGATTTAATGCAGAAATCACCAAAAAGAAATGCAAGAACCAAGCAATGTAACAAGACCCCCAAATAATGCAACAAGACCCCCCAGATTTTGGTACTTTATAATGAGTGAGTGTTACAACATGGAACTTTATAATTATAGTGAGATTCTTAAAAAATGGCACTCAAAACCGAGTTACCAATCAAAATTTACAAGCTTTTCAATTTTATGCTCTACTATTTATTTTAGTTGCCACTAAAACAGAATAAAATACTCTTTCCTTCACCACACAAATAAAATGAAAGGGTGCTGGAGTTAAGTACCTACTAGTAGGAATCACAAGCTTTAAGACCTCATATGACCATACCATATGACCAGGGGTTAAGGATTTCAATGTTGTGCTGAAAATGTCCTTCACCGCCCAAAATAGTAGTCTACGGATTTCCCTGAAATAACAAACTTTGCACAAAATCCCGTGGAGCCTACCAAAAAAGGAAACAATCGAAAAAAACCAACAAAACTCAAAAATTAATTTCCTCGATTTCTTTTTTGTCTAGTTCTAGTCCTGAGGCAAACCAATACGTTTCTCTATAAGAACAAAAAAACCAAAAAAAATGACTACCTCCGAAAATGGCCGAGTTTCCAGTTGATCTTATAGTTTTCCCACCACCTGTATCCAATGGTCACCTCCGTTTTGCATAAAAATGCATTCAACAATAAAAATATGGAAAAATACCAAATATTTGTATATACAACAAAAACAACAATCTCTTTCTTTGATACCATAAAAGGAACAATAACCAGATTGTACCAAGCCAAGAAAACAGATGCTAATCAAACATCATGATCAATAAGATGAAAGCAATTCACCAGAATAACTTTACATAAACCTTTGCAAACAAATGAGCAGAAATATCATATATTATTATGGAACTCAATGAAATACAATGAGAATGGGCCTTGCTTATATAGGCAAGGAATAACAATCTAAGAACTAGTCAAGGTCGTAGATCAAGCCATAAATCATGGAAAGAACTAGTCATCAAAGAACTAGTCAAGTCCATAGATTTAGGAGAGAACTAGACATCAAGGATCTAGTCAATACCATAGATAGGATCAAGGAAAAACTATACCTAACAACTAGATAATATCCCCCTATCTAAATAAATAAAAAAAAATATCCACACACATAAGTGGGTGAGGATAAATACAATAAAGGTAAATAAAGTACCTAGGTGAACATGAGCTAAGGTAAATACAACTTAAGCATACACATTTTCTTAGTCTGATGAAGTTTGTTACGTAGATGCAACACTATTGTGCATGCTTTTCCAAAAAAAATAGCTCCTTCAACATAAGAAAAATACCACATAGTTTGAGTAATGTTTTGATGTTTGTTATATGGTCCAACAAATCTTTAGTTTTATCTACATCCCTGTGGTATTTATACATAAAACTTGTTAATGAAGGATATTCTTCAAATATTCTATAAGAAGGTTCATACATTGAAATCCATCTAGTATCTACATCTTTAAGAAGCAATTTCCCATATGTCAATCGAATTACAAATTTCTGAAATTTTAAAAATCTCTTTGGACTGTTAGAATAATAAGCATGCAAATCACGGATAAGCTCCTCCACTTTGGCAACATTTTCAAATGTGCTCACAATTTTGTAGGCCAGATTAATTTTATGAGCCATCCAATTAATTACAATCATATAGGGGGGAATAATTGTGTGTAGTTGTATGCAGAGACCGTTTCTAGCCCCATGTATTACAGTTGCACCTTCAATTCCAACACAAACTAACTTCATTGCAATGGCAAAATCATCTATACTTGTAATATCCTTCAGAATTGACACCACCAATTTGTAAATGTTTTTAGAATTGGCATTTTCACTCATTTTATGAATGGCTAAGAGATGGGGAGTTATTATTTCATTTGTAAATGTGTATACATGAATGCAAACGCATGAAGTATTTTCCACTGTTGTAACCTCATCAATTGAAAGCGAAATAACCTTTAAATTTTGAATAGACTCTTTCATATCCTCCTTTTCTACCAGAGAAAGACATTTTGCAATTTCCCAACCACTGGTATCTGACCAATGGGATTGTGGAACGTTCTGTAAGCCAATAAACTGATACAAAATTTTAATTTCTGAGAAATCTGAAATGGGTCTTCCCTATTTCTATATATTGAATACAGTAGCAAATTGAATACTTTTGGCTTTCATTTTAGTCTTCATAGCTTTGCTCAAGTTTTCTACAATTGTGCCACCTTTTTCATTTAGATTTTTTAAACTTTTCTTTTTCTTTTTCATATTCTTCTGCATATTTTACATGTAAACAATATTTTGCATTTTTCCATTTATAAGATCTTACTATGCTCCCATCCTTTTTCTTGTGGGAAATATAGATTTTCCCACATTGTTTTTCAATGGTGTCTAGTTTGAGTTGTATTGTGTGATCTTTCCCTTGTTTCTAACTACATATTTTACATCGACATTGAGTTGAAACATCATTACCATTTTTTGGCTTCACAGACTCAATAAAAGATATTTGGCTGCCCATTCAAACCTGAAAGTCCTTCCTATTTTCCAGTTTGTCCTCTTTATTATGATAGATTTTTGTTATGTTCTTTGAATTCAACTTGTGCATTTGGGTTTTCAGCAGGAATATCTTGATCCTTGTGTCTCCTTTTTATAGAAATAGACATTGGAGTAGAAGATTTCTTTGTTGTTAGTGTTGAATGGGAATTTGATGAATCTTATTCCAGTTCAATTTCATTAAGGGAATGAATGTTTTCATCAACATCTAAAGTATCATTGACATCTAGAAATTAATTAGTTTGTGAAGGTGTTTGAGAAATATCTGCACATAATTTTATAAAAGTGTTACAGAAATAGTATTAATTATTTATATTATTAATACCAGTGAATAAACATAAAAAAGAGTGAAAAGAGTTTGAAAAATATAATAATTAAATTTTTTTAATTATTAAACTGTAAATAGTACATACTGATATTTTTAGTAGATCTAGAAGTAACCTTTATTTTTGTGAGTTTCCAAAATAGCCAAAAATGTCTTGGTACCCTTTTTTGAACTAGTTGTAACCTTCTTACCCTTCTTTCCAGAATCCATGTATATGTCATCGAACAAGGACAAAAGAGTCTGGGGTTTGAAAAATAAGTTGGACAGCCGAGGGAGATTGTAGCTAAACAGCTCACCTTTGGCTGAATCAGGGTAAGAAAACTAGTAGTTGGGCACTAAGTTAGATGGCTAGCTATCAGATGGATAACATTTGGAAATGTTGTAATTAGATGCCTTGTTGTTGGAAAGTTTGCAGTTGCTCTGGTGGTTGGATGGATCGGGTCGGAAGGATTGTGATGTTACTGTCAAACAACTTATAGTTGTAGTTGGACAACTTTTGGTTTGGTGGAAAATCTTGCAATTAGACTGGAAGAGGTTGGATAGGTTGATGTTTGACTTCGACGACAAAGATTGCAAAAAAGGTTGGAGTCTGGACAATTGTATATATATTATACAAATACCTACTCGTTATATATAGTAGACTGTAGTATAATTCAGTGAATATTTACACAGGTTGATTCAAAACGTTGGTGGATTACATGTATAAGTTCATTTATATATGTAAATATTAAGGGAACTAACCCATACTAAGGACCTCTCATCTGAAATTTATGGTGAATTAGGCGGAAAATGACTACTGAAAATTTACCATTTCCAATTTCCAAAATTATGAATATTCGTGAGTTTACGAAAAATTTCCACTCAAATTTTCCCTGCCAAATGGTTAGGCCCATACTAAGTAATATAAGACTTTAAAAATGGTGTGTATCACATATGTACTCTGTAAGGTGAGTAATTAAAAAAATTGGTTAACTCGCTTCACCTTAAACGTTTATATGCATAATTCATCTACATCTCCACTTGTACATTATTTATTCATATTACATCCATATCACATTATCATATTGTGAAAATGTAAACTGGAACTTACTTTTCAAGTAAACTTTAAGAAACATTCAAAAATTGGCAAAAACATTCATTCATATCTCTTCAAGTATCCATCATATCATCATAAAATTATTCTAATCTCTTCATCATCTCAACTATTAGATGGAATTTTGACATTGGTCATGTCAATACTTTCACACCTGGTTCTATTGACTATTTTTTCTAGCTTAGGTGTATTTTGCCATAGTATGTACTAGAAGATTCTTGATGTCACATCTTTCCCTAAAAACATCTCTTATGATAGAAACAATCTAAACATTTCACCCGGACCTCTTATCTCTACCATTGGTGGTGAGCCTTCACATCTTAGTGGTTGTGTGGGGTTGAGGATAGGGGAAATAATTCCTTCCCAAAAGCATAAGTCTAAATTTAAAACAAAAAAAAATATAAGTCAACAATAAATGCAAGAATACTTTCTTTCATAAATAATGCTACATTTCCTTATCATACCAATCTTTGGCGATGAACCCATGCTTCCTACTAGTGGTGTTAGATTTGCAAAGGAGGGAAATGCCCTTAATTTCCTATGTCTTGTCCTTGGTGATGAGCCCATGCTTCTTACTAGTAGCAAGGGGTAAGATGTAGGGGGTTCCATCAAATAAGCCAATAATTTGTAAATAATTCAATGAATAAAAAGTGCTTTGAAATGTCAAAAATCCCAAGAACATGAGTTAGATGTGTTTGTTACAAGATATTAAAATCATTAAAACTATATTTTTCAATCAAAAGGCCATATACGGATCTAACTCTAGTTAAACTTGCAAGAAAACACGTTCTAGGATGGTTAGTTAACTTTGATTAGAGTTGGGTTGTAAGTTCTAGTTAGATCTTTGTCAAAATCTTGTCTCTCTCACCATTTTCACTCATCAAATTCATACAACTCACATCCTTCCTAGATCTTAGTTATGGGCCCTTGCATCTTACTAGTTGTGTGGGGTTAAGAGTAGAGTGAGTTCATTTTCTTAATATATCACATTCGCCATCTTTTTCCAATAAAATAAAAAGTTAAATATTGCTTGAAAACCAAAGTATCAAATTACAATTTGTCTTCATATGCATCATCATATATAAAAAAGAAAGAGAAATCATTTTTTTTACACATTTGCATCATCATCATCATCCAAAACATACATCCATATAAGCATAAAAAAAGCATTGGATATTCTAACCATCTAAGAGTACACATGTGAGATGAACCATAAATGAGTCAACTCTTATACAAAATAGCATAACCAAAAAAAATAGTATAAATGTATATGTCGATAAAGTTGATTTTATATACAATTCCATCACACTCTTGCGAGTTTGGTAAAAACTCTCATCTATGAGCTGAAAATACAAAAAAAATGTATATATGCAGAAATGATCTCAAAGCAATAAGGCATGTAGCATATCCCTCTCTATGGGATCCCACTGAAGGTATAGAACGATGGATCTTACTGTGAATCCTATGATGGGATTGAGAGCTTCCATGTGTTGATTGGTGAGAATGACCATAAGATGGGGTAGGTGATATGTAAGTAGTAGTAGCCTCGTTGAGAGAGTAGCCTCACCATTGTCTCCTCTTGGCTAGCTAATATCTAGTAAGCTTGTATCTCATCTAGGTTAGGGCCGCTACAACATGCCATGCTAGCATGAACACATCTTTGTGGCCCTTATCCATCATTGGCTACCCTATTTCTGTAAGCATCTATCCCTGTGTCTTCCCTATAGGGAGTTCAAAAGTGTCCACCAGGATCAGATGAATATAATCTCACCAACCATCTGTAGTACTTGCAGTGCACAAGTAAACCAATAGCAAGTTACAAAACATTCAAAAGAAAAAAAAAACATGTATATAGTGCATAGTTCACTATAGTCTAGCAGTAAGGTTGAGGGAAGAGTATTCTACTTAAATATCCTCACATCCATGATGGATCACCTGGTGTTAGTGGAGGTGTAGGATCTATAACCACTATCTCCTACATTATAACCTCCACCATTATCTCTCCTACTCCTCTCTCCTGTCCATAGACTGACTCCTTGTATCATCCTCCTATAGGGAGAAGAGTATCCTCTAAATGCTAATTCCTTTCCTCAGCCTCATCCTCGGCCCTAGCTATCGCAGAGGCCTCTCAAGTGGCAATCCACTCTGTGTCGGTCTTCTCCTCTCCTCCCTCTTGAGCCTCTATCTCTATCATGGCCTCCTCCTCATCCTCCCTATTGTGTGCGGGTACATCCTCTATCTGTAGGATCGACCTTGGCCTAATTATATTTGGTATAATAGGTGGAGTGTATATCGAAACTCCAGGTGTAACAATAGTCCACTCGAGCTTGCCGCTCAAGCCATCTCTAGCCTTTTGGATCCCTTGGTATACTATCGCAACTATTGGGATGGAATCAATGTAAGGAAATCCAAACTGTTGTGGCACCCTGTGAACTGGATGGACCTCCATTCTACTGGTTCAATCTACTAACTTCGTAGTAGAACTACATGTACCCAAGGAAATAATCTCCTCACCCCATAGGCCCACCATATCCTGGTATGGCTGTGTAATCAGGTCATTGATAGTAATTGTGGTAATTAACTAATGTTTCCCTTTAAGTGAGGCCATATCTATCCATATTGTTTTTCTAATAGCCCCAAGGTTAGCTATCTGTATTACCCTCTGGTAAGGGATCATGCGCTCATAAACCCATCTCATAACCAAGGTCAAATGACTAAGGGCCTTTCCGTTCAGCCAAACAACTCTGTATAAATCATGGTAAGTGGTGCCCAAAATGTCAACACCTGTAGACACTAAATCACACACTTTGGGTATTATTTAGTCCCATTGTCATATTATTATTCATATGGTTTTTGAGTAAATAAAATACTAATTAACCCATGTCTTTTGGCCTTTTTACTTTGTTTTCATTCATCACTGCCGACCTTCAGCACATACTTGTCCAATATTTTTTTGTCATTCCGCATCATTCTACCCCTAACTTGGGCACCCAAGCTAGTACTGGGGCACCTCAGGCACCCTGGTCCCATTCGGGGCACCCTGATCCTTCTCCCACCTTACACACATATTTTGGGCACTTTCTATCCATTTGAGATTTCCATATTTTTAGTGTTCATCCTTTTCGGGGTTAACTACGAAATTAGAACAAGAGAACCATATAAATATAAAGTTATGAGACCAAAATGAGGGACCAAACACTAGGCACTACTATCATCACCTAAGGTTGCATCCATCTAGCTCCATCACAAAGGACAAGGTTGGTTCATCTGCATCACAATACATAGGAGGGAAGTTTATTCTATTACATCCACCATTTATTACATTTCTACATCTAGTTATAGCTTGCTACTTCACAAAGTGTGACTGGCACAAGAGCACCTAGGGAGCGACTTTCACACACACACACCTAGAAATAGGTTTTGGTATGAAATGTTGTGCAGTGCTCAGTTAGTAAGTCCACCATTGTGGCCATTGAGGACAATCTGAACCCTTCATATGCATCTTTATTTTTTTAGGGTTTTGATGCTTGGTTTGGGGTTTTACATGAATCTTCTTTATAACTTATTACTAGCGACATCTGGCACAGTGCAACAAAATACATGCGACATACACCGAATGCCTAATATCATCTAGCGACCATGAAAGTTTAGTTTTTGGACCTTCTGCATAGACCAGAGCACCTAGATCTCAGACCAAGGTTCCTCAAGCACCCTGGTATGCTCAAACAACTCGGATATGTCATTTTCAAAGCTCTTATGTAGTCGTTCTTATATTATGTTCATGTGGTCTATTCTATGATACATTATCAAGGCATTTTCAAATCAACTAAGCTCTTTCCAACCCTTCTTTGCACATTAGGGTTTCATATTTTATCTAATTAGTTGTTTGGGTCACTTTATTTATTTATTTAACCATCATTTACTGCTTTGCATAGCATCTGATTAAGCTAGGATAAATTTCTTATTCTCCATTTTAGTTTAATCATTTTGGTGAACCCGAATTTTTAATTTGATTTCCTTCTTCCATTTTTGGTCTTCTTATGCTTTTCACCCATAGTAGTTCTTTTGGGTCTTTTCAATATTGTGAGCTTTCTCCATTTACCCATCACACTTCTAAGTCAATGGCTTATATAACTACATCTATGACTACCACTGATAACCTCTTAGAACATTCCCAAAATGTTCCTCTCCATGAAATAAAATAATTTGATAGTGAGAAGTCCTGCGATGAAGACACCAATGTTGACCAAGACCAACTCAACACTATTACTGACTTTCGACAAGCTTTACGTGAAAATCCCACTCATCTTCCACATGTCTTACATGATCTAATTATTGCTAAGAGAACTCGTGATTCTTTGAACTCTATAATTTCTTATTCTTCGGCTCCCATGGTCTCCACTACACCCACCTATGTTTCTACTCCCATTCCTACAACCACCACTCCCACCATTCACCATAGCACCCCTAATATACATCTTGGCTCTTCCTCAAATTCTCTTGATTTTACTTCTTTATATCATTATTTGTAAACCCAAATTCACTAGCTCTAACTCGTTATTTCTCTTGCTTCACCATCTTTAAACTCTACTTCATTACTACAAACCCCTTTTGCACCAACTATCTTTGTTTATCCATTTCCCCCTAATTTCATCTCTCCCAAATTACCCATCTTTGAATGCCATGGTGAACCACAAGAGAATATTCGTAGATTTTCATGTGGCATGTCTCATCTGTGCAGATGATCACACTATACTAGTTAAGAGTTTTCCTTGTAGTTTACAATATTATGTGATACCCTAATTTTATGACATACCTATCCACTTGGCAGTATCTTTTACGTATCTAACTGATACTTTTCTCACTAAATTTTCTATTAACATTGGCCTTAAGATATATTATGCTCAACTTACATAACTTAAGCAAGGGTACAATAAACACTTTCTAGATTATGTCTTGTGTTATGAAAACAACTTAGCTAAGATGTCTAATGTGTTTATGAACACTAAGCTTTAGGACTTATTCAATCAGAGTTTCTTACCACCTCTCCAAGACAATGTTATCTTTGAGACCTCTCCTTTGTTCGATCAACTTTTTCATACTCTTAAGCTTTGTGAAACCAGGCTCTTAGCTATAGGTAAAATTAAGTATCAAGAGCAAGCATCATCCTCTACACATTTTCAAGGTAAGTCAACATTTAGGCCATCTACGACTAAACCAAATTCACCATTAACGTAGTCTCTACTACTAAGGAGTTTTAATAGAAACCAAAAAAGTGTATCTTTTCTAGGGGCTGACATATCCCTCCATGAATATCTTCGTACCAGGATCTGGTGAATTAGTAATCGTATTACATATCCAGCTGGGTCTCCTCTACAAATTGACCCATCTCGACCATAGAGATGAGATGTGCATAACCTGCTTTGATAGAATAAGATCCCAGAAGGAGATCCTATCACCAAAACGTAGGATAGTCCTCTTGATCATTGCTTACAAAATACATTTTCTCATGTGAGAGGGCCTCATGTAATGCCGGTCAATAGTGACAAGCGAGCGTGGGAATCTACAAGCGACTCTTCCATTGTACAATGAACCTCCCGAGGTCAAAAGCTTTAGACTAGCCGGTGGGGATGGAATACATGGTAGTATACGGATAGACTAGTTAGGCTAATCTATGTATCTTCGATGCAGTGCACTAATGGAATCTGCGAATCTAAGTGCTCTTGAAGGCCCTTCTAACCTGGACCGGTGAATGACTAGATCGTTTATCCAGCCAGTCATCTATAGATCGATCAGCGAGGATGACTGCTCGAAGGCTCCAATCAATATCGAGCTCTGGCGTGATTCGATCTATGGGTTGTGGGATGCGTGGAAAATGACCCGGGATGGTTTCGTGTATTTCTCCTGATAGGGTCATATGGTGAATATAGTCAACTCTATGGACGATTCTCTGGCCTAGTCCAAAATTCTCTAGCTTTGTTAGCTGTTGTGTCTAGTAGGGACAACTGTTGAATGATGATAGGTGGAATCGGAGTAGACTGAAATACTAATGTGCGTAGGCCAGTGTCTATATCTAACTGACTTGTGGATTCGTTAGGCTGTGGGATTTGTGGATCACAACCGTAGACTCTTGGTTGTTGCGGTCCTGTTATGGTCATACGTGAGATCAAGTTCTAATCCCTAGTATCCAGTAGTCGTAAGCTTTCTCAGCCTCTACGTTTAGAATCAGTAATTGTGTGATTTTCTCAGAATACCTCACAGGTGTTCTAGCAACTTGAATTCTTAAGCTGGTATCTATATCTACGAGGGTGTCTCCAGCGTCTGGCTGTGGAACTAAAGGATCGCACCCGAATATTTGTTCTCTTTCAAATCCTTCTACAGTCATGCGGATGTTTTCTAGGATAACCTGTAGTTTGGTTGATTTGACCAAAATGTGTGTGCTTGGTCGTCTTCTACGTTTAACCCTCTCAACTGTGACCTGATCTGTTGGAAGTCTGTTGTTGTTTGGAAGACTTGTATCCTAAGGTTTTGGTCAATGTCAGTTACTGCCACTACGATATTGGGCTGGGGCACAATTGGCTCGAAAATGTATTCCCTGGGCTCCCTAGGTCCCGTAATTGTCATGCAAAAGCAGTAATGAAACAAACTATAATAAAGTAAAATCTAAGTACACTTCTAGCATATATAATTCCTTTTTTTGTATTTTCTGGCAATTTATAAGAAAGCAGCTATCTAAAAATATTTAGAATTGACAACTAAACTAATAACGTAAAACAAACAAAATAGCCGAGTGTAGCTATTTGTCTGTGCAATTTTGTATATCTATTCTAAACAACGAAATAACTAATCTATTTGCAAGATTCTCGATCCTACCTTAGAAGTGAGGAATGAATCATAGTTTCTCAGAAACTATCAATCCCCACAACTTCCCTGGCAATATCGAGAATGGAAATAACTGTAATAAAGCGATTAACTACTTTATTTGATAAGTTCTAACTAAAACTTTGAAAGATGGAACCTGGATTTCGCAGAACAGTGGCGAATCCGACGGTGTGTGTGTTCTTGTCCCCTCAGTATGATCTCCTCGTTCTTTGTGCTCACGTGAATCCAGAAAAGCGTGTAATGCTTGCATCAACAGGAATAGATATTTGGATCAATGGACAGCCTTCAGAATGCAGACAGAATAGAATGCGGATAGGAGAGGGATAGCGCAAGAGTACAGAGCTTGGCCTATGCAATTCCTAGCGGGGTCTACTGCGAATCATGCAACAAAATGCGTCCAGAACCTGAAACTAGTCTGTATGAAGAGCAAAACCTGCAACTTTAATGGCTGCCTAAACTATTCTACTCCAAAAGCAATAATACTGTTTGCACAAGTTGGATCTGTGGCTTACCAACAGCTGAGTAATGCAACTAAGCATGTAAAAGATTTAAACTATCAAACTTAAGCAAACTAGAAGACTGAACTACTGAAAGTGGTGAGTTTTTAAACAAGAATGAGGGGCCATTTGCATGTGCACAAACCATGCATTTATAGGAATTCAAACACCCAAAGATCAAAACCAAACTGAACTCCTAAACAATAAACAAAGGAAAAACACTATTCCAGGGGACCAAAAACATTAATGCATGCTCAAGTCGGCAAGAAAAGCTGGTGAAGCGTTGAACTTTGCGTGCGTTCCGTCAAAAGAACGTTCTGGAAAACGCGTAAAGGACCGCCGCCCTGCTCAGGGCGGCGGTTACAGGACCGCCGCCCTGTTCAGGGCGGCGGTCACGGACCGCCGCCCTTCAGGGCGGCGGTTTCGTCACTGAAGACCAAAAAGCCAAGAAAAGAGGAAAAAAGGGAAAACAAAGCACGCGGGGGCTAAGCGGGGCATGTGGGATGTTAACGCATATCCGTAAAGCTTCTCTGGATCCCGAACACCTTGCGAAGAGACCTGTATCATCATTGGGGCATTTATTACACCGTTCCGCAGTACAGTACCTTACAATTTTGGGTACGTACATATTGCCCCCTCGGAGAAGCGTTTTAGCCATGAAGAGGCATAAAACGGTGGGTCCGAGTATGGCCGTCCCGAAATGGGAAGTTAGAAGTTATACCTTATACGTCCGTGTGTCGAAATGACGCCATCCGAAATTCCCGCTACCTGCAAAATGAAAGGGGAACTCAAGTGCAGATAGATACAATAACTTGGAAAATAAACGCTAAAATAATAGGGGAAGAGGACGTACCATTAGTGCGAGGATAGAAACTTACCTCCGTTGGCGCTCCGAACCTGTGAAAAGGGGATTTAAAACGAATTAGAGCGCTATATATATAAAAGTGGGCCCATTTTACTATTCATTTGCGCGAGTCGATTTGATAGATTTTGAGCTCTGGGGCCCACGGTAACGGTTTCTCACGCGAGTAGAGTCAAAACGTCCACAGCGAGATAGTGATCATGCCTCCACGTGCGGAACGCCACCCCGCGAGATCACAGGTTGGTTTTTCTTCAATTTTGTGTTTTTCCCTCTTCAATTTTGAAATGCTAAATTTGTTGTAATGGGGGGGTCATTTTTGAAAATGTTAGGTTTAAAAGGTCCGTCTAGGGGGGGGCGCCTACTGGGTAGGCTTTGTTTTTAGCCAAAATGGTCATTTTTTTGCTAGTTTTTGGCTTTTTGGGGTTAAAAACCCGCGCGGGTTTTCGGACCGCGACCGCCGCCCTGGCCAGGGCGGCGGTTACATGACCGCCGCCCTGTCCAGGGCGGCGGTCACGAGACCGCCGCCTTCAAGGCGGCGGTTACAAAACCGCCCCCCTGCCCAGGGCGGCGGTTTTGCACAGAATGCAAAAGGACCTCTTTTGAAAACTTACACTTGTATTTTTAGCATTTGTGTATGTTTTTATAACTCTCTTGATATCGTTTAGATACTAACTTACTCTGTTTTGTGTGTTTTTGGGTGTATGCAGGCGAAGGAGGAGTATATTAGATGGAGCCGGGAGAGAGAGTGTGACTGGCTGCCCGGGGTATTGGATGCCCTCTCAGCAGATGAGGAGGACACATTGCAGAGGGCCGGCATATTGCGGATATCGCGTGTGCCTCACGTTGCTCCGTCTAGTCACATACTCTGTGACTTATTCTCCTACTGGGATGCAGATCGGAACACTTTCCGATTGCCAGGGGTCCGTGGTGAGTGGACCATTACATTAGAGGACGTCTACCGCATTCTGGGGGTCCCGATCATCGGGAGGCGACTTACATTAGAGACAGCAGGCTCACGGGCACAGATTGCACAGTGGGCGACATATATGGGAGATGCAGCTATTTCCACGGGGCCGAAGAAGGGAGTGAGAGTTAGATCCATTCCTTCTTTGCCCATCCCCGTATTTCGACAGGCCATCATGGGGATCCTTG
The DNA here is from genome assembly GCA_019776745.2 of Taxus chinensis. NCBI lineage: Eukaryota > Viridiplantae > Streptophyta > Pinopsida > Cupressales > Taxaceae > Taxus > Taxus chinensis. The sequence continues at coordinate 340,905,486 of CM034146.1, forward strand.
CCTCGAGACTGATCGGGGACAAGGGAGGGGACACTTTGTTATACTGTTGGGCCCCCATCATTGCACAGATAGAGGGGCATGGCCGGATATACGCCTGGGGGGCAGACATTTTGGGGACCACCTATCACGACTTATATAGGGTGGTCCGTTTACAGGGACAGTCGTTGAGCCACCCAACTCTAGTCATGAGTTGGGTGTATGAGCATTTTATTCCTTATGGCAGAGGCGTGGAGGTGGCAGATCCTGGGGCTGTGAGGGCGGCCAGATGGTCAGATATGTCGGTGCTTAGAGCACCTCACCAGCCATAGCCTCCCTCACTATAGCAGACATGGAGGCCACACCGTACCAGCTTATGGCCGGCGTATGGGGAGAGGAGGCCATGACATTGGTTTCCTGCTCCATTACAGGGCAGCTTATTGACCGTGTGGGACGGGTGGAGGTACATCCTTTCAGCAGGGTTCCTCAGCAGTTCGGCCTCCCATATGTGGGCATGCTTCCTCCAGTAGCACCAGTTTACAGATCAGTTCGGGAGGCTAGAGGGGGGCCTAGAGGCCGTGGTTGGACAGTGGTTACCCCTGGCATTCCTATTGCAGCCAGGGGGATAGTTCGGGCCAGAGGGAGAGCTGGTGCGCCTCGGGCACCTTTACTTCGGATTACCGCGGGTCCTGCTCATAGTAGCGATGACCCTATAGATATTGACTCCGATTCTGAGGAGTCCACAGAGGGAGGGTCGGAGGAGCAGACGGACGAGAGTGATCCTGAGTGGCATGATACTCAGGATATCATGCAGGCGGAGAGGGCGGAGCAGAGCGCAGAGAGAGAGACTCTGGTTTCCGAGGAGCCACTCTCCCGGGGCCATGGTGGAGATGATGAGTCCGTTGCGGGGCGTCATGTTGCCCCAACTACAGGAGCAGCTCCTCAGTCGGCGGCGGCATCTGCAGCGGGTGCTGGCCCTAGTGACCCATCTTGGAGGCCCGGTGACCCGAGTAAGTTATCCTTTCTCCCTTTCAGTGTTAGTTTGATTTTTTTTTTGACTTGTTTTAACTGCTATCCCTCCTTATATTTGTATCTTGTATATTTTAGCCTCTTGCCTAGTTTCTAATTCGTCTTTCTTCTTTGTTTTGCAGAGACTGTTGACGAGTGGCGGGATCTAATCCGTAGGGTATGTACTGATTCTCTGATGATCCCTATGGATAAGACCCGTGCGGAGCTATCCGTAGATGCCGGGGAGCCCTCAGCAGCCGGCAGGCATACCGACGTCTTTGCTCCCGTTTGGCATGTGGCCAAGATGGTGTCTACTCTCCGTACAGAGTTGGCAGGCTATAGGACAGCCGAGCGCCTTATGAGGAGCCGTTCTCATGGCGAGACCACGACCGCCCCTCGAGACCCTGAGCCTTCCGTCCATTCAGAGCGCCAGCGTAGTCGTAGTCCTAGGCGAGGGCGCGCACCTTCAGCGGGATCGCGTAGGGGTTGAGAGGCCACTTGGCTCCTATGCACTTTTTGTATTATGGATTCTTTTGTGTATTACGGGCTCTTTGAGCGTTTTGACCATGCCTAGTGCATGATGGCATTGTATACAAATATTGACTATTTATATATATGCGCCGATTTTGGATCAAAACTTTGTCACTTGTGTCTTCCCTTTCTGTTTCCAGCTTTTTCGTGTATACTACGATGTATGTTTTATATGCTTTCTAGAATGTATGCAATGGAAAACAGATGATGCAAATGTTTGCTTTCTTTTTGTGTTTCATGATGCTGATACATGATATTGTAGATATATTGTGATCTTGAATCTTAACTTTTGTTTAGCAATTTGGATACCTCATGATTTGTTTTGGCAAAGTGATGAGAACAACCAGTATGATGAACAGATTGACTTGCCCCACCCTTAACTCCACGCAACTAGTAAGATGCGAGAGCTCATCACCAAGAGCCAAGAAGGGCGCAAGTTATGAAATATGGTGAAGTGATAGTGATGAAAGACAGACGAAGCTTTGGTGGAACCAAATTGAAAACTACAAGCTTACTCTACCTGAATGACTTCATAGTTTTGGATGTAACTTACCTTGCGGTTTATCCAGACTTAGACCCGTAGATGGCCACATAGTAGACAAAATCTGGGTTTTTTAGGATTTTTAACTCTTTTTGGAATTTTGAATATCTGATTCATTCGTTTTTGACTCAAAGTTTGAATTGTTTGTTTATGACCTTTTAACATTTACTTTGTCTAGAGGACCCCCTACACTTTGCCCCGTGCTACCTGTAAGAAGCATGGGTTTATCACCGTGGGCAAGGCATAGGCGAGTAAGGGCATTTCCATCCTTTCCCAACCCTACGTCACTAGTAAGAGACGCAAGCTCATCACCGAAGGTTGGTGGGGCAAGGAAATGTGTAAAATAAAATTTTCTGTTTAATCACTTCTTGACTTGTTTGTTTGAGTAAGATGTCAGTATATTCTTATTTCCAAAGAGATGTGCATATGGGATAGATGTGACACCATGAAGCTTCTAGAACAGACCATAGGCAAGACACCTATCCTAAGAAGAAACCAAAGCGAGAACAAACTTGCAGAGCTTGGTATGGTTACCGTTAGGACTTCGTCATGTCTGATTTTATTAGATAAAAGATTCTGAATTGATTGATGATATCGAAGATGGAGAGGTATGATTAAAGAACTTCATGCCAGAAACATCACGAGTTTGAAATAAATTGCTTTGAGAATAGATTCCTTGATCACAATTTGTGTAAGAACAAGTGGACAAAATGATCCTAATTTATATGAAAATGCGATGTAGATAGTTATATAGGCAGCGCTTGCTGCTTATGCGTAGAAACGTTTGAGGTGGAGGGAATTGACTGTTTCGCCAAACTCCTCACCTTCTAGCGTGCATAAGAGATAAGCACCATTCCCGTAGTCTTTCATGACTCGGTATGGGCCCAACCATTTGGGCCGGAATTTCCTTCCTTCGCCGGTCTTCTTGTCGATCCGGCTGTCTAACCTCAGAACTAGGTCACCTTCGTATATGTCACGTTCATAGACTTTCTTGTTATACTGCCGGCACATTCGGTCGGCATAGACTCTATGTCGTTGTTCAGCATCTAACCTAGCTTCATCCAGGCTTTCTAATTGAGAAAGACGTGCTTCTCTGTAAGCGTCCTCATCCAGAATCCCTTGTAGCGAAATGCGGAGACTGGGGATTTCAACTTCGAGTGGGAGAACTGCTTCTGACCCAAATACCAGCGAGAAAGGAGTTGCTCCTGTCGGAGTTCTTATTGAGGTTCGATGGGCCCACAAGGCCGGATATAACTTCAAATGCCAATCCCGCTTGTTTTCTTTCACTGTTTTAAGGAGAATGGCTTTCAGTGTTTTGTTCGTTGCTTCAGCCTGCCCATTGGCTTGGGGATAGTACAAGGAAGCCGTATGATGGCTGATTTTAAATTTGTTGCATAGCTCACGAACTTCTTCATTCTTGAAAGAAGTTCCATTATCTGAGATAATAATTTGCGGGATACCGTACCTGCAAATGATTTGGTTCAAAATGAACTTAGCGATTACAGAACCAGGTACAGTTGTAAGAGGCATGGCCTCTACCCATTTAGTGAAATATTCAGTGGCCGTGATTATAAAATTGTGGCCGTCTGTGGACGAGGGAGAGAACTTCCCTATCAAGTCCAGGCCCCATGTAGAAAAGGGCCACGGAGTAGCGATCGGTTGCAAAGCTTGTGCCGGCATGTGGATCTCATGAGAGAACTCCTGACATTTATGACACCTGCGTACAAACTCTATTGCGTCATGTTCTAGAGTGGGCCAGAAATAGCCCATTCGATGTATTTTTCGAGTGGTGGCGTGGCCGCCGAAGTGGCCTCCACATATACCGCTGTGAGATTCATGGAGAATCTTCTTGGACTCTTCTGTGTCAACACACCTTAAGAGCATTCCATCGAATGCTTTCCGATAGAGCACTTGCTCTATAATGACGTATTTAGCTACGATAATGCGTAACCGCCTTCTTTGTTGAGGTGTAGCTCCTTCTGGGTACCTATGGTCCATGATATAACTAATGATATCAGCGTACCAAGGGCACTCAGATATAGCAGGTCGGGTTTCGACGTAGTACACGCATTCGTCTGGAAAGTCTAAGTCTACTAAGTCGCCTCCGTCTAGCGGGTTATCAGCTAACCAATCTGCGATGATTTGCCCTTTAACTGACTTTTGGTTTACAAAAGTTAATTCGAACTCTCCCATTAAGGTTATAAAGCGTCCCGCCTTTTTAGACAGGGACCCTTGTGTGAGGAAGGTTCGTAAGTGGTCAGTTTTTACCATGACCCTTGTCTCTTGATTTAGCATGTAGTGTCTTAGGCGTTTGGTTGCGAAAACTATGGCAAGGCATTCTCGTTCTGCTTGTGTATAGCGCGTTTCGTAGTCGAGCAATGTTCGGCTAATGAAATAAATTGCACGCTCTCTCTTGTCATCGTCTTCTTGGGCTAGCATGCAAGCTAACGAAACATCGGTAGCCCGTGAGTATAGAATTAACGGGCGATCTAGCTTAGGTGGCATTAGCGTAGGTGGTGACAGTAAGAAGCGTTTAACTGCGTTGAAAGCTTCGTTGCAGTCTTCAGTCCAATCAATGCTATAGTCTTTCTTGAGTAAATTATTGATTGGATGAATAGCGAAGCTTAAGTCCGGGATGAATCTCCGGATTGCACCCAGCTTCCCGAGAAATGATCTGATTCCAGATTCACTCGAAGGTGGGACCATTTCGAGGACAGCCCGAATTTTGGTTGGATCAACGTCGATCCCTCGTGACGATATGATGTAACCTAGGAGCTTTCCTCCTGTTACACCAAAGACGCATTTTTCCGGATTTAGCGTAACTCCGTATTCTATTAAACGTGAAAGAATGACACGGAGTACTTCGGGATGGTCACAACGCTTCTTGGCTTTAGCCAACAAGTCATCTACGTAGGATTCCATGATTTTATGAATTAAATCGTGAAATATATAAGTCATAGCCCGCTGGTACGTGGCACCGGCGTTCTTGAGACCGAATGGCATAACAGCGTAGCAATAGGTTCCCCAAGGAGTTATAAAGGTGGTTTTAGCTTGATCTTGCTCGGATATTCTGATTTGATTGTATCCCGAGAATCCATCCATGAGAGACAAGAGCTCAAACCCAGCTGTTGCATCAACAATGACATCGATAGATGGCAATGGGAAGTCATCCTTAGGACATGCTTTGTTAATGTCCCGGAAATCTATGCAGATGCGTATCTTTCCATTCTTCTTGAGAACGGGAACGATGTTTGATACCCATTGGGAGTAGTCAACTGGCTTGATGAATCCTACCTGAAGGAGTTTTATTACCTCCTCTTTTACCATAAGGGCTACCTTGGGCTTCATAGGTCTTGATTTTTGCTTAATTGGCTTCGCATCTGATCTAGTGACGAGGTTGTGCACCGCAATGTGGGGTGCGACTCCTGTCATCTCTTTGTAATTAAATGCAAATGCCTTCTGATGTTCTTTGAGAACCTGAGTATGTATTTCTACTTCTTCTGGGGTTAATGAAGAACCTAGTTTCAATATCCTTGGTTCATTTTCTGTCCCAATGTTGACATCGATTGTTTCTTCGATTAAAGAGGCGTTACCCTCTTCGAACTCAGGTGGTGCTGGAGGTAGATCTATATCATCCCCATTTTCTATTGCGTATATGCTAGGTTCCCTTTGCGAGGGAAGATCCGTTACGGGATTTCCGAAGTAGGAAGATGAATGCGGGATCAGAGATAAATCTAGTGTGTGACAGGAGCGATGTAATGCTGCATAGGCATTTAAGTAATCCAAAGTAGCCGCATCATTTCCAACATGGTCTAGGACGGTAGATTCATTTCCGCTTGAAAGAGGATTTGTCATTGTTTTTATCAATGGTTCGTTACGAATGGATACTGTGAAGTGAGTATCTTCTAGCTCATTGCTTGGAGTGAAGCGTGATGCCGAAGTTGCTATTGAATCGGCGAGAAGATTTTTCTCTCGTGGGATTGCTTCAATGGATATGAAATTAAACGCTTTGCTTAAATCTAACACAGCGTCTTTGTAGAGTTGTAAATGTTCGGCTTTAGTTTCATATATTTCAGAAACTTGGTTTGTTACTAATTGCGAGTCTCCTAAAACTTTGATGTTATCAATACCAATTCTTTTGGCTAAGGTAAGGCCAAGGAGGAGAGCTTCGTACTCAGCGCCGTTGTTTGTGCATTCAAAGTTCAACTTGAAAGAGAATGGGAGGACCTTTTCCTCGGGCGAGGTAAGAATTATACCTGCCCCCGCTCCATAGCGGCATTTAGCTCCATCGAAATGGAGAGTCCAATATTTAGCCGGGAGCATAGATGTAGGTGTATCTACTGTATTTGCACATTCTACTTCGACCATGCAAAGATCTTCTGCTGGAAGAGAGCCAACCCCTAAGGAATATCCTATACCTACCGAATCAAATGGTAAGAACATTGGTAAATCTTGTTCTATTAATTCAACGATTTTTGCAGTAGTCCCTAATGATACAGTTTCTTTAGCTTTACCGCCAGGAATTGGGGTTGTTTTGGCTACGCTGATGGTTTCAAGATCCGTCGTAGGTACCAACTTTTCTTTTGACTTTGAGTCAGTGGGTTTATTAAGTTGGTTTGTTGGAAGTTCGAATTCTGAGTGTACACCTGGTCTCTTCTTTAAATCAGCTAGGTGTACGTCAAACGGCTTTGGATCACCTTTGGCTACAAATACCTTTCCCAGATGCAAGAATCTTACTTCTTGAAATAGCGTGGAAGGGATTGCCTTCATTCGATGTATCCACGGCCGGCCGAGGATCATATTATAGTTAGTTTCCCGATCTATAATATAAAACTCAGTCAGGATTGTTTTAGGTCCCAAAGTGACCGGTAGTATTATGGTTCCTATCGATGTGGCTTTAAGGCTATCGTAGCCTCTCAAGGTATTTCGAGTAGTGGAACAGTTTGTTTCACCATATCCCAATTTTTGGAGAAAAGAGAAAGGGACTATGTTAACCGCAGCTCCATCGTCAACCATTGCCCGTTTTACATAATTATTATAAACCTGTACTTGCAAGTGTAGGGCTGGATCGCCTCGGCGTGCGATCTCGGCATCCGTAGGCATTTTACTTATTTCGAATATGAATTCGACATCCCTATCCGCCTGTCCCGGAGGATAAACATCAAAGTCTATATGATTTACTTGTGCTTCTGGTGGTGGAGTGATACTAATTAAATGACCCAAACCTAACGCCTCTAAAAGAGCAGCCCTGTGAGCAGGGGAATTCTTTAGTAAATCAAGGAATGAAATATGCGAGAAGGTTTTTGTTAGATCATTAATTAGATCGTAAGCACCCATAGGTTTTGCTACGGTTTGCTGGATGTTATCTGCTTCCGGCAGATGGCTTGGACTTGGTTGAGAGAAATACTCTCGTGTCCTCGTAATTGCTTCAACGGGTAATTCGGAGTCTAACTCCACTAATCCAACTACCTTAGGTCGCGGCTGACTTCCTAGTTGTGGCGCGACTAACGGATTTAGCGAAGTTGAGGCCTCGTGATCGTTGTTTCCTGTTATTGCGCCTTTGTTTGTTCCAGTTGGTTTCAACCCATCGTTATCATGATTTGGGAGTGGATCATTAAAGATCTTGAGAGGGGCATTCTGAGGGGAAACTGCCCCTGCGAAGGTACTTGCCGTTGGTGACGTAGGATCTGCTAAGAACATATCCATAAAAAATTGTTTTTGTTCATTTGGCAAGCGTTGCATGAATTTGTTGTAGTCACGACACGTTCTAGTGTCATGACCCCGAATTTTATGGAAACCACAATAAGAATTGGGATTATAATTCCCGTTTTGTTGGTTTGGTGTGTATTGTGGCCTAAAATTCCGATCAAACTGTTGCCTATTAGGACCAAAGTTTTGGAATTGTTGTTTTTGGTTTTGACTTTGGTTTTGGTAACCAAATGAGTTTTGGCTTGGCCCTTGCATGGGATTTCGCCGTTGTTGTTGTTGTGGATTATTAAAATCCACCGTATTGACCGTCGGGGTAAAATTGTTGTTTCTTTGGTTGTTTGTTTGTGACGGAGTATTAACGACATTTACCCTCTTGGGCTGGTCAGTTACCCCATCTGTTGTTACCCCACGATTTTTGTTAAGGATTTTGGGTCCTTGATTGACATTTGTGGTAGTTGTAGTATTTTGAGTGGAGGTGATTAACCTCCCATTTGCTCCATACGTCTTACGGCCACTATCTATTGCTGCCTGGTCTATTCGTAGAGCGCTCTCAAGTACTTCGTCATAAGTCCTTAGTGGGAACTTCTGGACTTCTTCCTTCACTTCTTTGCTAAGAGAATGAAGGAATAAATCGCATAGCTCCATCTGATCCATGTTTGGAGCGCTTGCCGAGGAATAAAGGACTGTGCGCCACCTTTGGATGAAATGGGCGACAGACTCGTTATGTTCTTGCTTGATGTGCAAGAACTCCCTGATTCCTGTCCTTAATAGTTTGTTCATGTCGAAGGCTTTGATGAACTCAGACACGAGTTGTTTGAATGAATGTATGGAAGCCTCGGGTATTCTGTAATACCAATCGAGGGCAATGCCTTCCAGCGTTTTGGGGAATATTTTAGCAACGACCCCATCCCATGGGAGTAATTCTCGAATGGCTGTAGCGTAAGCTTTGATATGCGCATTCGGATCTCCTTCTCCTTTGTATTTGGGCAAATCGGGAAGAGGCCTTGGAAGCATAACGCTTCTTATGGCGAAATCTAAGGGCTCCTTTAAATATTCTGAATAAGTCCCTATTGCATACGTCTCAACCATTGATGGTGCCTGTTGAGGAGGCGGTGGCGGAACGGGTTGTTGATATGGCGTAACGTACGCGTTGGCAGGGGCATAAGGCAATCCCTGCATTTGAGTAAACATGCCGGGGGATGAGTACATATCCCCTTGTGGCGATTTGGAATACATGTTTAAGTACGAAGGGGTACTATCCAGGAATGGATTGCTCTGTACCGGACCAGGAGGAACTGTGCTAGCGATAGTGGGTCTAGTTGGTACTTGTTGTGAATACTGAGGAGTCATACCTAACGTGCCTACTCCTGTGAGGAGATCTACTTGGCTAGGATGGTGCGGAGGATTGGAACTCCCTGTTTGTATGAATTTCGAATTTTGATTCGCTTGGGCAAGTTCTAATCCTCTAACCTTTTCTATTAGAGTTGAAATGACTTCGTTTGGTGAAGTCACGATATCGTGCCTTGGTGGCGTTTGTTGTATATCCTGGTGTTGTATAGGCATGTGATAGCCTGTCATGAACTGATTGCTATCTTGCCAAGTTTCTCTGAGAGTATTTTCTATACGTGATGGCATAGAGGTATTTTCTTGAGGAGAGAACTCGGGCTGTATTTGCAAAATTCCTACAGGTGGGTACATGCCTTGAGAGCGTTGTTCATTCCTAGGATAACGTATTGAGTACTCGTCATCTAGAACTGAGTATGGATCTGATTGTCTGCTAATATGTGGTCTAAGTAGCACCTGAGGAGATGAAGCAGATTCTCCAGTCAATGTCATATTGTTTGAGCCTGAAGGCTCTGTTTGTGTTTGAGCGAGTTGTTGCTCCAACCCCTCTGCTTGGAAGGACGAACTATATCTAGTCCTTGGCGTTTGCGTTGACAACTGATTAGTTGAATAGTTGTCGCCCCACATTGAGAGTGAGGGTGATGATTCCCTATTCTGTTGGGCATAGTATGCCTCAAGACCCAGGAGGGGTCTGCCATATGCATCGAATCCCGACATATTCGGGGGGTATATGAATACCCGCAGAATAATGGGAAGGAGCGAAGGTGATTTGTGAAGGGAAACGTGATATTTATGACTCCGAACGAGAAGGTAGGAAGTTTTACGTCAGCTTCACTAATTTCGTTTGTTTCACGTCGGGTTCACCAATTTTGTACGTCGGAAAAGCAACAGGCGAGCGTGATTCAACAGAAAAGCAACAAGTTTTACGTGAGCTTCACTAAGTTTGTTTCACGTCGGGTTCACCAATTTTGTACGTCGGAAAAGCAACAGGCGAGCGTGAGAATCAACAAGTGACTCTTCCACGTACCCGACCTCCCGAGGTCGTGCCGAGACAGCCGGTGGGGGTAGAATATGCAGACAAACTAGTTGGGGAGTCTAATGTCTTCGACACGCACTAATGGTATTTGCGAATCTAAGGCAAAGAAGGCCCTTCTAACTTGGACTGGTGTGATAGATCGATCAGCGAGGATGACTGCTCGAAGGCTCCAATCAATATCGAGCTCTGGCGTGATTCGATCTATGGGTTGTGGGATGCGTGGAAAATGACCCGGGATGGTTTCGTGTATTTCTCCTGATAGGGTCATATGGTGAATATAGTCAACTCTATGGACGATTCTCTGGCCTAGTCCAAAATTCTCTAGCTTTGTTAGCTGTTGTGTCTAGTAGGGACAACTGTTGAATGATGATAGGTGGAATCGGAGTAGACTGAAATACTAATGTGCGTAGGCCAGTGTCTATATCTAACTGACTTGTGGATTCGTTAGGCTGTGGGATTTGTGGATCACAACCGTAGACTCTTGGTTGTTGCGGTCCTGTTATGGTCATACGTGAGATCAAGTTCTAATCCCTAGTATCCAGTAGTCGTAAGCTTTCTCAGCCTCTACGTTTAGAATCAGTAATTGTGTGATTTTCTCAGAATACCTCACAGGTGTTCTAGCAACTTGAATTCTTAAGCTGGTATCTATATCTACGAGGGTGTCTCCAGCGTCTGGCTGTGGAACTAAAGGATCGCACCCGAATATTTGTTCTCTTTCAAATCCTTCTACAGTCATGCGGATGTTTTCTAGGATAACCTGTAGTTTGGTTGATTTGACCAAAATGTGTGTGCTTGGTCGTCTTCTACGTTTAACCCTCTCAACTGTGACCTGATCTGTTGGAAGTCTGTTGTTGTTTGGAAGACTTGTATCCTAAGGTTTTGGTCAATGTCAGTTACTGCCACTACGATATTGGGCTGGGGCACAATTGGCTCGAAAATGTATTCCCTGGGCTCCCTAGGTCCCGTAATTGTCATGCAAAAGCAGTAATGAAACAAACTATAATAAAGTAAAATCTAAGTACACTTCTAGCATATATAATTTCCTTTTTTTTGTATTTTCTGGCAATTTATAAGAAAGCAGCTATCTAAAAATATTTAGAATTGACAACTAAACTAATAACGTAAAACAAACAAAATAGCCGAGTGTAGCTATTTGTCTGTGCAATTTTGTATATCTATTCTAAACAACGAAATAACTAATCTATTTGCAAGATTCTCGATCCTACCTTAGAAGTGAGGAATGAATCATAGTTTCTCAGAAACTATCAATCCCCACAACTTCCCTGGCAATATCGAGAATGGAAATAACTGTAATAAAGTGATTAACTACTTTATTTGATAAGTTCTAACTAAAACTTTGAAAGATGGAACCTGGATTTCGCAGAACAGTGGCGAATCCGACGGTGTGTGTGTTCTTGTCCCCTCAGTATGATCTCCTCGTTCTTTGTGCTCACGTGAATCCAGAAAAGCGTGTAATGCTTGCATCAACAGGAATAGATATTTGGATCAATGGACAGCCTTCAGAATGCAGACAGAATAGAATGCGGATAGGAGAGGGATAGCGCAAGAGTACAGAGCTTGGCCTATGCAATTCCTAGCGGGGTCTACTGCGAATCATGCAACAAAATGCGTCCAGAACCTGAAACTCGTCTGTATGAAGAGCAAAACCTGCAACTTTAATGGCTGCCTAAACTATTCTACTCCAAAAGCAATAATACTGTTTGCACAAGTTGGATCTGTGGCTTACCAACAGCTGAGTAAATGCAACTAAGCATGTAAAAGATTTAAACTATCAAACTTAAGCAAACTAGAAGACTGAACTACTGAAAGTGATGAGTTTTTAAACAAGAATGAGGGGCCATTTGCATGTGCACAAACCATGCATTTATAGGAATTCAAACACCCAAAGATCAAAACCAAACTGAACTCCTAAACAATAAACAAAGGAAAAACACTATTCCAGGGGACCAAAAACATTAATGCATGCTCAAGTCGGCAAGAAAAGCTGGTGAAGCGTTGAACTTTGCGTGCGTTCCGTCAAAAGAACGTTCTGGAAAACGCGTAAAGGACCGCCGCCCTGCTCAGGGCGGCGGTTACAGGACCGCCGCCCTGTTCAGGGCGGCGGTTTCGTCACTGAAGACCAAAAAGCCAAGAAAAGAGGAAAAAAGGGAAAACAAAGCACGCGGGGGCTAAGCGGGGCATGTGGGATGTTAACGCATATCCGTAAAGCTTCTCTGGATCCCGAACACCTTGCGAAGAGACCTGTATCATCATTGGGGCATTTATTACACCGTTCCGCAGTACAGTACCTGCTTAGCTTCACGTAGATATCCATTTCCTCCACATTCTGTTATGCCACAACATTCATCATATATCCATCCCTCGCATGCACATAGAATTCATTCACCCACACAACATTTATCTACTATACCACTACTACTAGATCATGGTCATACATTTTCATCCCCACATACATCGGATCGAGGACCTTCATCCTTCACTATTATTGGCTAGTTCATTCATTCACATGCATTTGGGGGGAATAACATCCAACTCATGCCCCTCCTCATATTAGCATCAACACATCTCTTATACATGCATAATCATACACCACTCACTTTGTATATGCATAATTATCACATGCTTTAGCATCGTCGTTACCTAATGACACACTCTTTTTCTTCGATTCACACTTGACTGTTGAGGGCATAATACACATTAACCCCACACACTTCACAATAGGCATTACACACTGTGTCTCTTCACACATATTGCATCATATGTCTTACAACTTACATCATACACTCTACATTTAGTCTATATCATTTCAAAAAAATTCATATCTATACATCATGCATCATATTAGTATTCATCATACATGTGTCACACTCCTATTTCTTACGATTTTATCATTACATTATACATACTACACAATGCGCGCAACACATTATTAGTTTATCTACACATATTGCATTACATTCTACACATTGCATATTTACACAGTTTTCTCATCACATGGTCGTTTAATCATTACACATCCTACATCTTCTTATATGCACTACACTCATTACTCTATGATGAACTATAGTTCCTCGGTCCATACTTGACTTCCGAGGGTTTAAAAATCAAATGGACCTTATCATATACACACGATCATCATTCATCCTTCTATCATGAGAAATTCCTAGGTTAGTGATATATGCTTTAGGCTAAATGATCACTTATTCCTTCATCTTGTAGTGGTATACTCTTTAGGCTACATCACCACTCCCTCTATTCATCTCATCATGATATACTCTTTAGGCTACATATCCACTCCCTCTATCCATCTCATCATGATATATGCTTTTGGCTACATCACCACACATTCATCTCTAGGTAACATATCATCACTACATATACACATTCATCACAACGTGTTTGACACAACACACACTTCGACCATTTTCCGATGACACACTCTCGTTTACACTTTGTTCTTGACTACTGAGGGGAAATCTAAATGAACCTCATTATATACAACTCCATTCACTCAGGGGGCATGTGGTTCCTATCATCCATCTTGCATTCCACTTCATCTATCCATAGCATGTTGCATATCTTGGTTGCATTTAATTTTTCTTGCATTTTCTTGTTCATGTTCGCTTTACTATGCATGTTAGCTAGATATCTTGTATGTCATTATATTTACCATCCATGAATGTGCATTCACATCTTTCTCTAGTTGTAATCACAGATATAGGTATCTTCCATGCATCATGGATGCTCTCCTTCTACCACTCCTACAGCGGTTGTTGGGGGCATCCAAATTCGTCTCTTCCAGGTGCTATTATTTCAATTTGTACTTAGTACTTTACATTACTTGGTTATACACACTTTTTACATATTGGTTATCTTTCTAACATACTAACAAGTGCTTCATGTGCAGAATTTGTTTACAAGATTACTTACTTACATGGCTATCTATTAGTTTTCCTTCTATTACTTGTGTATTTTTCTCTTGTATGCGGGCATTTCCCTTTATTTGGTGTGCACACTTTTTTTTTTAATTGTGACCATTATAGCCTTGAATGTCTTATGACATTGTGAGTGATGTCCCATGTTTGCAACCAAATTTGTTGGTCTATCATTTTCTTCTTACGTGTTTACTTTCTTTCTAGCTTCTACATTGTTTGCGTAGCGTACACTTATATTTTACATGCATGCTTCTTTGTACTAACACTTGTTTTCTAGCCACTTGTTTATGTGAACCTTGGTTTATACCAAGCACATTATATTCCCCCTGTAGGTCATAGTTTATGTGGTTAGTCCTCTTTTAGGGTTGCATCCTCCCATCCACAAGGTTGCATGCGCCCCCAAAGAGGGGGCATCATTTGGGGTTTTACATACTACAAAACAATTTTTACTGGTACAATTAAGTTCATTTTTTTGTCCTTGACATTATGGGTTATACAACGAATGGGTTCAGACCAGTCTATGAACCTTGTACACAACGGAATTTATAAGGTAGGTTATCCTTGAAATTTTGGGGAGAAGTTATACGGTAGAGGATACAATGGATTTCCTCCCTACACTACTTTAGCCAATGGCACCAGATCTCCAAAAAAACTAGGTAGTACAGAGATCTCTTCATACATTTTCAAGGAAGCTGTTACATGTTGGAGAATAATTCATATTTCTTCCTACACTTCTTTAGCCAAGGTGGTCTAAGATCACCTAAAAACTCGCAATTACATGATATCCTCTCCACACCATTTCTCTCATCACACATCAGGTGCATATGTTCCTTTTACATTTTTCATATTTCCATTTTAATCTTTTTATTACTATATACATGCATTTTTACACATATACATACATATTTGACTACTTGATCATCTTATCCTTACATGTTTGTCCATATGAGAAGTAAACAATCAACAAAAATAATAATGACGTAAACAACAACAACATTTTGCGGTAGCACACACCTCATACTAACATGTAGGTACATTACACACATCGACACTACACACGCATTTCCACCCTAAGTTCACTCTCATCACTTTTTTCTCTTTTGCATCTTTGGTTTGAGTTGTCACTCCATGCTTTGTCTAGTCCTTTGTCATGCTTTCTACATCATTCTACATGAACATCAGGTAAGCATCTCTATTTACTTTATGTTACCAAGAATTTCGCTCACCAACATAAAGTGGGGGCAAATGTAGACACTAAATCACGCACTTTGGGTATTATTTAGTCTCGGTCTCATACTACTATTCATATGGTTTTTTAGTAAAGAAATTACTAATCAACCCATGTCCTTTGGCCTTTTAACTTTACTTTTAGTCGTCACTTTCGACCTTCAACATATACTTTCCCAATCTTTTTTGTCATTTTGCATCATTCTACCCCTAACTAGGGCACCCAAGCTAGTACTAGGGCGCCTCAGGTGCCCTGGTCCCATTTGGGGTACCCTGATCCTTCTCCCACTTTACAAACATCTTTTGGGAACTTTTCTATCCATTTGAGCTTTCCATATTTTTATTGGTCAGCCTTTTCAGAGTTAATTATGAAATTACAACAAGATAACCATATAAATATAAAGTTATGATACCATAATGAGGGACAAAACACTAGGTGATACTATCATCACCTAAGGTTTCATCCATTAAAGGCTCCATTTGAATCTATCTAGCTCCATCACAAGGGACAAGGCTTGTTCATCTGCATCACACTACATGGGAGGGAAGTTTATTCTATTCCATCCACCATTTTTTAGATTTCTACATCTAGTTATAGCTTGGTACTTCATAAAGTATGACTAGCAAAAGATCACCTAGGACACGAATTTCACACGCACGCACGCACACGCACACGCACACGCACACACACACACACACACACACACACACACACACACACACACACACACACACACACACACACACACACACACACACACACACACACACACACACACACACACACACACACACACCTAGAACTAGATTTGGGTCTGAAATGTAGTGCATCGCTCATTTGGTAAGTCCACCATTAGGGTCGCTGAGGAAACTCTGACCTCTTCATATGGATCTCTATTTTTTCAGGGTTTTTATGCTTAGATTAGGGTTTTGTAGGTCTCTTCTTCATCACTGATTACCAGGGACATCCGAAACAATGAAAAAAATACACGTGACAACTAATTAAGATCTCAGATCATCTATCAACCCTATAAGTTTGGTTTATGGACCTCCTACATAGACCAGGGTGCCTAAATCTCAGAACAGTGTGCCCTATGTTACCTCCTCCTTCCCTAGGTGCCCTAGTCTACTCAGACAACTCAAATATGCCCTTTCCTGAGCTCTTGTGAGGTCATTTCTACATTTAGTTCATCTGGTCTATTATGCGATACAGTCCTGAGGCATCGTCAAATCAACTAAGCTATTTCCAACCCTTCTTTTCATATTAGGGTTTCATATTTTACCTACTTACTTTTTTGGGTTACTTTATTTATTTATTTAACCATCATTTTCTTCTTTATATAACATTTTATTAAGCTAGAATAGATTTCTTATTATCCATTTTAGTTTAATCAACACCCCACGCATATGTGTGGCCATGCTTCTCAATACTCTAAATGATAGGTTCCCAAAAATAGAGTAACTTTTCTCCACCCTTATCCCCAACCAAGCACAAAGCCAAAATTCCAATGATGGCCTTGTGCAAGGAAGGGATAGGATTGGAGGCAACTGGCAATAATCTCATACCCTACTTAGCACCATTATTAGGTGCATGTGCATCCCCCATATATGCATCCCAACTACAGGATTGTACTATTGAGCCTCTACTCACCAGAGTCAACTTCCTGCCAGTTATAGGAGCACCTAGAATTTGGTAGACATCCTTTAAGTTAATCGTCCACTCTCCCCTAACTCCAGGAAATTGGAAAGTATTTTAGTCTGTATCCCAATAACTCAGTAAGTCATATAAAAAATGGCTCACTGGTGTAACTAACTATGTCTAGGATGCCCTCCATATCCCAGCCTTGTTTCATATGTCCCTCTCATCCTGAGTCAGAGCATCTAAGATCAAGGGTAGCCAATCAAACGTTTGAGCTCTGCTCCATCTAATATATGACCTCTTCAGTCATAAACATCAAAAAGAGCAAGTTAGAATCTTAACAATGAATAATAAGCTCACCAAAAACATCATAAAAGTAGTTAAAAGCCAAAATAAATTATCATACTTAGTTGGTTCTGAGAGTTTCCCCGAAAATTATGCAACCATCACTTTTTACAGAGAGGTAGTTATGTAACCACCCCTCTATGTAAAGTGGCAGTTGTGTGACCTCCATGAAAATTCCATGTTTTTTGTTGACCATCTACGGTTGTGTAACCAATGTAGAGTTTGTGCAATTTCCACTTTGCGTAGAGCAACAATCATGTAATTTCCATGGCGGTTCTATATGTGAAAAACGGGCCATACCCTAGGGTCCCAAAAACTCACAAAAAGAAAAAAATTGACCCTTTTGAATAAAACAAAAGCCATATCCCATATGCTGCCTCCCTAGTGAACATTTTAATTGTAAAATTAGAAAAAAAATCTTCCCCCCTAAGTCAATTTTTTCACATATTTCACATTTTAGGGTAGAAATAAACAAATGAAAATAAATTACCTATTTGTGACCCGCTACTCCTTCTACTGGTTGGGCTACCATCAGGTCAAAGTGCTCTTCATTTTTACTATATTAACTCGAAACTGTCACAAGTAATCCAGAGCTCAAATTTTCACCAAGTGGGTTAGTGCAAATGATTTCTAGAAATAGTAATTTTGAGATATATATAGCATGTTTTAACTCTATTTTGAGTGTGTGTTTTGTAGGGAAGGAGCGTTATACTGGAAAAGGTATATCTCTACCCCCACAGACATGGTAAGTCCTCTTATCTTTATTTTAGTATGTTTGGTCGATTATATCTTTGTTTGCACTTAATTCTTGTTTACTCCTTGTAGGTTGCGGGAAGCTTGGATTGGCTTGATATTAACACATGCGTGTGTAATTTCGACCTTCTCATTTGGGAGCGCCATACTCAAATCTCCCGTTTTATGCCTCTTCATGGCTAAAACACTTCTCTGAGGGGGCAATATGTATGCACCCAAATTTTCATAGTGCTACATTGTCAGAACAGTTCAAATCCTTGATGATGATAAACTATCAATTCTAATGATGTCCAATTCCAATTTCCTAGCTTCCAACATGTTTTTATAGCTCATTATGCTTTACTTATCTTTTCTAATCTTTTTACCACTTTCCTTAGTTAATTTACAACTTTTCCTTAGCTTGTTATCCTCTAGTTACACTACCACGTCAGCGGCTGCGTAACTACTAGTCTTCATAGACCAGTGGTTCCACGCACATTTAACTGATTCTTTCCAACATGTTTTGAATGCATGTCACCTTATTTAAACTCATACTTTCTATTATAATTAAGTTAACTGCTACTTCCATGAGTGATGTGGCACTTCTTGGCTGCTAAGTGGGATGGACCACTTCTCTTCCATTTTTTTATAAAAACTAAGCTTCTTTCGGAAGCATTGGTTGGAATCTTTTGATTTGGAATTACACTCTTATGTTGCTAAAATCCTGCTAAGAAGTAAACAAAAAAAGTAGTTCATTTTCCTTGTTGTTATCTTGCTCGTATTGCTACCAAACTACCTAAAAACCAGCTAGCTCTAACTCTCTCCCATTATTTCTCCACACTTTCCAACACTACTCCCTAGACACGTTTGGATACTCATTGGAAAAGAATATGAGGGGATATTAAAAAAACATTGTCAACATTGGATTTGTCTCTATACAACATTTCAAGGTTGGGAGTGTCATTAAATTCCTAGAAGTTTCTTTTATTTATTCAGATAGATTTAAGGTTATAATCTATTAGAATACATTTTAAAGGAAGTAGCAATTAGAGTAGTTTCCATTTGCAACGAATCCATTGAGGATTTCTTCTCATCTCATCCCTGTGGATTTTCCTGGGAATAATTTGAATGAGGTTCTTGCCACAGTGTGTTGTCATTTCTTAATTGTTAAATTATTTAGAAAGTTCACTGCATTCAATACTTAGATTTTTTTACACAAGATAAAAGCTTTTCTTGAAAGTTTCTTCTTTGCCCATTCTTGTGGATTTTCATGGGAAGTTAGTTTTAGAAGCTTCTATGTCTGCGTGTTAGATTTACATTTCTTCATTTATAAAGATTTTGTTTTATCGATGAAGCTTTAGGGGAAGAATTACTTTTGAGAAACTTTTGCTTTCTTCCCATGATTATGAGGTAAAGCCAAAAGAATTAATATCCACAGCTACAAATTAGGAAAATATTTATTTTATTAGAATAGATTAAAGCCTCTGTAACAGGGAAATAGCCACATCTGATTATTTCATTGTTTTAGTGTTTAGTTTAATTTGTTTTATAGTAGAAGAAAATTCATTTAATTAGAGGAAGTTGTATTATCTATGCACATTTTACTTGTTTTCTAGTAAACACAAACTTACAAAAACATTAAATTATATTATTTATTTTTTGTATTTGTTTTATCCTCTTTTGTTTAAAATCATTGAAAAAGCACAAAAATAAATAGATTAGATTTACTTTCTTTGTTAATTAATTAGCTTTCATTTGTTAGATTAACTAGGTACACGTATATTTAATAAGATTCAAGGAGAGTAATAAAATTGATTTAATTTAAATCTACTTTCTTTTATTTGTTAATTCAAGCATGTATAATTAATTAGACATAAAGTAACACAACTCCCTACGTTTCCTTAGTTGGCCTAGGTTACCTAAACTTTGACCTTGCCTCTTGCGGATTATTTGTGTGTTTTTTTGTTTCCTTAGATTAATTTCTTGTACGTCCACATGACCATCCAAGGCCCTAGGAAACCTAGAGAGCTAGTGTGTGATCCAAGAGTGCCATAACCAAACATAGTTTTATAGTTGATAGACATTGATTAGGGCCTCAAATACCTCATTTTACAAACCACCCCAATCTCGCCCATTATTATCTCGAAGCTTATGGATTTGAACATCAAAGTGGATAGCACTTACATGTTCTGTTGCAATCACCCTCATCAAAATTAGATTCAATAATCCATAGATTCTTCCTTCCCATACATCTCTTCTCACACCTCCATGACCTTTTTTCTGGATATTTGTACACAGCAGATGCAGGACGATTCCCACATATCACGTAGCCCATTCAAGCAATATTTGGCAATTATGATATTGATCAAAATATTCATGTAGGCATTCTCCTTGACTGTTCCATCTCACCTGCATAGGTTACACAAGATTTCATTTTCTTAGACGAGCACATTATTGTAGTGCTCATAGCAGACATTTGTTTACCTTGATATATCTTTTGGCTATTTCCACCTATTTTCACATATTCCACCTATTCATCCTATCTATCCATCCCATACCCATATTTCCATCTCATATTAACTATCCTAGCATGACCTCAGGAGTTTGAGTGTGTCCTAGAGTCACGTGTTGATTCTTATATGTACAATTTCCATAAAATCAAAAGAGAAGTTTTTTTCATGATTCCCCCCTTAAGTGACAGTTTCTGAAACTATTGGTTGTCATAATATAATTTGGGATGAAAAGTGGTAGTTGAAGATGAGAAAAAATAAACCTTGGCAAAGGTACACTTAATGAAAACCAAGAAAGTGTTTCCCCAGTCATGTGCATGTGAAAAATTGATGAAGTGTTTGTACAAGAGTGCATGAAAGTATGCCATGTTATGGTATGAAGGGGTTTATAATGGGTTGATTGACTTTAAGTTGACAAAGAATGGGATAGGCTAATGTGGTAACGAGTGACATGGCATGGGAGAGGTGAAAAGATATGCGGTGAGATGGTAATGAGCTAGGTGAGTTGGAGGTGATCCAAACAAGTGGGATGAGTTAGGGGCAAGTTGTATGAGTCAGAGGTTGAGATGGATGAGTTGTAAGAGGTAGAGGTCAAGCTAGCAGGTGAGATGGTTGGGTGAGTTAGCGTAGTGAGTTATATGAGTTAGGGGAGGGAGAGTTTGGTGAGATGGGAAGGGATATCAACGATTTAGGGTGGGATAGATCGACAAGTTGGGTGGGAGAGATCGATGAGCTGGGAAGGGAGCTCAATGACTTAGGGTGGGAGAGCTTGACGAGATAGGAAGGGATATCAATGAGTTATGGTGGAAGAGATCAGTGAGATGGGAAGGGAGCTCGACAAGTTGGAGTGTGAGAACTCAGTGAGCTAACAAAGGATCTTAGTGAGTTGGGGTGGGAGATTTTGGTGAGCTGGGAAGGGATATTGATGAGTTGGGGTGGGAGATATTGGCGAGATGGGAAGGGAACTTGATGAGTTGGAGTGGGAGATCTCGGGGAGCTGGGAAGGGAGCTTGTGAGTTAAGGTGGGAGAGATTAGCGATTTGGTAAGGGAGCTCAAAAATTTGGGGTGGGAGAGTGGATGGGGTGCCAGGGTAATGAGGTTAGCCACTGAGTTGTAGTGGCAACTCACCAGGGTAGGATGGGTTGGGCTTGGCCAAGCTGGGGTGAAGAGCGTAGCTCATGAGGTCAGGGTATGTGGTGTTGAGGGTGAGTAAAGCATGAAGAGGAGAGAGGTGAGTGAGCCATGGTGGAAGAGTGGTGTAATGCAAGAGAGTGAAAAGCTAGGTTGAGGTGGAAGCAGCTCAAGGTGAGCCTAGGAAGAGGAGTGGTAGGGGTGATTAATAAATGATCTCATGGGAAGAAGCTGGGAGGTTGTGAGAGTGAGTTAGGGGTCAGATGAGTTGTGTTTGTGACTCAATGATCTAGGATGCAAAGTGGGGGAGTTAGAAGGGGAAACATAGGTCACGTCAATGATGGAGATCCCAAAGGATAGGACAATGGGAGATGACAATGTGAGGAGGGTTTTATGGGGATGATTTATCTATGTGTGGCAAGGTAAATCGAGGTGTTTCAACAAGAAAGATATCAAAAATCAAGGGCTTGGCGAGGAGAATGGAGACCCATGTGTAGAGTGGGATATGTAAGTTTTGTGAGAGGGGGTAGAGTGAGCTCGAGGTGGAGCTCAACATGGAAGGGTGAGATGTGGGAGCCCTTGGGAGCGAGGAAGAGGGTGTTTTGAAGTGGCTCTGCGATTCGCTATGGAAACTTACCCCAACAAGTTGGTAGATGAGGGGTCACAGGTGTGCTTCGGGATGGGGCAACAAGGTGGAAGTTATTTAGGCTTAGGTCATAAGGGTGGTTGGGATCAGTGGGGTGTTAATTGGTGAGCTCAGGCAATAGAGTGACCAAGTCAAGAGTGGGAAGTGATGGGAGGATCTTGGTGAGGATTTTTGTGCTAGGATTAGGGAAGTGATCATGGCATGGGTGGACTAGGATTCGTATGGTTGAGTGAGAATTTTTCTCATGTGTAGTGGAGATTGGGTGACTTGGGAAAGTGTGGGAAGCAAATACAAATGGGGAAATGATCAATGGTGATTCGTAGGGGTGACTCACTGGGGTGTGTGGTAGGCTGGGTGGGTAGGGTAGCATGGGGTGGATAGCATAAGTTAATTGATTTACATGCATGACTTAGTTGGGATGGGTGGGGGAAGCTTAGATGGTGAGCTTGGTCATTATAATGACTGAGCTAGGTGGTAAGGGGTAAGGGCGAGTCAAGGAGAGTGATCCATGAGGGTTAGTTAACTGATTCACTACGACAAATTAGTGGGGTGGCTGATAAGGTGATGGGTGTGAGGAGCTCGACGAGTCACATGGGTGACATGCTGAGGTGATATGGGAGGTGGGGGTGTGGGGAGTTGGTTTGATTGAAATTTTACTTTTTTTAAAAAAATTGAATTTTTTGAAAATGATAAAGGTGATAACAATGGAAATTATTTAGTGGAAAATGCAATGAAAGAAGGTGATGATAAAATGAATGCCATGAAAATTAAAATGATCATAAAGGTGTGAAGAAGCAGTAGATGCCTAGGATGTTAAGTCCAATGGAGGTGAATTACAAACATGCATGATGACCCACTTGTGATGATGAGGTACAAGTATTATGGTTATGCGTATGGACACAAATTTGTGAAAAACATGGCGGTGAACACATGATAAACTCAAGGACACAAAATGTGATACAACAAGTGAGATAAAATAGGAGTTTGAACAAGGTCTAAACCGCACAAGATGACTTACTAGCCATGCGACTCATAGATATCCTATGTGTGCGTGTGAGAGTTAATTGACTACATGAAGTGAAGACCTATGAGATAATGAGTGAAAACATAAGATACCGTTTAGGTGTAAATGAAACAAGAAATTTTAGAGGAATGAAATGGAGGGAAATTGTAATTTTTGTATTGATTTATTGCCAGCCAAATGTCTATATCCCTAATGGAGATACATTTGATTCTAGTCACAACATTTCTCTACAGCCATTCATACGTCCATAGTCTCGGTAGAGATACTAAAAAGACCTATGAGATAGAGTGTTTGTGATATTGCTCTTTTTTCTTCTTTTGAATTTTTTTTCTTTCTTTTGATTTTTTTTTTCACATGATATTTAGCTCTCTCATTTTTCCAAGGGATTTAGAACCATTAGTGGCTTGATGGAGGGAATGAAAGTGATGACGGAGACAACAATTAGAAAGTGTCAACAATTAATTCACTAGGGTCTTTAACATTATTTTTTAAGTGTGTAAACGTGTGTGGATATCAAAGAGGACATTCATTCTTAATTCACCAAGTAAGGTGAGACCAAGGTCAAGCAACTATAGTAGAGATTATTAAATCACAAAAAGTGACAATAAGATGATAAAATTTTACACCAAAATCTGTGAAACAAATGAAGATGTGGAATGTAAACGAACTATAAATGAAATGTGTAGCAGTGAACGAAGAATGAAAATGAAATAGGAGTGAAGAAAATGCAGAAGAACATCTATGGGAAAGTGTTGTTTATTGAAATTTTTTGTAATATATAGATTTCTTTGGATTTATGCAATATGTTTAGTTGTGTGGTGATGTGTCAATGATGAGACAACAAGATGTGTTGAGAATTGGGTTAGGTTTTTAAGCCAGTCCATATGAAGAGAAGCAACATGTACGGAGTATGCAGAGTGTGATAGTGAAGAGAAATGAAAGTGCCCCCAGTCCATATAGGTACTAGGTGAGTGAGAGACATGATGTATACAAGAAAGTGACATATGAGGTAAGTTATTGGAGTTTTAGGAATGATGTTGATGATAATTGAAGCAAGAATGTCAAATAACATCCATAGAATGGTGGTGTGCAAAGAACTTGAGTGTGGGGATGAATTATGTAAGAAATGTATTGAGAATGGTGGATTTGCGTAAATGTCTGGTGGTAGAGGACATGAGAGTAAACCAATGGTAGATGATAGAGTGTTATGAAGCATGGTAGTAGTGATGATATTAGGTAGATAAGGTGTGGAAAATATAGTGATTTCTGAAGAAATTGTGATAATAAATGGTATGAACTAGTAATTAATTGGTGTGATAAGATTAAGATGACATGAAATAGGAAGAGGGATGTAAGAATGAATTTCCAACATATGAAAATGTGGGAGAAAATGTGAATTATATGAGGGTGTAATGGTATGTGGAGGATGTTTGTGAGACCCATGTATAAGAACAAAGGGTTGTGTGGGTGTGATTGATGATGTCAAAAAAAAGGAGGAGTGGATAATAAAAATGGTACTTTAATGAGTGGTGTAGGAGAAATGAAGGTGAATGTGAAAGTATTCTCTAAAGGAGGTAAAACAATGGGAGTACGCAGAGGTGACTTGCAAGGAAGGGATGGAAAAATAAGGGTATACAAGTGACAAGGCCTATATGCAAGAGGGTGTAAATAACCTTGATAGATGGTAGAGGATGTAACGAATGTGCTATAAGAAATAACACAACTTGAATGAGTGGTGAGGAAGGAAGTGAGACGTATGTTGAAGAATTATATAATGTATGTGAAGTGATGTGTGGCACACAATGGGATGAAGAGTGGAATGTAAATGTAGTAATGGGTTATGTGATAAGTGGATTGTATGTGAGTGAAATAAATTAATAAGTAGAAGTCATGGTAGGAAAGAGGACTCACATGATGATATAGATGGTTGAAATCTAGATAGAGGTGGTGATAATGTGGAAGACTCCATTGAGGATGGAGATGAAACCACGTCCATAGTGGGAGTACATGATAGTGGAGATAGATACATGGATGATGTAGGTAATGATTGATTAGGTGAGCATGATGGTGTTGAGTCTAAGGTGGAAGAATGTAATGGAGTGGATTGGGAATTGTTTGATTTAAATGATGAAACACTAAGTGTTCATGATGGTTGTGATGTAGTGGGAAATTATGGATCAGACAATGGAGAGATGAAAAATGAAGAAGAAGTGGTAATAGGATCATATGAAGTGATTGGAAGGGTATTATTAGATGAATGTAAAGGAGGTGGAGGTTCAACTATAATGTCCCTCTTGTTAAGAAGGACTTAAATGATGTTGTGGAGTTGAGGACATGAGTCAATGGGATGAATGTCGGTATGATGGTAAGAACACGTGTCATGGGAGGAATGCAAAAATGGAATGGGTGGTTTGGGATGGAGAGTGATGATATTGGTGTCAAAAAACTTTTGGAGAATAGAAGAAAGTGGTTCAATCAATGGAGTGAATTTACGAGGGGGTTGGATGAGCTTAAAATCCTTAGGCGAACATAATGAATGTGAAGATGTGGATGTAAAAGGTGATGAAGTGTGAGGATGATCTAATTGCATGATATTTTAACATGGGAGTTTAATGTTGTGCTTGGTGGTGGAGGAGTGGAAACAAGTGGCAAGGAGGGAGGGTGACCAAAATAGACATCCTTGAGGCATTGTGTTATGTGCATGGCCTCATCAAATGTGCATAGTGCATGAATTTGTAGGTAGTGGGAGATGTGATGGATTCAAATCTTGGAAAAGAGGTCGATGAACTCGAATTGTAGGAGTAGAAATGAGATGTGGTGAACAAGAGCACGCCAACGCATAAAAAATTTAATGATGGAATCATTATGGGATTAACGAAGCATGTAAAGGTAAACAAGCATTTCTTTGGGTGTAATATGAATGGAGAAGTGTGATAACAATTTATCTACAATTTGTGTGAAAGTGTAAAGGCTATGTTGTGGGAGGAGTGAATACCAATGAAGTACGCAACCAAAGAGTTAAATTTGGAAAGATTGATAAAGAGAGTATCACCATGCTGGATAAGGTGGAATGCATAGTGGAAAATATGAAAGTTGTGTGGAGGATCCTTGTTGCCATCAAAATTTTCAAAAATGGGTGATTTGAAATGTGGTGGATAGGTATGACATGATACCATGGGATGGATAGGATTGTTACAAATGGCATGATAATTCGGTGTGGGAGGAAGTCTCACCATGTGTTGTAACTCAAGATTTGCGATGCGGTCAAGAAGGTGTTGGTGGAGCAAATTAGAGTGTGGATAAGCATGGAAATAACTAGAAAGTGTGGGGAAGGACATTAATTAGGATTTAGAAATATCAGTGAAAAAATTCAATAAGATGGTAAGACCAGAAAATCATAGGTCAGTCGCAGTTCCAACTGACTTTGGGAAAAATATGGGGTGGAAAAATTACAGCACATTCATAGTTGGGACTGAGCCTGGAAAAATTAGAACTCAGAATGGATGATAGAAACATATATGACACTGGGAGAAGTGTCTTTAAAGAACAAAAATAATCATAGGGGTGGCTCAGAAACAATAATATTTATCTCAAGATGGTATAAAGGGGCTCAGTTTGTTGGCTTCCTATGAGAGGTTCTCTCCCTAAATACCAAGAGTTACCTGAATGAGTGCAATACACTAGAAAATTTATATTTATTGGGTTTACTTTACCCCCTTTGATTAACCAAGATGGATTTCACTCCACTCAATCAATCAAACTGGGGTTGTCAGTAAGGATAATATAGGCTCTACTCTCATGGGTGTACTAGCTAAGTAGGTAGGGGTACCCATTTTGTTGGTCAGATCCCTCAATGTGCCAACCACTTTGGGGTTCATGTGGTGCTCCTCACAATGATTTTATAGGCTTATGCCCATGTACTTCCCATAGTTATGCAGACAAGTATTTACCTTAGCTGGACCTGTAATAAAATGCGTAATTTATTCCTGATTCATTCACTTTAAGAAACAAAATGTGTTTTTAAGTTTTTGTAGAAACAAAGTTACAATATAGTCACAGTTGCGACTGCCCTATAACCAAATTTTGAGATTTTTTGTGTGTCAAAAATCAAAACCCAGTCGTAGTTGCGACTGACCTGTAACCTAATTTATTTTAGTTTAGCAAATATGCAAAACTAGAAGTTAGATCTGTAATAGATGTTAGAAAAAGGATAAAAAGAAACCTAAATAAAACACTATTAAATTTTTAAAAATAAAAAGAGTTACCCACAACTAAAATGGTCCCACCGTGGTCACCAAAATGTATGCCTAGATTTAGATCACCTGCAAGATGGATTAGTTAACATGAAAACTCCAAATTAATGATACTAAAATAAAATGGGCTTATGTTGCCATTATAAAGAGAAGGACAATTTTTGTTCCTTTCATTGAATACAATGGGTAAAAATATTTCAAATCTAGATCATGCACACAAGCACACTTGAAAATTTTTTGTTGTTTTTGGGTGTTAGGGACCTTCCTTGGTCATATCCTTAACCCTTTTAAGGAGATAAAGGATATTTTATTGATGTAAAATGGAAAAAAAAAAAGTAAATAAAATGACAAGTATACTTGATTCATATCACATGACAATCACATTTACATTTCACCAAGAATCACATGTAGATCGCTAGACAATCACAATTGTGATTCCCACATGTGTTGAGATTTCACTAGAACAATGTTGCAACAAGTTAGATCTATCCTCTTTGCTTCACCTTTCCTTCATTAAAACCTATGAAACTAAGAAATGTGAATAATAGTGCAAGAAAACTCAACTATAGTATTTGTGCACTAAGAGCCAAGGATTGGAAGGATGGGGTGTGGGTGATTTTATAAATTTGGATTGCATATGAGAATGGGACACCCATGGGTGTAATGTGAATTGGACATGCACATGGGTAGGTGTAATGGGACATAATTAAATGCGAGTGGGTGAAGGTTAGTAAATGAGTGGTGAGGTGTCTCTTAACTCCGTTTTGTGGGGTTTTATGATTTTTTTGGTATTTTTGTGTTTTATAATGTTTTTTATGTTTTTGAATAATGGACTTTATGCACAAGATGTGTTTTCTAGTGTCTATATAATGCTTATTTCACTAAATCAAGACTTATTCTAGTCCGAGCAACAAAAAAGTATACCCAATATTGGAATCCAAAACTACTTGTTTTGTATTCCAAAATGTTAAATATTATAATTATCTGGACTCCAAAATCGCACATATTAGATTCCAATATCACATATATTAGAATCCAAAATCACATATATTGGAATCCAAAATCACATATATTGGAATTTACTGCACTCTAAAGTCCCATATATTGGAATCCAAAAATTCAAATATTGGAATCTATTATACGGGCTAGCGTCTGCTAGGCATTATCTATGCTTTGGACTAAACAGAACATGTATATGTTTTATACGGGCTAGTATCCGTTAGGCATTATTTATGATTTGTTATGTACATAACATGTTTCTATTTTATAAGGGCTAGTGGATGCCAACCATTATTTATGCTATGTTATATACATAAAATGTTTATGTTTTAAACGGGCTAGCGGCCCCTAAGCATTATTTATGCTTTGTCATAGTGAAGCTCCAAAAAATAAGTTCCCTCGAATTTGCTTGTTGATCAAATATCATCCCAAACATCTTCTCTTGCCCTTCAATGGTTGCAATAAAGGCCACAACGTGGTGTTAAATTTCACGCCCGTTTAGACTTTTTTTAATCATTTTTATCTGTAAAATAGTTGCAAATATTTGAAATAACCGTCACATATGACTTGCATATTTTAGATATGACTATCAATTTTTATAGATTATTTATATATTAATTATATTTAAAAATAATTAAGTATATACAGTATAATTTTATATTTATTTTATGAACAGTGTAAAAAGAAAAAACTATTTTACAAATTTTCAAGGGCAATTTTTTCTGATAATTCACCACAAAAGTTATTCAATCATATTGTCAACTTATAATAAGCAAAAATATAAATCCTCCCAACTTATATTTCGAAAATTTCAGCATAATATAATAGAGTTATGCAGTACATGTTCATAATAACATATGAATGTATATATTATTGACAATGTTAAGCAATACCATCATAAAACATTCTGAAAAGATAAATAGTTATTTAGCATTTTCTTTCTCCAAATATTTGATGCCATCTACCACATTGAATCCCTGAGACACTATTTGTGATATTTTTTTTGCAAATCGACCATCAACCATTTATATTTTGTACAATCTTTGCGTCTTCTTTTCATCCCCACCATAAAAATTTCCAGAGTGTTTCCCTTTGCACCTAATGTAATACACAAAGTGCTTTTAAAACTATATTGAAAATAGTTTCTACTCCAAACCTTTTCTAGGTCTCGTATTGATATTCCCTTGACTATATTGCAATGTTCCTTTCCCCAAGTGAGTCTTGGATACAATACAGTCAATATTTTTTTATTAAATCCCACTGATATATTTTTAACATCAACAAAAATGATGTTGTTGGACAATAATCCCAATTCACAATATTGTGATAATAATTTTAGAAATTCTGACAGACCACCTCACAGGTTGACAGTTATCATGCCGAACCTAAATGACATCTTCTTATTGTATATTTTGTTTATCCTGTATAGCAGGTCCTCCATGTCTAAAATACGTAAATAACTCTTATCACTACCTGCAGGGAAGTAAACAAATTTTAATTTCATCAGCCGCATATCAATTATAACCAATTGAAATAAAAAACATTTTAGCTTACGACTAATAGTTATTGATTGAGATTGTGGCTTGTATTACACCACCTTTACATGTTGTTGGATCCAATGATGCAAGAGCTATTTCAAATAAACATTCATCAATTCATAATCTCTTCCTTACTAGTAAAATTGTGAGCATAATGTATTTGAAATAAACATTAATCAATTCATAATCGATTTCATGTTGTGGCAAATCAATTCTTAAATGGATAAATATAGTGGTTTATGTGGTGATATGGTAAGTACAATACCAATTGTTCTATGTCTTATAATTCAAATTTTGTGGTCATGTTGTCCACTCAAAATTCCCCTGCTTTTTGAGTAGTTGAAAATTAACAATTTTCAAGTTAAATGCCTTCTCTGTTGTCCTGGTAATGTGAAAAGTCAAAAAATTGAGAAAAATCTACATTTTTGGGTATTTTTTTGTGATTTTCAGGCTTGTCAGACATTTTTGTCCCAAGTGTCTCAGGTTCATTCGGGCTCTCTGTTCCCCGATCGGCCACTTTACCTGAAGTCCGTTCCTTTCGGGCCCGTTGGAACTTTTTGTCCCAAGTGTCCCAAGTTCTTCCGGGCCCACTGTTCCCTTTCTGTCCGATTCAGCTGAATCATGTACTTTGCGTACTTTCATCCCTCATGTCCTAGAAGCATTTGTGCACACTTTTCCTGCATCACCCGTATCGGTCGAATCGTGCTTTTGCGTCCCGCGTGTCCCAAATGAACCAAAGGACATTCGAGTTAATTTTTCCCGCTCTTCACAAATATCTTACTTTCCAAGTTGGTAGGTGTGTATTTAATATGCATTAATTTTCTTTCTCTCTCCCAAACGGCTATATAATGAATTGCCCCCTATGCATTTTGCACACTGCTTTCTTGTTATCCATTGCTCATACCTTTACGATCAAAATTTCTGCGCGCATACTCATTTCCCCTGCAATTTCTTCCCGAGTCCAGATTGCAACCTTGGCTCCTCAAATTGCTAACAACATGAAGATTAAATTCCAAGGCCAAGAGCAAGTCTCACCGCTCGAGTCTACCGTTCCCGATATCGGGGACAGTGAGGTTTGCCACCTCGACTTTGGAGATTTTTTGGGCAAGAATGACAGACGCGAACCCTTCACCTATGGCACAGATGATTCATGACAGTGGTTTGGAATTCGCCGGTGGTTTCCCTATCTCGGTGCAATGCACAGATACAATACTCTCCTGCGGTGCTCATTTCAATCCTGACTCGAGTGAGATGACGAATGTACATGGGGAACTCATCGCCAAACTTGATGTTGCCGCCATTGGCGCTGCCCTAAGAATTCCAGAGATGGACAATGCTATAGTAATTTCTCAAAACCAGGCGCAAGCCCTCTTCAATCAGGACAGTGAGAAATATAAGGTGCAGGTGGCGAAGTCTTGGCTTAAAAACCCTAAAAAGGGGGTGTCTCGCCTATCCAAGGTTCTTTTCCATGCAGATTTCAATGAGAAATTGTCAGATTTTATAATCCTACTGGCTCGGGTCATGGGCTTACCCTCTACAAATGAGTTCCATTTCTGGATGTGCCCACTTATCAATATGGTGTGCGAAGGAACTCAGAATATCAATTAGGCAGAGATCATTAGTATGAACCTAGCAGAGCAGCTATCCAATGTACAACAAACCAAGAAGTTCTATATGACTTCATACTTGATGTATACTCTGGCAGCATCAAGGCAATGGTTTGGCTTCTCATACATTGATGCTCACAAGGGTGACCCCGTATATGCCTACTGCCCTCAGTTCACCTTGGAAACTAGCAATCACAACTTCAAAAGGGTGAATGATGCCTTCACCATGTACATTGTTAGGCTTCTGGAGAGTGATACAGCGAGGAGATTTTCTGATGAAGCTATGAATCTGATATCGCACTACGGTGCCTACTTCATCCAATTTAGAAATTTTCCTATATAAGGCTTGCTGGCTATGAGAGCACCCCTCTCAAGCTCCCCATGTTCTGTAATGATAAAATGGCCTTAATAGAAGTATGCAGGCAATTGGACAAGTTGCATAGAACCTGCAGGGATAAGAAAATTACTGGTTTGCACTTCCCCATCACTTTGGGAAACTACACCTGCAAAATAGCTCTAGATGCACAAAACATAGAAAGAGCCCTAGCTCCCATCACTGTCCATTTCTTCAGGCCAAGAACATATTTTGACTTGAAGAAGTTTATTGAGAAGAACATCAAGATCACTTATCATCATAGGGCAGACACAGAAGATTATTGGGCTGACTGTGTTGATGATTTTGAAGCAAGAAGGAGGCATTATGGCAGATTTTCTCTTCAACTAATTCAAGAGCTTAACCTGTACCAAGTTCCTGAAGGGCTCCAGGATGATAATTCTGACCTATACTCATATGAGTATGACAATGTGGTCAAAAAAACTCCCTTGGAGGATTTGGATTGGTTCAAAAAGGAGAAGAATGATTTGGCGGAAATCCTAGCTCCCGTCTTAGTAAGAACCAAAATCTGGTTTGACAGGAGAGTTCGCGAACTCAGAAGGCACTCAGGTGAGTCCTCCAAAGACACCTCAACACAAAGAAAAGAGGCATTGTCACCTGATTCGAGAGCACCTGTGCAAACCCCTCCTGCTTCGTCAACTCAAGGTCCCACAATCTCCACTCCTTCCTCATCCACCCAGGTATACCAAAAGAAAGTTAGAGAAGTCAAGAAGGAGCCTATGGAGGAAGATCCCCTAAGGAAGCATACAGAGTTGCCCTCAAGCCTAGAGAACATCATTGTTCTTAGTGAAAGTGATGGAGAGTGAAGTGCCAGTCTCTACAAGCGCTCCAGAAGCCCCCATGGATAAAGAAAATGAGGTCCAAAGCACTGAGCTTCCAGGTGCCAGTGACTCCTTTGTACCAGAAGCCCCAAGTGCTCCACTCATATCCCAACTAGAGGCAATAACAGTGCAAACCTTGGGCACCATGATTTCTTTGTCTCTTGGTCCTCTTGCCCCACCTGCTTCTTCCTCCTCCTCTTTTGCATGGGTGCAGCCTCTTGTTGACAGTAGGAAGAGAAAGTCTTCCTCCCGGCCTCAGGACCCAATTTTCATGTTATGGAGGCCTTATTAGGCACTACTCCTCCTACTCACGCCAAAAAATCCAGAACTACCTCCAGGATAATGTCTAATGCTCAAGGCCAACAATTCCTAGAGATAGCCAAGCCTAAGGTAGACAAGCCAGAGCAAGATTTGCAAGCATCTGACCTTGAGCTTTCAAGAATTCCCATGGGAGAGTCTACCCCTGAAGGTGAGATCCACAATCTTCAGGAAACAGTCACTAGAGTCATTGGGAGGGTAGAGAAAGGACAACAAACCATAGAGCAGTTGGAGGAGTAGGCCCAGATTCTTACAAGTTTCATCAAGTCGCTGTTGTCCAAGGACAAAGTTTTAGATCCTACCCCACTGACTACTCTTCCACCACCTGTGATTCTCAGCCAAGATGAGGTGCAGAGTATCAAAGATATACACAAGTATTCCATCTATGGAAGGGCTATGGAGGCCATGGTGGATGACATGCTCATTGCAGGATTGAATTTCATTGGAGAAGCCTTCAAACTCAATGAGAAGGTAAATAATTTGCAACAGAAGCTCTCCTCCACTATTGGGAATATAGATAAAGAACTCAAACTCTGGAGCAGCTGCATAGTAGACCTTCGCCTTATGGGACAGGCTGATGAAAATATTTTGATGGCAAGCAAGGTCTTCGATGATGCAAAAGATAACTTGTCAAAGTCATGGGTATACAGTGTGGAATGGAAAATCAAGGTGTTGGAGGAGGCTTTGGGAGAGTTAAGAAATAGCTGGCAGAAGGGTGAGGCCTTCAAGACTCTAGTTGTATCTGCCTTCAAGGATATACATTGCCATCTCCATGATGAGACTTCTGGTGTGCCTCTCTCTTTACAAGAAATCAAAGCTCAATTCAGAGCTTTTGTCAAAGAAAATTTGTTCAGGGAGGAGTCTATTTCCAAAGAAAAAATAAAGGAGATCTGCTCTCTCCAGTCTGCTATTGAGGAGGTGAATAAAGATTATCATACTCATGTCGAATTCGATAAAGAAATGGAGAAGTGCCTTGGATTTTGGACTCAGTCCACTGCCAACACATCAGTCCCACGAGGCAGAGACATAGCAGAGGCATTGAAAAGATTCAGACAGTGGATCCTAAAGTCAGTGGGCCCCTCTCAGTCGTGATCACCTATCTTCTTCTCTTGATTCTTCTCTTTTCTTCCTTTCTTCTGGATTTAATGTAATTAGTTGAGGTAATTGCGATTAGCAGCCCTCTAACTAAACATTAGTTAAAAGAAGTAGTTACCAAAGGGTAACTAATTTTTAAACTATATAATGGCCTCTCCTCACCATTTTTAATGGGGGAACTTGGCTTATCTTTGAAATTGTAAAGAAATCAATACAGAAGGATTTTCATTCTTTGTCTATCTGGTTCTTTTTATTCACAAGCTATTCGTTAAATCTTGTTAGAACATTTTTCTGCATTATGATGAGAAGCTTTGTATTCTTATAGATGTTATTCATAGAACTTTGTGTCTCTTCAAATTTCATCTTATTAATGTGATGCAAATGATCTTATTCCAATTCGTTGTACCCTTGCATGCATAAGCAATTATTCTATCATCTATAATTCTAAATGGTGCCTTTCTGCTCATTTCCACATTTTCATTCCTCTATCCTTTTGTGATTGATGATCTATTTTAGAAAACACTTTCATGGTATCCAAGTTCCATAGTGAAACCATGCTTTGTATATGTGTAAATAGGTTCGTTTCCGAATAAGGGAACCTCTCCCACTAAAGAGGAGGGACTTCTTGTCCCCTGACTATTGCTCTTCTTAAATTTCCTTTTCGACGACCAACAGGTCAATAGGATACTCTTATATTCTTCAAACCAACCTTTGGTGGAAAAATAGTCCTCGACTATTGATGAGGATTTGCGACCGCTAGACTATGCCATCATTGGCCGCACTACACTTAGATGGAAAACCATTAATGAGGCTAGATAAGTGTTTCATTACATATGTATGAGCTGGATCAAGCCATATATAGTTATGTTTATGATTATTTTGAAGCCAAAACAATGTTAATTCAATGTAAGTAGTCAATATGCAATAGTGAATCATTGAAACGTTGTAGATAGTATGCGGTTGTAAATCAACGAGATATTGATGAAAGAAATATTTTTTAGTGTAACCATTACGGTATTGAACATGGATGCATAGATTCTGTGAAGCTCTATACTTCATTTGAAATTGTTATCGTAGCTTACAAATGCATTTCCTTAAACTTTTTCTTCTACCGTATGCCAAGCATATAAACTAATGTATGTTAGTTATCGTTTCCTATAATTTTTTAGGCCGTATAAATGATTTTGTTTTAAAATAAACATGGCTAACATACTAGGTTGTGAGTGTGTATTGATGATGGATACCTATACGCCCTCCATGGTTACGTTCTCTGGTTTATGGTTTTCTGCATAATCATTTATTGTTTTATAAAATTTTAGGGCTTATTAGCGGTTTTGTTTCAAAATTCACATGATTAGCATGCCTAGATATGATGGCATATTCAAGGCCATTGTGCCCGCATCCTCCACATTTGTCATCTGAAATGTAAAAAACATAAGTTTGTTAAAATTTTGAAAGCCATGGTAATTGAAAATAGAGCTCATTAAACATATTTATAAAATGATTGAAGGTAAATCACCATGTTGAACTGGTTGTGTAGCATTAAGGTGAAAGGGTTTTACATCATATTTTATAGCTTTTTGGTTGTCTGCATAAACAATAAATGTATAAGTAACATATATAGGTTAAAAGGCCATTAAACAAAATCACTTGTTGAAGTTGTCTTCGATGACGAACCTTTCTTCAGATGAGAATAGTAATGTTTTAGAAACATTTATTGACTATGTGTCTCAACAATAAAAATAGTAGATAGTTTAGAATCCACTAATGCACGGAGTGCGAAACTTCCACCGTAAAGCACTAGTACTACAGAATTTTTTGAACAACATCAAGTGAACATCTCAGCCCATAACTCATACGATATTTTGTAAGGAAAAGGATGGATGTTTCCTTGTAGGCCAATTTCTCTTGTAGTTTCTCCATCCAATCCCTAGTGACTTCTTCTCTATAATCATCGTTACTATCACAATTGTGCACATCAGATATTGTGTACATAATATGCAAACGTTTGAATATCTTGTTGGTATTATAGAGTCTGTATCATCCATCCAAAATTGATACTCCATTGTCTTTAACCTTTTCCATGTATATTTTTACTGTGTCACTTAAAATTTTTGAATAACCAGTTGGTATTAGAACAATAATAATATAATCTAGCACATTGGTTTCGATAACTATTAGAAGCTCCATTATTACATCAGAAGACATATCGTTGGACAAATTGAAAAAATCAGCAATCACACATTTAGCATTGAAAGGATTAGTCAAAGGAATTACTGATAAAGTTGATAGAAGATGGAATGGATATGCTTATTTACAAGAAAATTTATGTGTCTTCCATCCTTGTTGGTATATTTCCTTCCAATGACATCACATAATTGTCTAATATTGTCTGAGCCCCGATGGGAAGAATTTCCACCTCATGATCTTTTTTTCCATTTTTCCATTTTTTCCCCTATATGGGAATCATATTTCCTTTTTCCATTTCTCTCTTCACCCAACAGTGTAGACAACAAGTAGTAGTTTGATTCATATAATTTAAATTTTTCTATTACATTGGATTCTTTGCAGGCTGTCAATACAATATTATCTGGATGCTTATTTCTTAAATAATGTAGATTTTTTTCTCTCATTGTGTTGTCTCATTTTATTCTCTAGTAGTAAGAATCAAATGTCTCTACTATTGCACCAGCCTCAACAAACCCATTTGATTTAGTATTCATTTTTAATCCATGCAATTTTTAGTCAAATATGTTTGCCTCAACATAGTAAATAACTTGGCATGTTTTGGAGGTGAAAGCAAACCTTTTCTATGTAAGAAATGACAAACAAAAGATATTTTGTTGTTTCTATACAATTTTTTGAATACTATAAATATACCATTTGTAATGTCTTCTACATTTGAATAACCAATTTTGTCATAATCTATTAGAATCCCCAAATCCCAAACATATTTTGAACAAGAATATGGTCCATTGTTTATGGAGGCATGCATTTCACGTTTCCTGAATAAAGAAACATCTAACTCCATATCCATAATAAGACACTTTTTGTTTTCAAAGTCAAAGCATTCCACCTGCACATGCAATGTCCCCAAATCAATATCTTCTGCCGATAGAACAATACCAACTTCCTTGTGATTTTCATCTATAACAAAAAACAACCACAAGTCAACGTGGTAGTTTTTCGGGGGAATAGATTTCCACAAACCATTCCTTGTCTCTTTTCTTCCAAAAAATATTGCCTGTAATGAATGGAATTGTTTTGAATGGAGCATAAACAATGGAATAAATTTTACTTGCAGTTAGATTAAAACACATTAATAATTAGGTCATTTCTGAACTTTAAAGTGTTTTTCTTGCATTGTTTATTAACGAATTTCAATACTACCCTAGCAGACACCAACCTCTAGATTTATTTACCATTTACCATATGAGAGTAATTAAATTAATCGTTAGCGATCACTAGGATTTAATAGGACATCTTATGTATCATTCAACTAGTTACAGTAATTCATATTTTGTGGATCAAATCAATAATAACACAATTTTTCTAAAATTCTGAAATCGAATTATGATGCATTGAAAGATACGAAATCATTTGCGCCTTTTGAAATTATTGCATATGAGTCAGAAAATCAATAACATTATATAGATATAATGATAGGAACGTTAAAAAATATATACTTTAATGGCAGATAGACTTCTAGTCAACACATAAAAGAACAACGTAAATAATTTTTTAGCCATTTACGCCTATTGATTGGAAAACCATATTTCAAAGAGAGTGTTTGAGAAACAAATCACAATGGAATTTGTGGTTGCTTGGGATTTGTTTTTTAGAATTCAATGTGTTTTATGTATATATCATTCATACTATAGTAGTAAGGATTAAATCCATGTAGCAATACTAAGGAATATGTTTAAAGTATAGCAGTCGGAAGATCTAATGTATGGTATTTTGAGGAGAGTATTTGAGCAAAAAATCACATTAACAGAGGTAGTGACAGCTCATAAAAAAAAATTATATAAGACAATGTGAAATATATGTATATCAGACATATTGTATTCATTGAGTTTAAATGTCTATAACTAGTCTAAGTACATTATTTTAAGTGCAGCGCCATGTGGGAAATTCCACAAGTTGTCAAAAACTAATGATAATTATTACACTTTTCTTAAACGTAAGTATGGATATCGTCACAATAGTTGTTTTCATGGAAACAATGCTTTCTATAAGGTCATGGTGGGTTATACTAATTTGATAAAAGATTTGATTATTAAGAATGTTTAATGAGTACCAAAAAAACAAGGATCTATTCTCTCTTACTCTGACTATAAGTTAGATTTACAATACTAATTGAAGAAATTTATTTCAAATTTTTCAAATTTATGTTAACGCATTTAGAGTGCCAATCTTCTTAGGCTGCAAACATTTAGTATCTGATATGTTGTATCGACTGAGGGTACAAAGCACTAAGAATTTTAAAATAGCGATAAAATAACACGTCACGACCTATCTTAGCGGAACCTAGGGTCCTACCATTTCATCTTGTTATTGTAATCACTGCCTATACACTTTATGCTCACTAGTGATTTTCATCAATTATAATTGTATCATATTTGATAAACTATCCATGGCAAAAATAAGTGCTACTCTACAAATCCTCAATAAGGATCAATCCATATGTATTATCCATAAAATATATTGTTTGTAACATATAATTCACAATGTTTCCTATGGTAAAAATTGTTTTCCTAATGCTTAGTTTCATTACTTATCAAAAGTAATGGCACAGCAGATGCTAGTTTCAGCAATTTCTTATTTTGAAAATTGTGATAAAATAATAAATCGTGACCTAGCTGAGCGACCGTGAGGCTCCTACCATTACGGTCATTGTAAAATATATCTATACAAATTTTGTGATTAGGGGATAATTTTGAAAGTTCCCTAAACACCCCTAAATGGTGTCAGTGTAAAAGATCATCTCGAGAGCTTTCCAACGACTGTGAGAACGCGGCAAACGGACATCGGGAGCTCTAGATATGTTCGGTCAAAGTTCAGACATCCGGAAAGACAAACTATGGTCAACTAGTCAATATTGGACCAATCGCACTGTGACACGTGGCTTGCCAACACTCATCGAATTCACTCGATTTGCCTATTGGGAGACGACAAGTGGACTACAGGATTACCGAGTTAATTATTTCTATTCCACATTATATGGGTCGAAATTATATTGGTAAGGCCACTTTTCAAATGCCACATATATATATTAATGTTTAAAACATTAGTATGAACCGCCAAATCAAATGCATATGTTTTGACCACGTGGAAGGTGGTGAAGTGGTTGTTAGGGGCTAGACCCATGCGTGGACATCCACGTGGCGAACAAGGTGGTAGGGGGCGGTTATGCTCCAAACTTCATTTGCGTGGAGGAAGGCTTTAAAGCCTAAAACAATACAAAACCGCCCACCCCTCCTTAAGCACTTCCTATGGGATTTAATCCCATTAAATATTCAACGCCGCCCAAATTGGGATTTTATCCCATTAAAAAATTCAAATGCGGCTAAAATGGGTATTAATCCCATTTCCTATGCAATCCGTTAATTCGGAAAATTTATCCCAAATTCTATGTTACGGGCTATGGTATTTTTAGCCTAAGGGATAATATGGAATGCATTTTTTTAAGGGCCCTATTTTTGTATAAATAGGGAACCCATTCTATTGTAATGGACACACCAATGCAACGGAGAAGCTCATTGCTAGAGCGTGGAACGGTGGACATCGGTGCAACACATAACCTAAAGCTTATTATTTGTTAACCTTATTGGGGACACACAAAAGGCAGAAGACAAGCTCAGAGCTTGGAAGGC
This sequence comes from Taxus chinensis, assembly GCA_019776745.2. NCBI lineage: Eukaryota > Viridiplantae > Streptophyta > Pinopsida > Cupressales > Taxaceae > Taxus > Taxus chinensis. The sequence continues at coordinate 340,945,743 of CM034146.1, forward strand.
GAATGAGAAATTGTTGTTGTGTGAAGACCTAAATTATTTTAGGCATTATTATTTTGATTATTATTGACCTATTATTTGTTAGGCAATAATAAATTAAATATTTGTGGCTAGGAGTTATTCAAACTACCTAGTCGGCCCATAGCGCCACACCAATTACTTGCAAATCCTGGATTATCGATCGGAGTGCTAGCTTTGCATTGTTTGCGTCGGGAAGGCCGATCACAGCCAAAGGAGATTGTACGCCAGGAAGGTGGAAGTCGGGTGCTATTTTTCACCCTTTTCGTCTGAAGAATTGGTGTACTAATAGGCAAGTAAAATTCCATTAGGTTTTCTTATGAAAGTACTATTGTAACTTACAATTTTTGACTAGTGGAACAGTTCAACCACGAACCCGGAGACGTAGGCAATTGCCGAACTCCGTAATCAATCTGTGTGTAATTGTCATTATTTTCTTGCTGTCATTATTGTCTTATGTGTAATTGTCATTTCTGTCAACAAGTAAATGAGGTTAGCGGGTTCTAAGCATTTTTTTTTGACACAAATTTGTAGCATTTGTCACTCCATGGCTTGGTGATCCACTGGTTGTACTAAAACTATTCAGAGCTTCTCACAACAGGTTTCTTTGGGAAGGGATCGAGAGTGCGTCCCACATGGTAATGCTCAGATTGGTTTTCTTCATTTGTTCTACTATGCTGAAGGGAATTGCTCCAACTTTGATGAAACTTTTTTGGGCATTGGGGTCCTCCTTTGGAAAATGTTTGTTGGGTACCGTGATTCCTGGAGAACCATCTTTCCCTACGGTGTGGCTAGCTGGTGTTTCTGGTGATTTCTTTCCCGCATTTTTATCAACTACCATTTGTAACCCAGGTTGAGAAGTGGACGCTAGATCAGCTTCGAGAGGTTGAGGCTCCATTGCTCTTTTCTTGGAACGAGTGTTTGTTGCCACTGATGAAGAATCTATATTCAATCTGAAAAAAATCTTCTACTTGCCAGTTTAGCAAAGCGGATTCTTCAGGTGCCTGTAGTTGATCTGCTGCTTCTTGTGTAGATGAATTGTTTGTTAACTCTGAAGGGGCAGATACACTTTGAACCATAAGGGCCTGGCTAAGAACCCCATTGGGACAAAGATTTTGATTGTGAGGTTGAGAGCAAGGATAACACCATTTGTAGTCTTGAACCAGATTATTTTGAACAGGTATTATAGCTCTAGATGAGCTAGCTGCAAGAGGGTTCCGAAAGTTCAAGGGCCTGACATTTGCAACTTGACTTGTAGTTTGATTTTGAGGCTGATTGTTTCCTTGAAAAGGAGAACGATTAGCTTGATACTGCTGATTTTGTGGCTGATACGGACGATTGTATTGAAATTGTTGCCTTTTGAGTGCAACGAGCTCATTTCCAAAATTTTACAGTAGTAACTTGACTTCAAATAGGTCATTTGAAGAGGCAGAGGAGGATTGAGATGGTTGCTTGGAGTCTACTGAAATAAGAGCAATGATAGGCTGATGATTCGTAAGATCTGGAGAAAAGGGCATTGGTGGTCGTGGAGCTATCTTTCCAGCCTGAATCAAAGAATTCTCTGCACTTATGGCAACTTCGTAAGCATCAGGAAGTGTAGTCCCTCCCATGGACTGGATCATAACTGCTACATCACTATTCAAGGCTCACAAATAGTACAAGAATGCATTATGTGCGGAAGGCTTTACGAGCACTGGAATCCTATTCCAAGTCCTATGGAATCGGAAGTTGAAATCACTCATGTATTCTTGGGAAGCTCTCTTTATGGTAGTAAGTTGTTCCAAAAGTGATAGGTGATCACTTTTGTATTCAAATTGTTTACATAGCTTTTCTCCCAACTCATCCCAAGTGGTTATAGTGCCAACACCTAACCCGTGAAACCATTGAAGCGCTTTTCCCTTGAAAGAGGTAGCAAGAAGTCTAACTGCAACGTTGTCTTCGGTGATATTATGTATTGCACAGATGCTGGCTACATCAAAGATATGCTCCACTGGAGTAACGTGAGTTTCCCCCGTGTAGAAGGGTAAACTTTTGAGTGCCACAACAGGTATCAGGTCACGTTGAGCCAACATAAGAGGACTGCTTGCATTGAAAGGGGGAAAAACTTGGTTCCTTGCCATAGCAACGAAAGGTTGATTGTTCTTGGGTGGAGGAAATCTTCCGTAAGGAGGAGTTGAATGACCCCTACTAGGTAAATCTGCAACTGGGGATGTGGAAATGCCTCTTCTACTTCTCTTTGGAGGAGACAAGGAAAGTTCGATATGCTGATACTTTCCTTTCTTTGAAGAAGCTCTTGTCTAAATTCTTCGCATAAGTTACTGCACTGAGATTTGGAATCCAGAGATATAGAGTCACTAGGTACTTTGACTTGTGTAAGTGAGAAGAGAAGTACCAACTCTCTCTGTCCCACCAGGCGTGCCAAAAACTGTTGTGTGTGGTCACACGGTGGCTTAAGATTTCCTGTTTGATAATGAGACACCTCTGAAAGATGGAACTCTAACTTCTGTGATGTCCCACCGGGCGTGCCAAAAACTGTTATCGCCAAATCACTGCACCCTCCGAATGGCCAAGATGTGAATAGGACGTTCGGTGTGATTGGGACACATGGGGTCACCTCTCAAGCTGTGGGACTTGGGCTCGAGGTGAACCTCCGAAGAAGGCCGGCTTCCTCTTCCTAAACTAAGTGTTGTACTACTCCTAGTGTAACAAAAATGATTATCTAGTCCTATGCTAACATTTTCATGGGGTTTTAGGGAAAGAGATTTACAGAAATGAAACTATACTAGGGATGGTGATGCACCAAATAAAGGGTGTCTCCAGACTCAGGAAGGGTTAATTTGAAGAGGGTGTGTGCACCACAGGTCAACTTCACCTACTGCAACTTAGAGAGGGTACACGATACCACAAACTAAGAGACACGCGTTCCCTTTGTTAAACTTTATCAGACCGAGAAATATACCAGTTTCCAAGTGAAGAAGGATGATCTCAAGAAGGGTGAACAGACACCACAACTCAATTGCATGCAATACTTCACCACTCGATAAGCACAGAACTCCAAGAACCTGCAATAGAAACTTAAACTTGCACAGTGTACCTGCAAGTACAAGAAAGGCACAAAGAAGCATAAAAGGATGAAAGGACCGAGATTAGTCACAAAACACACACTTTTATTGCTTCAATAACATGCACAATGCATCATACATTCAGAAGAGGCAATAGTTTCCATTACAGTCTTGAAGAGGAGGCTTGAAAGTTCTCTCAACACACAAGAACAACTTGCAGAAGAGAGAGGATTCTTGAAAAGTATACACTTGCCTAAGATATCTAACTGTCCAACTTGTCTGAACTGTTGGAACCCTTTGAAATGAGCTTCCAACTTACATTTATAGAAGAATATGTGAGAAAGAAGAGGAAATGGTCATAATTACATTCCTAAAATGAAGGCCCATGATGTATTTATTACAGTTAGTTGAACCACTTGAGAAGGTTCCATCATGGGTCATTAATTGCCTGATGACCTAGTCTTCTTAATTAATTAAAAGAATATTTAAATAAAATATTTAAATAATAATAATAAATATTATTATTAAAATATTTAAATAAAAATATTAATTTAACTAACATAATGTCGAGACCCCCCCGTTGACCCGTTTGACTTGAAGAGGAGGGGGGTCCATGTGGATAGAGTCTGCACAAATCTCAACTCGGTGAGTTTCGAATCCTCTAACTCGGTGTTGCAATCAATTTTGAACCCCACACTAACTCTTTCCTCACTTTGGCAATCGGATTCTTTTGCATTGAGTCCTTCGAATGGTGAGCTATCAAACTCGATTCTTATCATTTTCCTCTGTTAACTCAAGGCCATTTATGCATTCCTCATTCAAACTTCATGAAACATCACCACGAGCTTACTGCGAAGTCACCGAGCTCTTCATCTAACAAACGATCTTACCTTTCCTGGGCTCAAACTCACTTGAATACCGAGCTTAACCCAATATTTCTAAAAAGAATGGTTTTACCACAGTGCTCAGGATTCTTCCTCATCATATAACACTTGTAGTAATAATGTTTTGGCTTTGCCATAATAAGCACAATTTGTACCTTCCAAACGATGAGAAAATGCCATTATCAATAAAGACCTAATACTACCATGATGATGACCCAGGTTCATGCCCATAACATGTCGATAGACACCCTTAAGACTGATTTTTGGTCAAAGAGCCCTTCAAAAAATACATTGAACCACTGGGGCAACCAAGAGGACCTTGGAAAAATGTATAGGTAACAACCATATGAATTCTTCCTTAGTCATGGATCAAAGCTAATAGAAATAAGCTAGATAAAATTAGCTTGAAACTGCAGTATAATCGTCCATTGTAAAAAAAAACACAGTTTCTCTGAACCTGGTAAAAGAATACTTTTTATTGTCTGATTGGACGTACATAATGGAAGGGTATAAATATTGCCTACTTCCCATAGAGTTTCTCAAAGAGACCATTTACAAGTAACAAGGATGTGGCATACAAAACGGCCGACCAGGTATTTCAGAGTTGACCTTCACATTCAATTCATTTCTCGGAGAAAAAATGCTAAGCAATATGAATCGTTTCATTCTGCACCATAATAAACCTTCATCTCCTGATTTAGGGAAATTTTATGAAGCCTTGAACAGCGTGACTCCAATCCATCGTACACGGCAGTGAATATTTATTTCCTGCAGCTGCCATAGATTCGAGTTCAGAATAAGGATAAGCCATAGTTGGACAACCTACTTGTTGGAAGCGTTCAAAAGGCTTCTACTGTAATGCAACATGCCTGCTGCCTGTGCGTGGGAGCTTGTCTCGTGACCACATCAAGTTCAGAATTGTACAGAGGATGAGGAGAAGGTCGTGGAGTTTTCAGCATTGCTTTCCCATCAAACTCTTCGCATATGAGCCACGACTGAGCCATTAACACATCGCTTTGGTTGGGTATGCCTGTAGCCTTCGCTGAAATTGGTATCACGTCGTGTTTTTTAACCCATGACCCGCTCCAATTTACAACTATCCTATTAATCCTCCCGGTGACTCGTACAAAGACTCGGACCACCCCAAGCTGCGTGAAATTCTATTTACATGGCCCGTGCGGAAGTCTCATGATGGATAGCCATCGTAATATTTCCGCGCTTGGCAGTTTGATCCGATTTCTCCCATTCACGGAAGTCTGATCATGGTTTTCCATCCCAAAATTTCCACTTGGCGGTGCTTTCCCAAATTTCCACTATTCATTCCTTAGCGCGGGATTAACAGCTTGGACTGCCATCGTAATATTTCCACGCTCGGCATACTAGCTCCAAATCCCCGCGTAACGGCTTGGACACATTAATCCATGGGCCCCGGCCTTAGCTTCGCCACGCAAACTTGGCAAGTTCATTCCTTATCTCCACAATTCCCACCAACGCGCGGGATTTTCAGCTTGGCCTGCCATTCATAAAAATCCACTTGGAAATCAAGTGAAATATTTCCCATGCGCGGAAATATCGTTCTCTTGCCATGACACTATAATAATTGGCTATACGCAGTAGCTACAGGGTAGAGAAGTAAACTTTATCTCAGAAAATCAATCGCCTCCAGAGAGAGTTAATTGCGATAGCTGCCACAAGGCGATCCCAAGGAACCGTTGGTGTTGGTCCTGATGTTCTAGTTGTATGCAACCACAGTCATGATCAATTATTGTAAAATCTTGCCGCTGTAGTAGAAGAACGAGATAAAGTTTTAGTTGAGTTGTCTCGCCTTTTCATTTTGGAAATTCTCTTCCATGGAAGAAGCTCGACCAAATCTTGAGGCAGCTATTATCTCCGTCGAGTCATTAAAACTGAATTCATATTCCAACAAGGAAGCATCAATCTCTCCATGTTGAATTAAACCGGGTCGAACTCATCATTTCTCTGCCTCAATGAGCCAACCATCGAAACATCCTCCGCTCCTATTGAGACTCTTTTATGACAAGCCAAACTCGGTTACTGAACTTACATTTCCTACTCATGAACTCGTCTAAGGCTTGTGATCTGAGTTATGACCGAGTTAGGACAAGGCACGAACTCCTCTAATGACTCGTCTCTTTATTCCCGATTTGACACTGTTTTAGCTTGACCGAGCGAGATAAGCTTATCGAACTCCTCGATGGCTCGCATACCAAAAAAAATGAGCGATCTCACCTGATGACCAGAAGTGGGTCCCTGGGACCAATGTCGTGATTTGATAGTAATAAGGCCCTGTTTTCCAATTTTTCCATGTGCGTAAAATTGGATAACACATACCAAGCTCGTTCCACCAAAACTTTTCATAAGAAGATTATCTTTAGATTTTTTTAAAAGAGATGCGATAACACTGATGATTTAAAATAATACTCAATTATCATGCGGTATAAAATGAAAGACCATTCACAAAACATAAACATATTTCCATAGGTTCAACACTAGAAACATAATACAAACCCATCACCCAAGGACTGTATACAATTTATGATATCTTTTCACAAGTCTAATTAGCATTTTCCATTCCAAAAAACAATCACAAGGGACACAATTTTAGCAGTTGGTATGGATTAAAGATTATATTGTTCTATCCATGATTGCCCCTTAAAATGGTCTTAGTTTTAACCCAACCCCATGTACACTCAGGGGGTTTACAACCTACGATGGAATCGGCAGCTGGCGTAGGCGAAACACTCCCGTAATTCATGTTTTTTAAAGACATCCTAGGAGTCTTTCTACATTCTCACTATTGTTATGTCCTTAGCTTAGGATCATGGGCATGATGAGGGAGAAATGGGTTCCAAATAAGATACTAACAACAATTAACTCAACTCTTTGCTTCAAGTAAATATGCCTTGTATTAGACATAAAGGGCCTTCTTAGGATAAATGTTAATACACAAGATACGCGTAACAAAACACAAGGATCTCTATGTACCAAGCACAATGTTTGAATAAGAATGATACCTAAGGGTATAAGGATTAACTGGTTGAGAAATAAAATATACATAAAGAGGTCATGTCTAAAGTGACACAAACACAATAAGAAGAAAACCTAAAGGTTTCCTATTTTGTCCAAAAATACACCCTTTCCAAAAGGGTTAAATAAGACTTCTCATATGATTTGAGTGCTACAAGATATGGATCACATAAGACTTGATCCCTTCAAGATATAAATCCCACAAGGTAATTTATCCATCTTATCAATTAAGCAAGCTCTTAATGGAAAAATGGTTTGCCAATGGACCATACTAACATGTTTCATTAACCAAATGAGGTACTTGACCTCCTACCCAATCCTCAGGTTAGATAATCATGTTTACTCAAAGTAAATACATGGGATTTCTGAGAGGATTGACACCCAAGAAGTTTCTCATAAATATGACACCACTAAGATTCACCTATATGTTGAGATACCCCTTGACACAAACCCATACATGAGACACCATAGTTTACCTCGTAAAGGTGAATATTTGTCCATAACCATTATATCATGAAAATACATTTTAAGGGTAATTTAAGGAAACCATGTCCAATTACATTTATAATAGTGTTAAAACACCCATCAAGTTACATAATAACCTTCCCAATTACAACTTATCGTTATGAATACTATGTAAGATGCAAAATGAACTAGACATAACATTTAAGAGCACATGATTTATTTTACATGACGGTGAAGGTTAAAAAATTTTCAAGGAGTCAGCTCAAGATATACTATCAATCCATAAAACCATTTATTTTTAAGTTTATAGTACATTTATTTTTATAGATTAAGTTCGCTAACACGTTATTAAGTAAAAGTACTAGAATTTATCATATTAACTAAGTACACATTCTTCCATGCAGGTTGAACAATAAAGATACACAGTAAAAATTTCCATCCTCTTTAATAATCACATGTACATAATAAAATGAGCTTCTCTTCCTTCAATAATAAAAAAATGAACATCCCTAAGGAGGTACATAATAGCATTAATGTGGATAAATATGGGCTTTCAAACGTGGAGTAGAAATAATAATGGTATGGAACGGGATTTAGTGGAGGTGAAAGATCACACATGTGTGAATTATCATCCTAATTACAGCCACATTAATGCCATTGAGCCTCGCACAGCTGGGTGGGTTCTTAAAAACTAAGATAGACATAAGGAAGAAACAGATTCAAAGGAGGGTTCTGAGCAAAAAATTTTACAGGAATAGCAGGGAGAAGAAGAAAATGGGAGGTGCACCGTGCCAATTGAAGCCCTGTTGTGATCCGGCTTGGAAGAACAACGAGGAGCTATGGAACCTCTTACACAAGGGCAGCATTTCCAATTTTATAGACCGCATTCAGGGTCATGATCAGAATATTTCGGTTCATTTCACAATGGACTGGAAGGATAGAAAGGTGAAATATGGGGGCCACCATGTTACTATCAATGAAGAGTTGATTGCTGAGGCTACATGCCTAAAATTGGAGGGTTACCATTTTTTTAGAAAAATGATTGATAGGGTAGCTGAGGATAAGAAATTCTCTGATGAGGGAGAGGAGCTTGAATTTGTTTCTACGGGCAATAGGGTGAGTTCCATTCCCAAGCCATTTGATGAAGTGACTAATATGATGGTTAGGTACATTTCTCTAGAAGGTAGATATAAAATTGTCCCTATTAAACATCTAGTTTTTCTAAATCATTTTAGAAGGCAATTTGTGGTCTGCTTCCCGTACTACCTGCTTAATTCCCTTCAGCACTCCATTTTGGAATTTCAGAAGCACTCCCATGCTATCCCTCTCCACCAGGGCCTCATCTTCCTGCTCCATAAGCTTTGTGTCTCCAAATTCCCTAGCTTCCTAGCCACTCCCAGTGAACCGCACGTCACTACCTCCACTGCTCCCACTCCCATATTGGACACCCCTTCTAAATCCAAGTCCAATAACCCCAAGCTTCCAAAAACTGACACCCCTCACTCTGTCATGGTTCTCAGAAGCACCAAAGAGCTTGAAGTTGTGCAAAATTTGTTGCATATCAACAATGTTGGTCTCGATATGGCCTTGCATCAGGTGGGGAATCACGTGCTACATAGATTGGAATCTCTAGAGCAAGAGATGAAGTAGCTTAAGAAGGACATGTAGCGCATGGACAAGCAGAAAGGAAAAATAAAAATTGTTGATGATGATAATGACATTGGGAAGGATCAGATTGCTGACATTTATAAGAAGTTGAACTCACTTGACAGTAGATTGGTGAGAGCAAAAGATAGACATGATCACAACATGGCTATTTTCAAATCCATCAGTGAATTCTTAGAGCAACAAGTTTAAAGCATTATCATGCTTAGTGGGATCCCTTACACTATTTAGGGGAATGAAAAAGAGAGGAGCTAGACCATCTCGCAACTAAATGCTTCTGACCCAATGCACATCACCACATTGGTGTTGTTCACCTCACTGCAAACTATTTAGTCTAGAATCAACAGAGCGTCCAAGAAGTAAACTCACTTGGGCTGGAGGGCGTCGTTTTGGCTGCTAATCTTTTTTGGTTTTTTTGCTGTGACTTTGCTGCTTTTGTGTGATTTTGTTGCATTTTATGTTCTGTTTTGTTTCTTGCTTGTAAGTATCTTTTGGTTACTACTGGACATAGTGTTTTATCTAGATTTAGATCCTCTTTTGTCGCTCCTTTATAGTTATATATGACTGTTGAGCCCTTTTTGTAACACTGTATAGTCCCTTTAAAACCATTTACCAATAATAAAAAAATACAAAAATTACAATTGTTAAAATAAAATACTTCTATGATTCCATCAAGATTGCACATTTTTAGTAATAGACAATTTTAAACTTAGATTTTCAACAATCATCCCAATTCCGCCACACCACCTGTAACTTTTTAAATTAGTGTAAACATGGTTAGAGAAAATGTTGGAATGGACACACCCCTCCCATATATCATGCTAGAAAAACTCCCAAATAAATTCAGAGTTAGCGAGGGAACAAAATCTTCATTTTCCATAATTATTTAAATTAAGACAACTTTTCAGGATTTGAAGAGAGGTTAGAGAGAGAAAACACACATTTCTTTATGCAAGTAAATCAAACCATTTCCATAATCAAAGAGGGTGAGAGATGAAACAAAAAAAATTGATTCATAACTTTCAAGTTTAAATTTTTTCTTAGAGTCTCACTAGTTATATGACCTTTAACATAGTTTTTTGTCTCCCGTCGTAACTACAAGAATCTAGGTAAACGTGCCAAGTTACATGTTTTCATTTTTCCATTTACAATCTTGTTTAAGTATATCGAACCACATATTTATACTTATCATATGTATTTCCAAAATTGCATCAGTTTAAACCATCAACGATCATTACATAGTCAACACGAGTCCATGGACCTTTGTTGCATTATTGTGCAAACTAGCCCAAGTAGATATGGAATGGAACTACAAAAATGGTGTGGGACCCAAAAATAGGATATTTAATTATTATAACTTGTTATCTACTATAAAAATAATTTAAAATAGTTGATGTACTCCAAAACCGATCATCGAGGCTCAAGTTACAACATCTTTACTGAGACAGTTGGCTAAAATCATTTTTTTTCTCTCCTACAAACTAAGCCAAGTGGGATCCAAGAAAGACGCACAAAATTCATTTATCAAAAAAAATAGTGAAAGGAAATGTGCCATGTTATTCTCCACGTAATAACAAATAGTTTGCATGTTTAAATTTTTCTTTCAAGATCCATGGCATAAAATACGAGGTAGTTTCTAGAGGGTTCAGTCGTAGGAAAATGGTTTCTCCTAGCAAACAATTTTCTGAGAACCTAAAGTGGCTGGAAACCTACTTTAAAAACATGAAAATAAAATGTTTTGATGATGTTTCTAGGTTGAATTGAGGTCTCTATATGATAAGGAAGAGGTTTCGATAGTTTTACAGTAGAACAAAGGTTTAAAGATGCTTCTTGTGTATCAATTTTGAGAGGTTTTTTTAACATTTTGAGATTGTTTCAACATTCCAAGTTTGCATTTTATAATTTGTTTTACTTTTCATTTTGACTAGTCACACAACATAAGAAATGGTGAACGAGTTAGGGTTTTTTTCTAGTCCAATTCATGCCCTAATATTAGACATGTTGTCAAAGGCAACCCCATATAACTTTGGTTTAATATGATGTGGGGAAACTATTTAACATGGTTTGTAATGTCATTTAACACAACATTTCCATAAAAACTTGATTTAGTATTTAACATTTAAACCATTATAAATGAAATGAGAATTGAAAAAAAAATAGTAAAAAGGGAGTGTATCCATGCCTGGAGGGTGAAGATGCAATGCATGAGGTGTTCCCAAGCTATTCACAAGCACATTACACAGACCATGAGTTAAGCACATACCACTTACTCTATTTATTTATCTAAAATATCTTACACCTCACGATCTAATCCTGAATTCTCAAACCACATCCAGGCATTTTTTCAAACAATTTTCATACCTGAATGCCTTCCATTATGCTTTAATGAATGTCCAAACTATTTCAAAGCTCTTATTTTGTACATAGACTCAGAGGATGCTAGAAAAGGTCATGGAGTGTGATTTTAAACCTACTAATGGCATTTTATTGGATGTCCTAAGGCCTTTCCAAAGAACCCATTTTGTGTGTCTCCTACAATCATTGCTTTTTATGAAACCATATTTTTTGAGGCATTTTAAGGAGTTGTGATTTTACACCTTCCACTTTTATATTGTTTGAAATTTTCCAAGGCCTTCTCAACAAGCCCACATTGTGCATATTTTGAAATCATTGCATTCTTTAAGACCCCATTTCTTTGAGGAAATATTTCAAATAGTTCATGTGCCTTACATTTATTCCCACCCAAACAAATACATGAAACCACCACAGGTTTCATTAGCACATTGAAAATAAAATTTAGAGTTTCTCTAAGATAACAGCACTACCAAGTAAGTTAACCCAACAAACAAATGCATGCAACCACCACATGTTTGAACTACACAATGATGAGAAATTCTAGAGTTTCCTCAAGATAGTTGGCACAACCCATAACTTTTAATCTTCCTCCTCAAACCTGGCACTTAGCCTACCCAAATAAAACAAAATGAAGCTTCCATGGTTTAGGAGTATTCTATGAGACCAATTTTTTTTGTTATTTCTCAAGTAGCAAGCAAACACATCCACACAACCACTTCAGGATTAATCAGAACACTGAGCAAAAATTTTGGAGTTTCCTTGAGACAACATGTGTGTCTAGGGGTGTCATCAAAATACTTACTACCCCACACCACCAAACCTACATGGATGTGTGTTATTACAACAAAAATGAAGCTTACACGGTCAGGGTTTTCTCCATGTAATCCCTATATAGAAAAAAGATTGCTCCATTTTCTCTAATAGATGTCCCTCTGTTGTTTCAAAGATCATTTTTGGTGCTGGATGGGAGGACGACGCAACAAGGTTGTGAGAATCTGGATTTACAACAACCAAGAAATTTTCTTGAAAAGCCTAATCCACCCCCTTTCCAAAGTGCTTTAATTTATTATTTTCATTCCTTCTCTCTCTCCCTCTTTATATATATTGAATCCTCCTATGGTTGGGTGTTACATCTCCCTCCCCTTACAAGATCATTATACTCATTGTGACATGACACCAAGGTTAGAAGAGGTACTTGTGAGCGAAGGAGAATTTCCAGAAATGTACTTGTGAGGCACATGTGTCACTCCACCATAGGAGGACTAAGTATCAAGTATCCAAGTGAGGTCGGACCACTCCATGGTCTTGGATACATAGAGCCCCATCACCTCAAAACTAAGGGAATTTCCTATAGCACCAAGCATATAAACATGACACCTTGGGAGTATCCCTATACGACATGTATACACACTATGAACAAGATACAACTAAATCATCAAACAAGTAAGAAAATTCATATAACATTATTGATGAAAATTATCCAAGTGGCCTCAAAAATATATATATCTTTGATTTCCAGAAATAAAAAACACCAATAAATCTCAGAAACCAAGGAGAAATGGCCACATTCAATTTTCAAAAATCTCGCAAGAAAACAAAAGTAAACAAGAAGAGCTTTGAAGCTTCTCAATAAATCAAATAAATAAAGTGATGGTTTTGAGAAAGTCACATTTATAAATAAAAATACACATGAACATATTCTACATCACAATTAGTGTGCATCCTTTAATGGCCACCTGTAAGGGTACTACAACATCAAGTGTGCATCCCAACTTATAAACATAATATTGATCAGAGAATTTAATTGTCATAATCTATGACTGAATCATGATCTCCCACAATATCTGAAATATGGAATAAGAGCATATATTTCTACTAGCAACCACATACCCCTGAATGTCACCTTGATCATAGCAAGGTTTCCAATATTGTCATAATTTAGGAAGTCACATGACTAGTCAATCGGATAGTCCAAGAATGATTGTTATGGTTGTCAAAATTTTAGAGTGTTTTGAAGATCTAAGTGGAAACCAAAATTGGTCAATGCATTGATGTAGAATTGTGTAGGATAGAAATTTCATGATTTAGGAGAGAAATCATGTGAATGTAGTCATTCGACAATTGAATATCAAGAGAGACGAGATAAGGTCATCCATGAAATTTTGGTAAGTATGATTAACTGTCAAGTACAAAAGGATAGGAATAACATCTCTTAGGTTTGCAACATTAATTTTACCATGATAAGTCAACCATGTATCCATAATGTAGTATGTAATTGTTAGGTATACTTAGTTTATTTAATTAATTATGCATTGAATATTTACCTTAAGTAATTAATATTTCACTAAGGTTATTAGTTTATATATTGTTGTATGGTTTTATAACCATATTTTTCATATTATTTCGTAGGTTATATTGTTACATAGTTGTAACAATATCTGTTTGATTTATTCTTCTTCGTGGATGTTTTTTTGGAAGCTTATGTATGTTGGTTTATTGTTGCCCCTATGCAACATCATTCTTTGTTTGTATATTGATGTCCAATATGTATAAATATTGCAGCACTACTATTGTAAATATTTGATTGCTTATTAATAAAATCCTCCAGGCTTCCATCCCTATTTTACATTTGGTACCAGAGTAGGAATTTGGACCTGTGATAGAGAAGGTTGGAGAGAGAGAGAGAGAGAGAGAGAGAGAGAGAGAGAGCAGACAAGATTGAGGAACTTGGAGAAGCATTTGTAGCAATTGAGAGCATGTGTAGCCTCTTGCAACTTCCTAGCCCCATCTTTGCCTCCCTACAACCTCCTGTTTGATATCTAGGTAAATGTAAAGAAAATTTTTTTTTCCTTGGTGCCCTCTACACCAGGAAAATTTGCTTCCTGGTACTCACAAAATAAAAAAAATCCCCATTAGGGGTTTCTCAGCTAAATATAGTTGTTTTTTTTCTCTAAAAAAATTTGGAGGCCTTTGGATTGCAAGATCATCATATTTCCATCAAGTTGTTTGAGAAGGATTTACACACCCCACATAGAGTTATAGCCGAGCTAGGTGCATTGACTCCACCGAGCCCTTTCACATGATCGAGCCCACATTGCATATGATCGAGCTACTTTATTTTGAATTCGAGATGAGTTTCAGTTGAAACCAAGCCATTCCCCTCTATAGCCGAATGAGATCCATTCAAGCATCATTATTGAACAGGCTTGGTGTGTTGATCTTTCAAAAGGATGAGCTGTACGCTTGAGCACCGAATTACCGAATTATATTGCATTGTTTTAGCGAGTCATAGACGTATGATAGATATAAGGAAAAATTCAAACCCCTGTGCATATGAGCTTGAAGCTCAACCTCCATGACCATATGAAATCCCCCTGCCCTGATTGGCGACCAGTCTTTTGTAGAAACAAACAAACAGTGGAGTCAATATCAAAATGGCAAAGATAAATACATAGCGCCTACAAACTATTCACAGCGAGCATCCTCTGCTCCCACGAGCCGTCCATCGACCCCTGCAACCTACAACCACAATAAAAAAAATAGAGGGTAAAATCAAAACATGGCAGATCAAATCACAAAATGGCGATCGTAAAACTATTGAGCTAATCAAATGGCAGAGGCATCAAACATAAAATAGGAGAAAGAAGAGCTCAAATTTGCATTTCAAATGGGATGCCCTAACTCGTTCCAATCAGCCAACACACCCCCCAAGGCACGTGGACTTCCAATCAAAGTGCAAATATTAAAATATACCTTGCTCCACTTTCTATTCAAAGCGGATATAATGTCGTGTTAGATAAAAGAAGACTATTAGGGACGTCGGGTACAATGTTCGGACCGCACCTCATACGTTGATTTTTTTTCATAATTGAATTTAGCGGCACTATTAGAGGGAACCGCCACAGTTAGTGGCCAAAACCACCGTTAAACCCGCTAGTTTCAACTAAAACCCCACTATTTTTAGCGAGGAAAACCCTAAAAAGGGTCAAAAAAATTCTCCTACTATGCTTCATTTTTTATTCTGAGCAACATTCTCTAAAGGGGGCACACCTAAAAATTGCATTTTGAGCTATATGTTTGCAATTTTTTGACATCGTGGGTCATTTAGGGCTCCAGAGGCCACCAAGGCCTGTAAAACAAAAAAAATTGTCTGTCATTCAATTTTTCAAAATTTTTGAATGTAATTGTATACTTTAGTGTATTGTACTAATTTGCAGGTTGCCATAGTCAACCATAAACATTATAACTACTCAAAAACTAGCAGAGAATTGTAATAAAAAATAATGAAATTTGGTTCTAAAACACTCACGAGATCCTAGATCTCATTCGCAGCGTTTGGTATAAACAGTGCCTCTGGGAAGCACTTACGGGTAAAGCCATCATGACTACTACTGCACTTAACTCATAATATAGTTGTAACAACGTCATCTAGGCATCAACCCTTTAAATCGATAGGGAGTAATAAGGACACAATGCACACACTATGAGCCCTCCCATCCGTCTGTGAATGATTGCTCGACTTAAATCTGGATTGAGAAATTATCCGAGTATATAGCGAAGTTACACACGCGTATGAGGATATTTCTTTGAGTTGGTGTCAATAATCACACAGACCCCTTTCAGTATTGTCTTGGTACCACGTATCAAATTCTTTCACATACATTAACACCTCTTTCACGTACTGCCAATATATAGAAATGGCGAGCTTCTTCCACGTACCGATGGGTATATCGAAAGGGTGTGTAAATAGAAAGGGTTGGTATATCGAACTGATGGTATATAGATTGGGAGACCTTATACCTGGAGTGATAAGATCCTAACCCTGTCAGTGGATTCTATAAAATGGGCACCAATGCCCCCAAATTCTTTCTTCCAGATTCACAACTACTCAGAGGAAATAACTATGCTGCATGGAAGACAAAAATCAAGACACAACTTGAGTTTGAAGAGATCTGGACTGTTGTGAATGGTACTCTAACCAGATCAACTACTGATACAACACAACAATGACAGTTTGATAGATCGGATCAGAAGGCCAAGCTAATCATCTTGTTTAGAGTGTCTGATGATGTGCAACCCCACATTCAAGATGCCAAAACAGCCAAAGAAGTGTGGGATAAGTTGAGCACAGTATACGAGGCCAAAAACAAGAATGTCATACTGAATTTGCAGAGTCAGTTACACACATTGAAGTTTAAACAAAATGAGAAAATATAAGCTTTCTTGAGAAGAGTTGCAGAGTTGAGGGCTTCACTTCTAGCCCTAGGAGAGGAGGTCACTGATGATGCTCTCATTCCCATTGTTCTGAGATCCCTCCCTCCTTCATACTGCATTTTTGTGACAACACTAAACTTGTCAGATACGATAATTAGTTTCGACAAGTTAGTGAACCTACTGTAACAAGAGGAAGTTATGTACAATAAATATGATGAAGAGGAGAAGGCACTTTCTTCTCATCAAAAATGGATAGGAAAAGGAAAAGGCAAACCTAATTCCTATTAAAATTCCAAATATCAGAATCAGCATCAGCAAGGGGACAAACAACAAAAGAAGAAATGTCCAATCTGTAAAAGAGGACATGAATTAAAAGATTGTTGGTATAATACATACAAGAAAGGTTCATCAAGTAATTTTGGACCTCAACACCAACAATCTCACAAGGGACATTCTAACTACAATCAATGGTAGAAAAAGGGGAACTAGAAAAGAAAACCCCATCAGCAAGGAAATATTGTTGAGTAAGAAGAACATTCAGATCTGAAGACTACTTGTACACTGCTCAATCAAGTGACCCTTCCACGTCATCTAGTGATGTTTGGTAAGTTGATTCAGAGCCATTCGACACATGACCGGCCACAAAGACCGGTTTACTTCAATGAGGGACATGCCTTCAAAAAACCATGTTTCGTTAGGTGATGATTCTTCATACACAGTTCAGGGGATTGGGAACATTTCTCTACCTCTTGTTTCACGCAACTGTAGATTATCAGATGTACTATATGTCTCTGGGTTGACTAAAAATATGTTTTCAGTCAATCAACTCCTAGCTCACAACTTCAAATTTGACTTTGATAGTCATTCTGGCAAGAAAATGTGTCTAATTCGAGACAAATCACGAGGCTTGAAAATCGTTGCAAAAGCCTACAATGTGGGACGCATGTTCCAGCTTGATTTTGTTCACAGGGACGATCAAGAACTTATGGCTAAGAAATCTACCTCTACACAATTGTGGCATCAGAGACTTGGTCATATCAGTTTCAAGTATCTTGAGACACTTCACCGGCGCAATATGGTAAATGGTTTACCATCTCTTAAGAAGGATACAGATAAATGTCCTCACTGCCTTGTAGGAAAACAACACAGAGCTTCATTCCAGAAAAGTACATATCAAGCTCATGGTAAGCTTGATTTGGTTCATACCGATCATCTCGGTCCAATGCAACTAAGTCATTCTAGGTTCTAATACTTCATTCTTTGTGTTGATGACTACTCACAGAAAATGTGGATATATTGTCTTCGCAAGAAAAGTGAAACTTTTGAAACCTTCAAGAGATTCAAAGTGGTTGTTGAGAACAAAACTGGTCGACACATCAGAACTCTCCGCTCAGATTGAGGGGGGGAATTCACCAGTGATGAGTTCAAAGCCTACCTTCGAGATCATGGAATTCGTCGACAAATGCCTCCTCCACACACACCGCAACAGAATGGTGTTGTTGACAGAAGAAATTATACTATAATGGAAATGGTGCGATGCATGATCGATGATTCTGGACTAGCAAGGACATTCTGGGAAAAAACAGCAAAGACAACAGTGTATTTGTTGAACATAGTGCCCACAATTGCTCTTGACAGAGTAATGCCACAAGAAGCATGGTCAAAAAGGGAGCCATCTATTACACACCTCAGAGTATTTAGGTGCAAAGCAAGTATGTGTATACCCAAGAAGAAAAGAAAGAAATTGGATATGAAATCACAAAAACTCATTTTCATTGGGTACAGTGAAGAAACTCTTGGGTACAAATTGATGGATCTGAAGATCAGGAAAGTCTACACCAGTAGAGATGTTGAGTTCTTTGAGAAGAAGGAAGTAGAGTCTCCTCCTCCAAACTCACCTGATGTAGGATTTTCACCAGTTGTAAAAAATGAAGTTGATATTCCCACTGATAATGAAAGTGATGATGGGGATGCTGGTGATAATCAGATAGAACCACGACCCATGGGAATAGTTAAGTGTATGCCCAATTGGTATACTAGCATGTTACGAGATGCAAGAATGGATTCTCCATTGGATACACCCACCCTTGGACCATGGACTCACACTAAAGCAAGAGAAGAAATGAACTTTGCTTTGATGAATAGAGTTATTAAATTTGATGAGCCCTCTACAGTCTAGGAAGCCCTGCATTCAAAAGCTTGGAAAGATGCCATGGATGCTAAATACAACTCATTGATGAAAAACAACACTTAGCACCTTGTTGATCTTCCACCAGGGAAGAAACCCATTAGATGCATATGGATATTCAAAACAAAGTACAAAGCAGATGGGACAGTGGACAAGTACAAAGTGAGACTAGTAGAAAAGGGGTATACACAAAAAGAAGGAATTGACTATGAGGATACATTTGCTCCCACAACTAAGATCAAAATGATCAAGATGATCTTTGCTCTAGCTACACAGTTTGGTTGGAAAGTCCATTAGATGGAGGTAAAAAGTGCCTTTCTGAACGAAGATTTATAAGAATAAGTTTACATGACTCAACTTGAGGGATATGTTGTACTTGGTCAAGATACAAAGGTATGCAGACTCTGGAAATATCTATATGGCCTCAAATAGGCACCCCAGGCATGCTACATCAAAATTGATGAGCATCTCATATAGCATGTATTTGTTAGAAATCCATACGATCCCAATCTTTACCACAAAAATAAAAATGGGGAGATTGTGATTTTCATTGTCTATGTCAACGATCTAGTCATCACTGGTAGTTCAGTGAAAATGATTGATGCAATGAAGAAAGATCTTAAATGATCGTTCGACATGACAAATCTCGGGCTGATGCATTTTTGTCTTGGATTGGAAGTATGGCATAAAGATAATCACACCTTTGTTTTTTAGTTTAAGTATACTAAGACAACGCTTGAGAAATTCAAGATGATGGATTACACACTGATTACTATACCTATGGAAAATAGGTTGCATTTATCTCATTTAGATCCATCTCCTGTGGTAAATTCCACTCTCTATCGGCAGTTGATTGGGAGTCTCATTTACCTAACATACACTAGACCAGATATCAACTTTGCAGTGAGCTATATATCCAGGTTCATACATGAACCCAAAGTTTTTCATTATAAGGTAGCACGACGCATCTTAAGATATCTCAAGGGAACAGTGGATCTTGGTCTAGAATACAAGAAGAATGACAACTTCTTCTTGTCAGAATATTCGAATTCAGATCATGCAGGCAACATTGATGACAAAAAATCTACTTCAGGGTTTGTGTTCTTTATGGGATCTTGACCAATATCATGGGGAAGCAAGAAACAACACTTCGTTTCTCACTCTTCCATAGAATCCAAATATTGTTCTATAGGTGAAGTTGTATGTGAAGTGATATGGCTATGTCGCATACTCGAAGGACTTGGAATACTACAGGATAAACCGACCACCTTGTATGTTGACAACATGAAGATTTTCTCAAACTTGTTCGCAATCCATTTTTTAATGAAAGAACAAAGCACATTGAGGTACATGTACATTTCATACGCGAACATGTCTTGAAGCACAATATACAACTTCAGTTTTGTCTAACAACTGAACAACGAGCAAATATTTTCACAAAGCCACTTGAACGTGACAAGTTTGAGTTGTTCATAGAGTTCCTCTCCTCATCTCTTGAAACAATGCAAAATTAAGGAGGCGAATTTTAGGTATACTTAGTTTATTTAATTAACTATGCATTGAATATTTACCTTAGGTAATTAATATTTCACTAAGGTAATTAGTTTATATATTGTTGTATCATTTTATAACCATATTTGTCATATTATTTCATAGGCTATATTGTTACGTAGTTGTAACAATATTTGTTTGATTTATTTGCTTCTTGAATGTTCTTTTAGAAGCTTATGTATTTTGGTTTATTGTTGCACCTGTGCCACATCATTCTTTTTTGTATATTGTTGTCCAATATGTATAAATTTTGTAGCACTACTATTGTAAAGATTTGATTGATTATTAATAAAATCCTCCAGGCTTTCGTCCCTGTTTTAAAGCAATGAGGTGGGAAATGGTCAAATACCAAGTCAAATGTTTCAAGGAGGAAACCAAATCTCTCAAACGCCAAATATTGTCAAATATCGGATGCCTAAATACTGTCAAATACCATTCCCAACTGTCACAACCATTGATAAAGGGAGCTCAAGCACAAGTATCTGACCTCTTACTATCTCCTAGATTAGTCTACAAATGTCTCCCATAATATGGTGTCCAAATGTGGCACCAAAAAAATCAATGATCCATGATCTGGAGATCTTTATAGGTTCTGCCACAATATAAGTCCATAAGACAAAATTGGGAGCCACTATACGACATGCTTGTTAGGAGCCACATACCTAATATAACAAGTGGACCAAAGAACATCACAATAACACCATGTAACACACCAACATGACTTGACATGAAAATCATGGTTCCCAAACCGATAAGTACACAAGACTCAATACCAAATTATCCCAGAGGTTCAAGTGTTTGAACCTCCACTCTAATACCAACTGTAATGCCCACAATTTCTCAACCCAAAATCAATGCTAAAATATGGTAATTTTTAAAAAAATTATATTTATTTAGTCGTTATAACATTAAACATAACTTTTTATTTTATTTTCTCCCAGTGTGTACTCCAATGTGCATTCTCACAATCGAGACAATAATAACTAACCCCATACTCACTCAATAAGTGTGACGCGAAACAATAATATGTCTATATGAGGAACAAGTAAAGACCTAATCAACCTTGTCCATAGGTCCCTTGATTTACATTTTCATAAATTTTGAATTATCCTTGGATTAAAATCATCATAATATCCTCACATGCAATGCTTATTATAGTCAAGCGTTATCATTTGTAAATTATGGTCTTTTCACCCCAACCAAATGGGATATCCGCCAAAAATACACTCATTTCCTTCCAATAATATTACAATCATGATACACATTTTAATCATTTAGATATCAATTAAAGTTCACGTGTATCCTAGAGCACTCACAGTGAGTAGGGGATTCACGTTCCCAAGAGACATGTCTCAACATGGGAATACATCAATTAGTTGTTTTTAAACACTGCAAGGTTGACAACTAATAATAAGGGAAGGAAATTTCAAATTACACTGTGAATCTAACTTAATAGGTACAAATTGGTAGCAGTAAGATTTTGTATAAAAGCTTTGATGAACCAAAACATGAGTAAAAGCCCCTTTTGTTATGTTGTGGAGTATGTTTTCATGTGTGGAAGTGTTGAAGAATGTACACTAAAAGTATTGTACACTCTCCACAGTTTTCTCACCGGGGTTCAAGGTTGGGTCGGCCAGGCCCCAAATGGGGGTGAGGGGCGACAGCCCCCGCTAGCAGGGGTTCAAGGGCGCAACCCTCGAGAATTTTTTTTTGCCTCGAAAAACATGCCTAATATATCAGGAAACATGATTTTCTCATATGGGTTGGATTTTTGACCCATATGTTTATGAGACGGTTTTGACCCATGGTTTTGGTGTCAACTGTATTGTAAAACCGCTTAAGCAATTTCCTATTGATGTAATTTTGATAGGGGAGACAAATTATTGTAGATGTGTGTGAGTTCAAGAGTGAATTCAAGAGAGTTTGTTGAGAACGGCTCCAAACAGATCTGGGTATTGTATTGAGAGAAAGAGGTAGCTTGTAATAAAAATTCTGAGCAAGTGATTCTTGGCGGATGTAGCCCAAATTAGGTGAACCACGCTAAATATTGTCTTTGTGTCATGTTCTTTTATTTTTCTGCACTTTTATTTTAGATCTGTAATATCTTTATGCATATTAGTTTCTACTATTGTGATTCTGAGTGGGATTTTTCCACATATTAATTCCCTTATTTTCTAACACCTTTTTCTTTTAGGTTCTATTAGATCTCTTCAAATAAGTTTGGGTCATTTTTTATTAGGAAAATAGGAAACACTGCTATGTGGAAAGACACTAGTGTACCTTTAAACTCTCCAACCATGCCTTGGTGGGGTCTATGTTTGGTTTCATAATCATGGGGAACAAGTATAGTTGGTTTGAACCTCAAATCATAAAATGTAATCACAAAAGTACCTTAACATAGAGAAGTTAGAGTGCAGTTCCTTGGAAGTTATATTATGGTAAAATAATGTATTTAATTTCACAGAAACCTCTTTTTTTTTCCATATATAAACTACGAATCAAACTTACAATATTTCCATGAGCATGCTTGACTCGTTGGATTACTATGGCACTTGAGATTCTGGTCATTTTTTAATCTAGTGTTGCTTGGATAAGCTTTTGTAGACAAACTCTGATAAATCAAACAACAAGTAATAGCCCCATTTTCTTCTAGGTTCTATAAGAGATCTTCAAAGAAATTTGGATTATTTATTTTATTAGGAAATAAGAAATGATTTGTTATGGAGATACATTATTGTACATTCACATTTCTCTACCATGCCCTAATCAGGGTCGTGTCTAGTTGCATAATCATATAAGGAATAAGTCCAATTGGTATGAAATTCAAATCATAAAATGTATCACAATGATAAGTGGAAAGGTTTACCAATATCTTGGCAGAGATTTATCGAATCCTCTCTCTTATGGAGTTTTAATACTTTCTTGGTCATCTAATCTTTGTCAAAATGAGTACTCAATTGGCTGTCTAGGGTGTTGGATGAAGCACCTACAATTTTTTGATTTATCTTATCCTATCACATGAAGAGGTTTTAGGCTTTTTTGGTAGAGATAATGAAATGGGGGGTTTTGAACATGGATAAGTTTACTTATACTAAATGTTAACCCACACCAAAACACCAAACCAAGGTGTTGGCTAAGGCACTTACAATTATTTTGGTGTATTCTAACATCTCTCAAATGGAGGATTTAATGGAAGTGACACATGAAATTCATACTTATTCCAGTAGGATAAATCATTTATGTGGATTTGACATTGAGGAATAATGATTATCCTTGTGCATCTTCATAGTCGAGAAACATTTAGATTAGTGAAATATAACTGATAGACAATATGATCAAGTGCCTTTTCCAAGGCAATATTCATGAAAAAATGTTTTTTTTTAAGTGAAAATCCTCATCTTATTCTTTCTTAACATTTTATTATGGTTCAAACAACTATTTTCGTATACATGAGAAGCAATATCGTACATATGTGTTTGAAAAACATTTAATAAGACTATTGATTTTTAAAAATGATCATGTTAAACACTTATCCTCTTAATGTGTCTAAATTTTCCAATGTGACAAGAATATTAATCAATGGCATTATTTTTTCTAATGCCAATTTATTTTAGTGCTTGAAATAGAAAAAATATATATTTATGGGCTTTTGTATACATTAGAGGTTAAAATGCTCAAATATTGTGTTGAAACTTGATCTGCAGATACTCTACTAGATTGTATCTCTAATTTTGTACATGAGGAATTGCAATGTAAAACATTTTTTTGTTGGAAAAGCCTGCATATGGAAGAGATGAGATTTATATAGAGATTCTAAAGTTTGTCCATGACTACCTTTTTGGGTTTGTAGAAAAAATAATGGTGCAATTTTATGCAAAAATAGTCATTTGTATTATGTCATTTTAGTTGGGTCTCACCAATGGTAACAAAAGGATTGATAGGCGGTTACAAATATTCCAAAAACATTGATCATGTACTTGACTCAAAATTATGCTATTAAATCTTAAAACCTCACAAATTGAATATGACGCCGTTCAATGAGGTAGAATTGGAATAGAGATCCAAAGAATATACTTGTAGAGCTTGAATTCTAAATAAAATATTTTTAATCATAATTTCTCATTTGTTACCAAAACTAAATGGATGCAACCTTTCACCCCCTTGTGAAAAGTGTTGCCATGTTTGTTGTCGACTTTTTTCATATGGATCAATTTAAGTCATAAGAAGCTTTGAAAAAATATTTTGTAAATGACAAAGTTTGAATCTCCCTTCCTTTATTGACAAATCTTAATAAAAACTATAGGGCAGTCATTGCAATATTGTTTAGGTGAGACTTATCAGTAATATTCAATTGTAATTTCCATGATGTTTTAAACTAATGCAAAAACAATGAATTGTAAAAAATGTCAAACTAAAATAGAAGTAATTTTTCCTGCTTATGGCCAACAAAGACTTTTTTTATTTTGTTTTCTCTTTCAACTCATTGACTAGTGTGCTAGCTATCAAGTGGCAATGAACAATGGTTGATAAGAAAAAATTTTCTGAAAAAATCTCTTTTTACAAGTTGTCTCTTTCCCTTGTTTTATAGTTGATGTCTTGTGGTTGGATTTTTTTTTGTTAGCTGAAACTGTGAGAGGCCCTCATTAATTTCTGTAGTAGGAAGCTATACTAGGGTATATTAAACTAAAAAGATGCATCTTTCTCTTTACGCTTGTTTGTACGATTTCTTATTTTCCTCAGAAATACTATGTTGATAAGCTTTCTAGGACAACAAAAAATGGAGCGTGGTATAACACATTTTCATTGTATTTTTTTGGTTAGAAAGTCACTCTTATATGAGGAACAACAATTTCATGTACTAAACTCGTGAGTGGAATGCATTATTCGAAAAAAAAAACATTGGAAACACATAGAAACATCTTTATAACTTCTTTTTATATCTACCTCTTGTTGATGTTGTCTACGATGATTTTTTCAACCATTGGCCCTTCTTTCCTTTCTTCCAAGCTTCGATGACTAGTGAGGATGAAACAATGAAATGATTTAATTGTGTCAAATGAGGGCAGTATTTGTTATGAAAGGTTGCAACATTAGTTGTAGAGGTGTGAAGAGTGAGGGGAAAGTCCCGCCCATTTTTTTTCAATTTCACTCCTCCCGAACAAGAAAATATGTGCAGATATAATGATTTGTTGTCTTTTCCATCCTCACAATAAAACAACAAAAAAATAACATTGTAGCTATAAAACACCCCATGTTTTGAGGATTTTTATATATTATAAATTACAGTTTGTGCCAATGACTATGAAGCGTCTATATACATATGCTTATACACGTGTGCGCACACGCACACACACACACATTGTATTTTTTTAATAACAACTGGGAACAAGCACTCATTATGCAAGCCAAGTTCTCCGCGAAGTTTCTCATTTATCTTCATTTATCAACTCACATGCAACAATACAACTAATTGTTTGTAATTCAAAACCTTTGTCTTTAATTTTGAAATTTTCAAATATTTTTCTTTAGTCGAGAATACATGCCCTCTCGGATGTGTAGGTAAGTTATAGCTCTAATGGTTAGACATCCTTTTGACAACATTCCAATGTTTTATTTTTCAAACAATTTTATTTTTTATATTTATATTTATTTTATTCATGATAATTAATTTTTATTCTTTTATTTTTACACTTTTCTAGATTTTATTTCATGTGTGTAATATGGAATAATAGACTTACTGCACATGAAAAAAATGTGTACAAGACATGTAATAAATTTTTAGTATATACAAAATAGTGAATTACATTTAATTCCTAACACCTTTAGTTTTTATACAGTATACATACAATACAATGTAAATTGGCTTTCTCTTAAAGTTTGAACCTTTGTGATGTAACTCTTGTTATTTTACTTGTAAATGTAAGTCCACACCAAAACACTAAACTAGGGTCCTTGGAAAGGCACTTACCGAGGTCATAGGAGATGAGGGGATCATAAATAAGAAAGAAAGGAATTCTCAATCGGTATAGAACCAAAACCTCTTGCTATGGAATCCAAACCCCCTCTTACTTACCAAGTGACTGTCAAACCATCAAATCAAATGGGTAGGAGCTCAATTAGAATTATGAGTTGATTGATACAACCCATTCTAAACTGAGTCCCAATTTTCCCGTATGATTGATTCTATGAAACTAGCTTGATAGAGTTTCCCCCGGTCGAGACCCCTCTATATATCTAACATCAATGGGTATGTGAGACAACTAACAACATCTATACTACGTGGGTGCCATATAGATTTCTATAAGATATCAATTCTGCTTGTAAAGCTCTTTGTATGATCCAGGTGGAACATGCGGTAAGAATAATGTGGCTCGACTATTAAATAAGATATGTTATAAAATAATAAGAATGAATTTTCTTTTTGCTTTTATACTAGGAGTAAGGAAGGGGAAAGGTGATTTTTTTAAAAAATATTACCTAGCATATTTACAATGACCCAAACAAAAAATAGTGAAAAAGAAAGACAATATAGCGTAAGCACAACTTAAGTCCACAATAGGGCATTTATATCACATATCAAGTCATTTCACAAGCATTCACATTGACAGACAAGATTTTCTAAATCAAACTCATACAACATTATTTTGGAAGGTATATGTTACAAGTTGCAAAGAACATAAAGATGTATACATATATACTAGGAAATGTAATATAAAAACA
Organism: Taxus chinensis; assembly: GCA_019776745.2. Taxonomy (NCBI): domain Eukaryota; kingdom Viridiplantae; phylum Streptophyta; class Pinopsida; order Cupressales; family Taxaceae; genus Taxus; species Taxus chinensis. Next base: position 340,972,910 of record CM034146.1, read on the forward strand.
TTCGAGGAAACCATCATAATAACAAAAATCTTAGCATATTATAATTAGTGAAGCTTTTTTATAATTCAACTTTCCTATTGGGTTTAGTTGGTTGTAGGTTTAAACCCCAAAAGGGTTGTGTTTATGTTTCTACTATTTTGTTTTTGTTTCATAGATGTCGCAAGCGGAGACTTCTCACAAGAAAAATGTTTACACTCTACCTTCGACAAGGATTAATTTTTTAGAAGAATATATGGAAATAGATATAATGATTGTAGACCCCTTTTTAATAGCTATCATGTTCATCATATAATGTCAAGTAGCTCTCCTTTAAAAATCACTCATAAATTTAAAAAAAAAACATTGGAATTCATAATAACATTGCATATATAGTTTGAAACAATTCGTAGGAATAAATATGAAATATAGAATAAGCTTTTGCAACACCCTCCTAACATTCACTAACAACCATCGGACCAAAGAGCTCTATCATTAAGTCCAAGTGATCGTTCTAAATGCGAAACTTGGCTTCACCCTAAGGATGAAGCAACACTTCACATGTGAAAATTTCAAATGCAATGCATGCAAAACACCATGTCTATAGAGTTAAGAGTATCCATGTTGCATAAGAATGTTTGGACGTTTGTAATAAATTGTTTGAATATTAGCCACAAATTGTAGGTAAAATCAAGATCATTTTTAAGTTTAGGACTATTTATTTTACATTTTATAGTGTGGTCAATAGCATCATGCATCTTTTTTGTTGTTACATATCTTAGCCTACTTTTTTACATCTTTCTTAGATTCATCGCCTTTATTTTTGTTTTCATGCTAACCTATCATTGTATCATGGATCTTATGTGGGAGAGGTTATCATGCTAATGTGTTTGAAGCTTATTAATGTATCTATATTTATTATGTTGAGCTAATACAAATTATAAAGAATAATATTTTAAAGGTCGTGAGAGCATAAGAATTGTACCTCACACATTATTTTGACCTTTTTTACACATTGAATAATAATTGTGGACGCTTTATACTTGAAACAATTCTCGTAAAGTATGGTTCTTTTGATAGTTCTAAATTCCAAATGCGTATAACACATCACACAAAGTATGGATCTTTTGATAATTCTAAATTGCAACACATCACATTCTCCTTCTTGTACTTTTTTTTCTTTTGATAGTTCTAAATTCCAACTACGTACAACACATCACATTCTCTTTCTCATATTTTCTTTTGTCTTCAATGTTTATACACTATAGTCATTCAAATATATCCTCCCTATGCTTATTGACCTCTCACATACACCTATTCAAATGATTATACACATGTGAATGCCATTAGTTAATTTCACCTCTGATCACATGATTTTAATTTTATAATCTGTTTGTATTAATATTCTATATTCATGCAAGCTAAAAAAAACTTAATTAAAAATAATGCAATTTAGAAATTATTTAATGTCGACCTACTAAAGTGTATGAAGCCAATATTTTAATAAATTTGAAATTAATTTTAAAAAATCATATTGTACAATTTAAACCGAATTACAAATTAGTGAAGATAAACAAGCTAAAAAATTAATAATAAAATAACTATGGAGCCAAATGAGTCGGAGTTGGAGTCCCACCCAATCCCGTATTCCATTTCCCGTAATGGAATGGGATTGCAAAATATTTGCAACGTCCACGCCGCAGGGGCTCTTCATTGGCTAATTTCATCGGAGGTGGGCCCCGCCGCCTCAAGTCTGAACTGCAGTCTTTTTCAACTTTTTATAACGCCAAAACAAACGCCGTTACGGCGGAAATCTCATGAGGCGGCGCGGGTTACCGTTGCCAGCCCAAACCCAACCACTAACCCAACTCCAGGCTGGCACACGTGTCCTGATCATAATGCTAAACAAAACCCTGTTACGCTGCCAGATGACACTACGTGTCTCGAAGAGGACGGCGCATGCGACACGTACGAAGCAGCCTTTGGTTGCGATTTCAACCAATCGATGCGAGTTCCATGGTACCGTCTTTCACGTGCAAGCCTCAGTCGTTTTTATTGTAGCCGAGACACGTACCACCTTCCCACCCAATGGGAGCTCTCCTACAAACATAACGTCGCCATCACTCCAAACCATCTTTCTTCCACATCCACCACGTGTTTTCGCGATATTGACCAACGCAACTCCAACTTAACTTTACTTGTCCACCAACTTTCTTTATTAGGTATCTACGTACGCCGGGCCCGGGGCCGTATATATATACGAATACACCGTTAGCGGTCACCGTAACGGTGGTTTTAACAATGATTGAGGGGGGTTAAGCCTGTAGATGTTAGAGAGAGGCATTATTAGTGGGGAAGGGGTGTAATATTTTGACACGAGGCAGTTGACAGTTGGAAGAAATATGGACAAGTTGAAGGAGGGGGATAACACGTAGCGCCTGGTTTAACAGGTGGTAGCCGCTCATGGTTGTAACATCTTTTTTACGAGCGACCGCTGTTTAAATCTTCGTTCGTCTGTAGCTACCTCTCTCTGCTCTCACCCCTCTCTGTATTGTTGTTTTTGAGAATGCATTGATAAATGTCGGTAAGGTTTCTAAGGAAGGAAACGAGTTTATTGTGATTAATTCTTGTCGTGGAATGAAGATGATGATAAATAGGTTTGATTTGGGAGGATGCTGCCTGGCAAGATATGGCACTGCGACACCTTATTTCGCCTCCAAGACGGATCAGATAATGTCCAGGTACAGGCCGATCGCCCCGAAACCCGTTGTGCAGAGCGTCGGCGGGGTGGTGGAGACTGTGGTTAAACCGCCGGCGCCCCCGGTACCGCCGCCTCTGGAAAGCAGCAGGGTTCGAACCTGTAACCGCAGCCGCAAGAGAAGCTGCGACGCAACCGCCGCTGGTGTCGGTGGCGGTGGCTCTCCTTCTCCGCGAAGCCAGAAGCGCGCCGCCAGATGCCGCGGCCTCGGTTCAGAAAGAAGCAGTTCCGTTGCGTTGCCCGCCAGTAGCGGCGTGCGCCACCACTCCGACACCAGCGAGGACGGAGTTTCCACTCTCTGCGAAATCTCCGACTCCGCCGGCACTGGAAGCATCAATTTTGGCTTAGGCCCTCGGACATCCTTGGGCTACAGTACATCGTCCTGTACCAGTTTCGAATCCAGTTTCGCCGCTCAAAAAAACGAGGGCCTGGTAGATAAAGACGCCGCCTTTATGGAGCGGGCGGCGGCCAGCGCCTGTCCAAACGTAAACCTGCCGGAACGGAGATCGCAGGCCGTGATCTCTCCTATGAGGTTAAGCAGCTCTACAGTGGCGGCGCACCAGGGGAACTCTCCAAAACAGGAACTCGTCACCCTCCCTCTGCTTCCTGCAACTCCTTACTGCAAAGAATCGTCCTCCGGTAACGGTTTCCTCAAGTCGGCGTTCGAGGACGACTGTCAAACTCTGCCGGAGCTAAGCCTGTCGAACAAGATAACCGGGAGAAGCCCCTGCCCCTGTCCCGGTCCAGGTCCCGGCCCGGTTGTCGACATATCTGTGGTGGAACACCTGTATTCCGCCGCCTCGGAGCCGCTGATTCTGACGGACGATTCGTATTCTCGCCAGGTCATATGGTACAATCCCGCATACAAAAGACTGTTGTCCCTCTCTGCGGCCGAGCTCGGTACGCCCAGGCCCCTGGCCACACTCGCCCTCCTCAACCAACCGTCGACCGCAATCCTGTGGGGATTTCAGGACAGAAAATCGCCGCCATTGCCGTCGAAAAAGGGCGTGATAATGCCGCAGGCTGTGCGGCCCGTGGGGTCGAGCGTGGTGGTGGAATGCATAACGGAAACTCATTTGCAGGAAGGAGTGAAAATCGGCATGAGCGCGGAGTATGTGGAGAAAGAATTGGAATCAAAGTCGTCGCCTTGTCTGATATCGGATTCGCAGAAGAGGGTGCGATGGGTTAATTCGGCGTACAAGCAAATGGTAGGGCAGCCGGAATGTTCATGGCTGGAAACCAGAGAAAATGAAAGCAGCAACAAAGTAGCCAGGATCCAGGGGCGAGTCGTGCTCGTCTCCAACCTGCGAATCCCACAGGGCGTCGCCGCATTCTCATGCCGCGTCAAGATTCAGTGGAGCAATAACAACAGCAACAGCAACGACAAGACCTCCATCACCGTTCCCTGCGACGTCGTCAGAATTAATGACGACGGCGAGGAATCCTCATCCTCATCCTCCTGCTATGCATGGCACTTCGATATCCAGGCCGCGTTATCTCTCTGAAAGCTCGACGCACAGAAAATTCCACTCTGTATCTTTATAAATAAAGATCGAATTCCATGTTAGAAGACACTTTTACTTTTCTTTTTTGTTTTTTCTGGTTTTGCTGTTCGTCGAACATGGTTGGGGTTGATCGATCAAATGTAATTACCTGCCCGGGCTGGCCCCGACATTGTTCTTTCCATGTACAGGAAAGCCTCATATAATGAATTTTATTAAATGGGCGATTATGTTTTGGCTGAAATTTACTGTTCATTGTAGGTATTATGTTTTGAATTTATTTTTGTTATTTACTGGGATTACTTTAAGAGCCCACGGGCCACACATATCGCCACTTTACGTGTGAATGGAGGATATTTTGCCACACCTGTCAATAATAAAAGAAGAGACCGGCTTCGTGGGAATGAGTAGGTTTGGATCAAATCATATTAAATTATTTTCCATAAATTTATATGGTTGATTTTCCAAAACAATATTACAAATATCTCCACTTTTATTACTAAGATATGCAAGATATTATTAAAATTAAATAAAAAACGAAGGATTCTAACTTATATATATTACGGAACAACTTTTATTACAAATATATACAAAATTATTATTAAAAACTATCTTCTATTAGTAAGTTGTTATAAACTTTTATTGTTTTAATGCTTGTGTATATTTGATGATTATTAGAATAAATTAAGTTGTGGTGTATATTTGATGATTTTTAGAATAAATTAAGTTGTGTTTTTCATTTTGGTAGGGATCTTTTTGTTTAGGTTTTTCTTAGAGATATATTAATATAGTTTTGGCCTTTAAGAGACATATTAATATGGAATTGGCGCCTCAAAACAATTATCTTTAATGGATCTTTTATATATTTTTATATACTTGAAATTTGTCCTCGACCAATAATTGCAATTTTCTTTTAACTACAATATTTTGTATTTATATATTGTTCTATTTTATTATAATTGCTTTGAACTAAAATTTGAATACAAAATATATTGTTCTACTTTATTATAAATTGCTTTGAACTAAAAGGTGGATATACTATTGATGCACACATCAACACATGATGGCTAAGAGAACAAAAAGACACGTAAAACTATTTAAATATTTAAAAACTGCTAAAACTATAAAATGGAGGAAATAAGATTAGCAATTGCATATGAGTTGTAAATTACGTTAAAGAGAATAGTTTTATTATCTTTAATTTTTTGGTAAGGAAATGTAAGGAATACTAATTTGTTTTACAAATGTGTGAAGGGGAGGTTCATAAAATGTAACTCGTGTGTTTTTTGTCAATTTATGTAGAACAATCTAAATATCTATATATTTCGGTATATAACTTGTTGCATATAAAATATTTTGTGTAAAGAGGAGAGGAGATCAATTCTTGTACAAAACATTCTTTGTGCATTTCGAAGAGGAGAAAGAACCACGTCATGTGGCTAGTGAGGACTTGCATGTTGGATTAAGGGTGTGGACCCAAACATGTTCATTTTTTGACATTTTTTAATTTCATTTTTGTTGATATTGTAATGGAAGTGGAGCTTTACATTTTTGTCTGAAAGCACCATATTTGTTTGTGAGCAAAGGGAGGTGAAACAAAATTTAGATGTAGGAGAGTGGAGAACAAGGAAATGCAGTTGCGGTCTATGTGCATATGTTAAGGCCAACAAAACCAATGAGAATTGTCATTTTTCCGGCAACACATTTCTAGCAATCAATTTTCGACACCATTTCCAAGCAAGTTTAATGTAGTGTCGACCCTATTTCACCAAATGCAATAAACAAGTGTACAAGAATATATATCTTATGCATTAAGAATTTGCTTCTATTAATTTCATTAAAAACATAACAAATGCCTTTCACTGGTTTACTATCATATACAAAATAATTGAATTTGTATACTGTAGAGAGTGATATTGTTTCAACATATTACTTTTTATAAATAGTAAATATAGAATAGTAAGTTTAAAGATTTTTTTTCTTTCGATTGCAAATGTTAGATTTATATTTTGGATAGATAGTTAGGGAACACCTTTTATACTATCATTCGCATCACTAGAAAACAACTTATTTGATTATATTTACAAATTTTCATAGAAACATGTATTAAAAATTTATTTTAAACTAAGTTACAAAAGATCTAACATATAACTATGGTAAAAGTGGATTTTTTATGCTACTTCTTTGGGCTTTAGTACCATCCCAAGTGTTTTGAAAAGCCACAAAAAAAATGAAAACAAAATAGTCATTGGAAACAACTTTTTGAGTATGACCAAAAGATGTTTAATTAAATATAAATGCAAATATAAGTGAAGGCTTAAAATTTTTAATTAGTAATGACCTTGATAGTTTTTCGAGAGTAGTAGCTCCATGCTTTCTCTTGCATGTTCTCCTCTCTGCCCTAACCACATCATACATGCCAATGGAGGGTTATGAAACATTGCATTCACAAGGGAAATTGATACCGTTAATGTTAATGTTTTTTCTTTTTTCAATGTTTTGTGCTATTTTTTTGTAATTAGGCAATCCTAGTAAGATGTAATTGTATTGTTTCTGGATTGGGGTTTCGTAAAGGTTAAATAATTAATAATTTCAAATATTTTATTGCAAATTTCTTATGAATTGGTAACAAATGATGTTAGGAAGATGTAGACATGGTCATCATCAAGAGCCATTTTGAATATTTCACCAAATGCAACACACAAATACTCAACCCAATTAACTCACTACTGACAACATACTTGCAGGGCATGAACATCCAAAAAGACAAAAAGGGAAGTGTTTTTTGTCGGATGTTGTAGGTGTACTGCACACAAAGTTAAAACAATTTATGATGGCATACATTTCATCACAAATTACAACTTCAACAAACTCAACATTTTTTTCCCCTCATGTGTAATTTGCATAATACATGGTGCGAAACATAATGAACGTGTGTGGATATTTCGTGGTGTGTAACACATACATAAAAACCATAAATACATGTACATATCCGTGAACATAAAAGAGGCATTTAACATTCCCAATATAAACAATTTAAATATTTTTTTATAGTAATTGAAACCCGAATAGTGCAAATAGGAGCAAATGTACTTGATATTTATGTAATTTATCCATAGGAATGGGCTAAGATTTTATCATAGTTAGATCTCTCCCCAATAAAATATTAGCCAAGGTCAAAACACATATATGTAGAGAATGTTGGTGGTTCGTGCCCCTCTTTTTAAGGTTGGATTTGTTAATAATAAGGAGACCTTATAGATACCCAATACTTTCATGTTTGTGATGATGGTTGAATGCTGAAAAATGATCAAGCCAAATCTTCCTCTAGTTGTTTAACCTGAATTCAAAGCAAAATCCTTTGTAATGAAAGGCATCAATATGGTTAAGGACATTTGGGATAAGAACAATGTCAATTGGCTCTCTTGGAAAATGGCCCGACAGAAGTTAACCCTACCCATAAAGCTTAAATATGCTTACTCTTCAATTTTATAGCTGATCCCGTCTGAGGTTCTTATTAAAATCATAGACAATTCTTTAACCCCTTGGAAGGATTGGCGCTGGCCAAACCTTGTTGCCATCAACACAACCTTGCCACATATTTTGTATCAGCTAATTCAACAACCATTGCCACTTGGTGAATATCTTAATAACAAGTGGTGTATGTCCTCATCTGACTCTCAGTGGTAGAGTATGGCTTACATCATTTGGTAGTCCCTTGCAGAGGTTAAATGTGAACTTTTGGGATGGCATATTATACATATGAAGCTTCTATTTGGCCTCATTTTAGCTGAGTTGGGTCTTGCTGCAAGAGTTTGTAGATTTTGTTCAACCCTTGAAAATATTCCCCATCTTTTTTAGCACTTCCCATTTGTTGCTCAGCTTTGGACTTCCCTCCGCTTCACTCTCCTTGAACTCTTTTCCAACAATTTTAATAAAAAGAATGCCTTACTTAGCATTTCTTCCCCCTCTATCCTCACTGCCATCTAGAATACTTGTTGGTTGACTGTCCTCTTCCATATATGGAAAAGTCGCTATCAACAACTATATGCTAGGAATGGACCCGCTTTAGTTATTCAAAAAACTCAGATTTTTTCTTCTCTATGGTTGCAACTGTATCAATTCAGCCTTAAGAATCAAGAGGAGCATGTTACACTTGTGGAGATACATGATTATCTTCGAAGTAATGATACTCTCAAACAATGTTCTTAGTTTATTTGTATTTTGTTTTTATTCATAGTTTGGTCTTTGTTAGGGATTTTATTGTTGTAACTTGTTAATTTTGTGGCTACTGTAACTGTTTTTTATTAATAGAAACATTCCCAATTAAAAAAAAAACCTGGTTGAAGGTGTGTTAAAAAATGAGTTACACCGGTTAGTCTAGTTTTGGGTGAGGGCGTGAAGATGCCTGATGTTGTGGAAAATGCAATTATGGGTTGTTTTCATGGTATAAGAATGGGGTTCAAGCACTACGAGAGTGGGTACAAATTATTTGGATGCCTGTGATAGGTTACTCTCTAGTTGTCTACATCACAGCTAAAGGGTGGATGGATTTCTTATTTAACTGTGTTGCTGATGCAGAAAAAAATTACATGTGTTTTGGAAATGGGATTCATCCTCATTGTCGTTGAAGAAACGGTCACCGGATTTTGACGTGAAGACTGAGAAGATGGATATTACACTTGTTTGGGTGAACCTGCAAGGGCTCCACATGGATTTTTTTCTCATTTGATGTTTTTCAAAGAATATGGAATTGGGAATTCCCTCGGTCATTTTTTTTGAAGTTGATATGTGATTTAGAGACTCGGGTTTGAAGAAAATAACTAGCATTTTGGTTGGCCTTGATACGAGGGAAGGATTAGCTGATTTGATAGAATTGAATATTTTGATTATGCGGGACTCCCTTTCAGGTGTATGTGGTGTCACAAATATGGAAATTTGCTTCTCCCTTTTCGGAATAAAGCGTGGATCATAAAAAAATCAGGAGGGGTACTAAAGGAGGTACATGTGTGCATGCATGACACGTCTATTATTTTGGAGAAACAAGCTATACCTCCATTGACTTTAGAAGTAGGAAAATTAAATTATGTATCAAGGGTTGGATTTCATGATGATACTAATTCAAGGATTGCTCATCTCGATGAAGATGTGCCCTCAAAAATCCATATTCCTCGGATGTGGAAGTCTCCTTGGGACTTTCTATACCTCAAGTAAGGCTCGAGTGAATGTGGGGTCCTTAGGAGGTGTGGAAATGAATGAGGTATTAAAGGGTATCAATGGGAATTTGGAAAATTATATAAGTATTGAAAGTGATGGTATTGCATTGAGGAGTATGGTCTCTAGTGAGGTATCTCCTATTGGTCTTTTTGTTGGTAGTAGAGTTGAGAAAAAAAAGTTCATTTTGGTTTTCCTTGATGAGGGTAGGGAACGGAAAACTAGATATAATCTTAGATTAAGGAAGGTCTTTATGGATTTGAAGGACGGACTAAAAGTGGTTTAGTTTAAAATGTTAAGAAGGGGTTTGTTAGAGGAAGGAAATCTTTTTAATAAGGCATTCAGTGATGTTATACCTGGAAAACAACTTTCATTGGATGGGGTTCTTAGAGCAAACCTTACCCCAACAATGGTTGACCCTGATCTATTTGTAGGCCGACACCTCCAAAAAACTGGTACTTAATCCAATTGTTGATTCACATTATCTTGAAGTTATTCTTCTACAAGAGATTATGTGTGAGAGTGGGAAGGCTATATGTGAGCTTGAAAATTGTGTGAAGGTGTGAGAATTTAGTTTTATTGATGCCAACGATAGATCAACGAGTCTTATCTCTAGATAGAAGATGATATCTTTGATATGTTCTAATAATTGGTCTTTTGCATCTGGTTTAGGCATTTTCCTTTTTTCCCATGAATTGGAAAATGAGATCATTGTTCTAAACATCTATGGACCATACTTAGATAGAATCACTTACTAGGACAAGTTTTTTGAGTGGGATTGGTTATGGTCTAAAAACATTGTTATTGGAGGGGATCTAAAATTCTCATTGGGTTGTTCAGAGTATTGGGGACCTGCAACACATGCAGATTCTCTCACTAATTACTTTCAAAGGAAGTTAGATGATGTAGATTTGTTGGACATTGTACTAGTCAAGCTAAAGCCTACTTGGTGTAACAACACAACAGGCACTGCTATGATTGATGAGATATTGGATTTTTTTTTGTTTTCAGAAGTACTGCTTGAGGACTCTATCATATTTAGACCTTGGGTTAGTTCTAGAGGGGAATCAAATCATTTTTTGTCTTACTTGAATTAGCTCATGGAGGAAGAAAACCTTCTAGTCCTTTTAAATTCAACTCGTGTTGGTTAACTGGGAATAATTTTGTTAATTTGATAAAATACCTATGGTCTTTGTATAATGGATATGTGATAGAATTTGCTACTATATAGTTCGAGTCTAATATGAAAAAACTCAAGTAAGCTACAATTATCTAGGAATAAACAAAAAAGGAAGCTGATGAAAAGAATTTAATCGAGGTAGAGTCAAATTTGGGTTTATTAGATGACGACGAAGGGGTTGGTTATTTATCAAAGGATACAAAATCCAAAATTAAACTTTTGGAGGATAAAAGTAGGAAGATTTTAGTTTATAAGGAAGCTTCCTAAAGGCTAAAAAGTAGAGATTTGTGGTTATCTCAGGGAGATGAAAAATCCAAATACTTCCACTAGTATGCAAACCATACGAAAAATATTAATATTATTGGGAAGGTTAATCGTAGTGATAGAACTATGGCATCTAGTTTTGATGATATTTCATAGGAGGGGGTGGAAAATTTTGAGGGCATTACAAGGCTAAAAGTAGGGCTACTATTGTTGAGGTGGTCAGAATGAATTCTTTTTTCCCCTTATTTTTTGATGAGTATACAAATAAGGTTTTAATGGAGGATGTCTCCTTGGAATAATTTACAGGTCGTACTCTGTAGTTTCCAAAAGGATAAAAGGTTGGGTCCCAATGGATGACATGTGGAATTTTTTTTGTGTTGTTTTTAGATTATTGAGGAAGACTTAATGAAGGCTATTGAGGAATTGTTGTCTAAAATTATGCCCCATGTAATTTTGAACAACTCATCATGTGGACATAATCATATTTGTGTTTAGGAAAAAGTCCCGAGACACTGTGTCAATCTTCTGCAGAATGCAAGAACTTAGTGTTTTGTGGGTTCTTAAACCCATTAAATAAATGAATGGGCGGTCCAGGAATTAGGTGAATTTTGATAATTTTAATTTCCTAGAGAGGTTATTGAACCTTCATGGCAATAAAAATATTAAGTCCATTCCGGGTTGAAGTTAGACAGAGGACCGTGAAAATGCATACTTGTGGGAGGTTAGAGAACCAACTAAGTTCAAGAACTACGAATCAAAGGACCAAGCCTTTATGGGGGATATAAGCAATTCCTAAACATAAGAGAAAATAAAGGAGATAGCCACCAGGATCCACAGATGGTAGAAAATTAAAAATTTGTGGTGCAATCTGTTGTACAAGCCGTAATACAAGGTGATAGTTTTCCACGAGTTTCCAAAATGATTGGAAGTCGCGGAGGTCTTAACGAAGGTATATCCGCAAAATATTTCAAATCTATGCCAAATTTCAAAACAAAGAGTCAACCACCCCAACCATCGTAAATTAATGAAGCATAGTGTTCTTCATTGTATAATGATGACATGCGATAGAATTAAAGGGTTGTGTTGTTGTTGTTGTTGTTGGATTTCATCTGAGGGCTCCCATGCTCATACTACAAGAAATCAAAGCATCCATGCTCATCTAACACATTTTCAAGGGAAGAATTCTAGCTCGGTTGTCCTTTCTTATCTCTCCCATTTATTTCTCCTTTCCACGGATTGTATAAATGCAAGTGCTTGCACACTTTGTAAAGGGTCTTCACTGTTTTCTTCCTTAGAAAATTTTCAATATCTTCCTTGTGAAACTCGAAAACTTTATGCATTCAAAATTTGTAACTCGCGAATGGAGATGTTCTTGCCTTGGTTTTGCGTATTAGTTGTAAAAGATTTATTGATGCAAGCGTAGATTATTTATTTCCTTCAAATAATCTATATTTTGTGTAAATGTTCTTCCCTCTTGCATATTTCATATTATTTTACTTGTTTTCATTGGAATTTCTTTCATCCTCATAGTACAATGTCATGAACTTGCATCAGTGTCACCTGGAATTGGGAAAGTCCCAATTTTTTATGGTGTTATAAATGCCTTTTGTAGCTTAGGTTTTCTTTTTTCATTTCTCTCTCCCTCTCTCTCTCTCTCCATGTGCCCTTGGAAGTGTTAGAGTATGATTAGTTTTAGGATTAATTGTAGTACTAGAAGTAGGTTGTGTTTTGTGAGTCTTCCAAATCCGCGGAACGAGGAAGCTGACCTTCTCTGGAGGGCTGCCTTAAGCCATAATTCCTACACTTAGGGACAATCCCATGCTACCTCAAAATGAATATTTTATGATTCAAAATAGGTTGCAATTTTGAGCTTCAATAGTTTTGGAACACCTGGTGGGACAAGTTTCATGAGATCTACTTCATTCCTACTAAGTTTTGGTGTGTGAATTGTTGGTTTCGGCCTTCAGAAACTTTCTTTAACACATCTGACGACTCCTTATCTATCAAATATTATGGTTTTAAGTAGTTTGAGACTTCTTATTTCATGAAAAGAGTGCAAACAAGGTTAAGCATGTCCAAAGGGGAACCTTTTGATTATTTGTAACTCTCCCTACAAAGAAGAAAAAGAGAAAGATCTCCACAGAGATCAGTGGATTCTGTAAGTAGAAGTTCTTCGGCTCCACCTCCAAGTAGACCATTTTCACATCCCATCAAAGTCTTAGACCCATTCCATTCAAGGAACATTAACTAAATTTTCCGTTTGTAAGTTTCAGTGGAGGAAGTTTGTTGCTCTTAGCCACACAACATGATATTCCCATAGTTTCTTTGAAGAGTATTTCATTCTTCATAGGAGAAAAATCCACCACACCCGTAGACCACATTCAAGACATTTCAAATGTCTTCTCAGTGCATGCATTGATGGAAGATGATGTTTTGGTGTAGTTTTTGACATCATCTCTCAAAGGGAAAGCCTTACAATAGTACAAAAGTCTTCCAATGACATCAATACACACGTGGGATGAACTTGGAATCACTCTCTATCAATAGTTAAATGAAAGGGGAGATAAAATTTCTCTTTTTGAGAAACTTAACATAATAAAGTGAGATTTAAAGGAGCTCATGGAAGATTTCAATTTTAGATTTCAGAAAACATGGGACAAAATTCTAGTCCTTTTAAGACCAACCCCTCAAGGTACATTCTTATACTTTCTTAGGGATTTGAATTCTAATATAGCAGTAATTATCCAATAAATGGGTGTTATTCAATTACCAAATACTTATAAAATAGCCATTAGGGATGAAAAATGTTTAATCCAAGCAGGAAAATTATCCCTTAGACACCATATGCCCATTTTCCCTAAATTTTTGCAAAGTACCCAACCCACAATTGCTCCCATTCCTCCAGCATTTTATTCATCTTCTGCATCCACATATGTTTCCTTTGTAAATTAAGATGAAATTTAAAACCTTAGTTCCCAACTTAAAAATTTAACAAATGAGATCGTCTCCCTCAAGAGATAACAAGCTCAAACTCCAAAACATTACCCTAACCCTCCTCAGGGATACACGTAGCAAGGTTTTCAATATCTTAATCAGAGAACTATATAGAATTACCTGTCAGGAAAACTACCAAACTCAAACCCACAACCCTTACCAACTCGTAACTTAAGAAAATCTATTGTTCCAATATACATGTGATCCGTGTGATCAACCTCATAACCAATATACATGGGTGGTTGGAATGAACTCATTATGGGAGAAAGATATCATTGTATAAACTCCATTATACCCATAAGAAAAAACCGTGGCTCCATCAATAAGCAATATAGACAAGATCCAAGAGGCCACCCCTGAACCTAACTTCATGTTCTTCGAACTTGAAGATTTTTTTGCGGTTAATCAAGTCGTGGGAAATTTTAATAGGCCATAAATTTATATGGAAGATACCACAAGGTTCAAAAAAAGGAAAATGGATGTAAGGTCTCCTCCTCGTGTGTCCTCAACCCTGCATTTTAATCCTACTTAATCCTTGGACTTGAGTAGAAATCCAACATCATCCAATTTGCCACAGGTTACTCAGCAACCGAAAAATGAACAAGTTCTAAGGAACGCACATAACATGTTAGGAAATAAGGGATAAAATATGTGGAATAATCCCTCACAGAATCACAATAGTAGAAAATAATATGTAGAAAATTATTACAGACCTCAAATAAAAGTGTAGAATAAAATAACACAACAAAAAGAGACAGTATTTAACGTGGTTCACCCAATTTGGGCTACGTACACAAAGAATCACTTGCTTAGATTTTATTACAAGCCACCACTCTCTCAATATAATACCCAGATCTATTTGGAGCTATGTTCAACAAACTCTACAGAATTCACACCCGAATTCAAAGCACATTTGCAATGTTTTTCATACTTCTATCATATGCATAAAACCATATAAATAGACAACTGCTTAAGTAGTTTTACAAAACCGTGGGTATCAAAACCATGGTAAAAAACCATCCCATAAACCTATGGGTCAAAATCCCGCCCATGTGAGAAAATCATGTTTCTTGATATATCAGGCACGTTTTAAGGCCCAAAAAAAAATTCAGGGGCTGCACCCCCGATCCCCTGCTACCAGGGGCTACCACTCCCGGACCCCCATTCGGGGCCAGGCCCCGAGCCCTGGCGAGGATACATGAAAAGTGTACAGTACTCTTAGTGTAAAATCTTCAACACTTTCACACATGAAAATAGGCTCCACAACCTAACAAAACCCACGTAACATTGTAGACTTACTTGGTGTGTATATTCTACTAGCCAAAGAGCGTCTATAGGTGTAACACAAGAACAAAGAGAATATCACTCCTTCATTACAAAAATCTGTGGTTCTCTCCCTTAACATTGTGGAGCAAATGAAAAGGACAAATATTAATGTCAAAATGTGGGAAGCTCTATCCATCCCATCTTAAAGGGATTTATTACAAGAATTCTTGTAGTAATGTACACGTCTTGAACCTGCCACACAAAAAATAGATGCCGCAGTCAACATTTGTCAGCCTAAGGATGATCAAGTAAGTGAAATGATCAGGCCCCCTCCTTTCTACATGTCACTGATAGTTGAAAAACACCTTGTTCATAATTTCATGATAAATTATGGTGTTAGTACCTCAATCATGTCAAAAAATTTGCACACATCTTGGGGATTGAGTACAATCCAACTTCTAAGGGTGTTTTATAGCTTGATGGGTCAACAATTCAAGTTCTAGGTGTGGTCAAGGATATGAAATTAGCTTTGCATGCTTGTCTAAGATGAACCATACTTCAGGACATTTATGTGATTGAATTTCCACCTCTATTCTCCCTTTGCCTCTCTCGAGATTTTACAACCAAGGTGACAAATATCTTTCATCATATTGGTCTCATATGATGCTCAAGACAAGGTATGGAACTAGGTTTATAATTAAGGTTAAGCCTATTTCAGCTTATCGTGTGGAAATTTATGATCCTAGTCATGTCAATGTCAATTTTATGATCCAAGGAGAAAAAAGTAATGAACCTAAACCAACTAAATCAGTGCATTCATTAGTTTCAATTCCTGAACTTATGGTAGATGAATGGGCCAAGGAGTACTATGAATTTGAACCTTATATATAGTTCTAGAAACTAGTCTGGGAACTTATTGTATCCACAAAGAGATCTTCACTATCCCCATGTCACATAAGGAAGAGGACAATGATGCTTCTAAATTATGGAAAATGTATTTTGATGGTTCCAATGGAGTTGAGGTGGGTGTAGTCCTTGTCTCTCCAATGGAAAAAAAAAAATTTATGCTCATAGGTTGCAATTCACATGCTCAAATAATTTGGCAGGATATGAGGCATTAGTCCATGGTTTGTTGATTGGAGAAAGGAGAAAAATCAAATCTCTACAAAGTTTTGGGGACACTGTAGACACTAAATCATGCACTTTGTGTACATTACTAGGTCTTAATCACATACTACTATTCATATTCTTCTTATGGGAGAAAATTACTAATTGATCATTATACTTGGCCTCTTATTTTCCTTTCTAGTCTCCCTCTTGGACTGACAAACCTCACTGCCTAGTATGACCCTTCATACTTCACCTTTTCTGGATCTGGACACCAGTGCCTAGCTAGGACGCCAACGCTTAGGCACCCTCGTCCCCTCTGGACTAGAACTCTTTGTACTTTTCTCACTCCTTTTTAGGTCCTTTCTAGCCGTTGGGAATCCCTGTCTCTTAGGGGTTGACCTTTTAGTGATCAATTACGAAATTTGAACAAGAGAAGCATATAAATATAAATTCATATGACCAAATTAAAAGAACAAGCTTTAAACATCTATACTATCACCTAAGGTTTAATCTCACAAGTATTCAAGAGCATATTTACATTCATCTAGAACCATTACAAGGGACAAGGGTTGGATTTCTACATCACATGCATAGGAAGGAACTTCATTTTATTCCATGCCCACATCTATTATATCATTTTGCATCTAGCTACTTTGCTCGCTATTAATTATGACAACATAAGAGTACCTAGGGAAAAATTTTACACACACACATATAACTACATTGGGTTTGAGATGTAGTGCAATGCTTAGTTGTAAGATCACTTATTTGACAGCTGAGGATAGCCTGACCCCTCATTTTTCATCTTTATTTTTTAAGATTTGATGTTCTTTTGAGGGTTTTGTAGGTGATATATTTATTGTAGATTATCAGCAACATCAAAGATCATAGTGTGACCATCTAGTGATAAACATCGAGGGTTTCATATCATTTAGTGACCCTGTAAAATCCATCTCTAGACCTCTTGTGCAGACCTTGGTGCCTAGAAAGGGATCCTAGCGCTCAGGTGACCTAGTACTACACCAGGCGTCTTGGTCCCTGCTCCTCCTGTTCTCCTACACTTTTATGGGTTCGGTTTCGAGGTCTTGTACTAGCGTTTTACTAGTCTTCCACCTTCGCACACTACCAGGATATTTGTGAAATTAGCTAAGTGACCTAACTATTTATTGCACTTAGGGTTTGAATTCCTTTTCTTATTTGCTTGAGTCACTTTTGTACTTTAGTGTCACATATACTTGTTGTAGCATACATAATAATTTAACAAATTAATCTACACCGCTTTAGTTTATTTTTGTTAAATCATTTGGTGAACCTGTATCAGTCAAATATGCTTAGATCCTCATCTTTCTTCTATCATGGGTCGTAAAGTTCAGAAACTAAGTGTTCTATTGAAGTGCTAGATCTAAATATTTTGATTTTATATTTGAATGGATTGAAATAATAGAAATAAGAGGGATATGTTACTAACTTGTAAATAACTTACCTCACTATGTGTTGGACTGTAGCAGACTGGTGTGCGGACTGGGCAGACTATGACCAAATGACTTTAGGAAGGACAGAAGTTGACTATTTTTCTGCACTGAGGCACCTGGGAGTGTACTGGGGCACCCCGGGGTGCCCTAGTTTTGAATTCTAGGCACTAGAAATAAGAAAAATATCAGGATCTATGTTCAGAAGTGTCACAAGGAGATCTAAAACCCTACCTTCTTATCGTGTTGGATTCACCGAATGGACTGAATAATGACATGAAAAACAAAAGGTTAGTGGGGTTGAACTATCCTCAGCTGCCAAACTAGTGGACTTATCACTGAGCAACATGCACTACATTACAAGACCCTGATGTAGTTTCTAGTGTGCATGTGTGTGTAATTTTGTGCCTAGGATGCCCTAACGCCAATGACGCGATAATAAGGGGTAATAACTAGATGTAAAATGCAAAATAATGAATAGAAATGGAAAGAATACAACCCTTCCCCTTCGTGCTTGTGTGATGCAGATGTAGAAGAAGCCCAAATGTAGTCCCTTGCCTTAGTAGATAGCTACCCTTTGATGTGTGAGATGTCCATGCCCATAATGTAGTGAGTATGCTTTGTTTATATAGGATCTCTTGCTCAAATTTCAACACTAGTGACCTGAAACTGCCGACTATGACCTAGGGGAATACATGGGGTAACCATTAGGACTGACCTCGAATAAAGAAATTAAGACCACAAATTACGATGACATGGGCACCTAAAATCATGGACTGGGGCACCCCAGGGTGCCCCAGTATATCCCTAGGCACCCTAGTGTAGACCTAAAGATGAAACTGAAAAAATTATGACATCCCAGACACCTTAAAAGATGACTAAAACTATAGAGACAACTGACGACTGAACTAGAAAAAACAGAATGACATCTGACTAACTAACCACAAGACCTAGAGATGGGTCACTAGTGAATAATTTTATCATGCAAGATCTATATATAAATTAACATACCCAGGTGGTATAAATGTAATAGTAAATGTGTGATTTTGTGACTACATTTTCCCCCACTTTATGTTGGTGAGTGGAAAGCTTGGTAACATAAAGTAGATAGAGATGCGTACCTGAGAAAAAGCCAGAGAATCCCAAGCTGTAGAAGAACGCATAGATGTGTAGTAGAAGTGTGATGATAGAACTATAAAAGTGTGTCAAACCATGGATCAATGAGTTGATCCATGCAACGTAAAAGTGTAAGTGTCGTGATGAAGTGTGGAAAATGAAAATGATGATTATATGATTTTGAATGCGGTTAAATATCGAATAGGTGGGTAGGGAGTGATCAGTTCCCAACCCGAACACTTGTATATGAATGGAATGATGGGAGGATTTGGGCATCCTGACGCTAGAGGAAGAGTGTAGGGAGAAAAGTGTGTTATTCTCCAAGCTTTAACTACATCCCCAAGATCTAGCTCACTGCAGACGGACTTAGATCAAAAAGTGGTGAATTTTGGATCCAGATGATTTCGGTTAAAATAGTTGACCCATATAGGAGTGATAAGGGGAAAGGAAATCTTTTCCCACTTCACGCGTGTCACCGTAATGTAAAGGCTTCCAAGTTAGGTCATGAGGAAGTGGATGTGATAGAGAATGAGATGGCTTCCAAGTTAGGTCATCTAGAAGTGAATGCAATAGAAAATGAGATGGCTTCCATATTAGGTCATCTGGAAGTGAACACAGAGTATAGAATAAAATCCCAAGTTATGTCATTTGGGAATGGAATGGTGAATGTAACTCCCAAGTTAGGTCATCTGGGAGACTGCTCGTGGATTTGAATGGTCTGATTTAAACGTGTTGATTTTGATTGGTTGATTGATTGTTTTAGATTGGTTACTTATGGTGAGTTTTTTCACTAATTACCCTCGGGTTAGGTCATTAGGGGAGAGTTGCTAGAAATTTATGAGATAATGCGTAAAATGATTTTTGTTAGTCACTTGATTGCCCCCAAGTTAGGTCATTAGGGGGAATTGATAAGTTATGATGTGTGAAGGTGTTTGGAAAAATAGAAATTTATAAGCGATTATTGATGCCCCCAGATTAGGTCATTAGGGGAGATTGATGGTGAAGTGTTCATTGTTGCCCCCAGATTAGTATAAGATTTGTGAAGGTGTTGGATTCACAGATATTGGGATGCATGGTGACATAAGGGGGATTATAGGGGGACCCCCAATGATATGCCCCCCTTTCGGTGAAAGAGGGAGTGGTGAGTGGAATAGAACTCTAAGTCGAAAGTAACGAAAAGAGGTTAAAACGTGGTTGTAATGAATAGAAAATAACAGTAAGGTGTATAACATGTGGTCTAAACATATGTAGTACATGGTGGTAGGAAAATTTCTGAAAATAATTCCACAAATGGGGTGCAAATCAGAGTAAAAATGCTCAAGATATGACCGAAACGGTGTTGCGTGTATTAGTTATGGTCATAAGCGTGAAATGTAGACCATAGTAAAGGTGGAAATTATAATGGGCTTATAAATAGGAAAGTGAAAAGGTAACTTATCACTTCATTTGTTTCCAACGTGAGTGCAAGAGTTTATACGAAGTGAGTGAAGATGCCTCAAGTGAGACCATTACGTCTGATTCGGTTTGAGAGAGTAGTGACTGTGATAGCATTGCGTACTACTGCGGAGTTGGTAAGTGCATTATTTTTTCTTAAATGTAGGGTCAAATAGGTTGTTGAGGTGATTTTTTTCATTTTTGAGATTTTTAGCTTTCTCGGCATTTGGGACCTGGACAAGAGCGGTGAGGGTGCTAGTGACCCCTGGGACTGGAGCACCCAGATCCGGAGTGCTAGTGTCCTACTCTTGGGGTGCCCCAGTCCTAGTTGGGCGCCCTAGTCCAAAAATTTTTGGTTTTGGAGGTAATGTTATGGAATTTGTTTTCTAACATGTTGAGTAATGTTTTTATGATCATGTAAAGTGTTCTAATAATTACGTTTTTTGTTGTTTTGTGTTGTGCAGAGGGATATCCACTCGAGGGAGTTTTGTGGTGGTCAACACTTGAGTACACTACTGGGATTGGGTTTTTCAGATGATGAGTGGGATGTATTGGACCGTGACAGCCTATGGCATTTAGCACATGGATGGGGATATGCCCCATAATATGCATATGTTGATTGTATTGTGTGAGAGATGGTGTGTAGAAACATGCACATTTTGGTTGCCTATGGGAGAGATGACCATGACGTTGGAGGATGTATATCATATACTGTAGTTGTCATTAGTTGGGGAGAGAGTATAGGTGATGGTAGTAGTGGATATGGAGTGGCAGATGTGCTTAGACCAGATGATATTTTATAGGGGCCCAGGTTCCTATGGAGGCCATATTAGTTTGGATGTGATATTACAGTCAAGGGTTCCACATTTTTGTAATTTCATTGCAATGGTGATATTATCTTGTATAACAGTGGAGGGAGGGGGTGTCGACATCTTATATAAGATGCACGACATATGTCAGTAGATAGAGGAGGATGGGATGATATACATGGGCGCGATGTGTGTTGGCCCACATGTATAGGGACTTGTATCGATTTATGTATGATGAGCATGGTGGGGGTATAGGGGCCACCACACTGCTACATGTATGGGCATATGAGCATATAGCCATATTGAGACTAGTTGCAGGGCCACAAGGGGAGTGGGCTTGGCCAGAGATATTTTCTTGACGTTGGGTGGATATTCACGCATAGGAAGATGGACATTGATAGCTTCAAGGCCTTGATATACAGGATGGGATCCAAGTTGGTGACATAGAGGCCATATCACAATTATGGGGGATGGCCTGAGGATGTGACAGAGCTGCAATGTATTCAGAGAATATGTAGTTAGAGGACCTCTTTCGAGGTGTAGTTTTGTTTTTTTAGGTGGAGAGAGTATCACGGCAGTTTGGCATGGCACATGATGTGCCCCCAGAGCCATATATATGGCTATGGGATGTTAGGGCCCCTAGGAGGGTAGGTGCTAGGCTAGGGCCCATGGACGGAGCAAGTTGGTACCACTGGGGTTAGATGTGGTGGACCCAACAATAACAACTATGGATGGCGATGAAGTGTGGTGTATGGAGGATTATCGAGCATGGTGGGAAGTGCATCAATGGGTGTTGCTATACCAGTATTTGTGGGTGCTATGGAGTTACCACTAGGAGGGGCAGGTGAGGGAGGTGTCCCTGACCCTATAGAAACAACGATGGAAGATCTGTAAGTATTTAGTGTATGCTTAAGTTGTGGTTAATGAATTGTTTATGTTTGTTTTGTACATGGTTGACTAACATGAGGTTGTATGTTGTGTGTGCAGGAGATGCCTATTAATTATTAATAGTAGACACATCTATCCGCACGTTGACATGGAATTTTCCTAGCGATGTATTATGTGGAGGGATACTAGAGTGTGTGGATGACATCACAGGTGAGCATGCCCCTCTATTTGAGCCAGTATCCATAGCATTGGTGACATGTACAGTGCTACTTAGCAAGAGGGATGAGGCACATGAGGAGACTCGTCATGCCTGAGAGGTGGTAGGTGGTGGTCCCTTGGCTCAGGACGTGTTTTCCCATTATGTGGAGTTGCAATGTCAGTTCTCAAAGCAGAACATGGATATTTCCATGTTACGTAGATAGGTGGAGAAGTTTCGGGGCCACAAAATGTGGCATCACGTCGGTGGTGAGGCATCTGAGTTCTAGGGCTCTCATGATACATGAGAGTGATAGTGATGATGAGATTTTATAGTGATGATTGTATATGATGTAGGGGGCCTTTCTACCTAGTGATGAAACATGTTTATGTGATGATGATCATATGAACGCTATATGTATGGACACCTATTTTTGATATATATGTGAAATCAATATTTGAGATTTTTTTCCGTATTGTGATGTAATGGATATCGTATGGTTGTATGGTTATTGTTCTAGCATGTGGTGTATGTGATGAATATGAATTTGTATGATGATGTTAGTAACGGTAGATAAAATATGATGATGTAGATAAGTAATGTAATATGATTGATAAGATGAATAAAGTATGTAGCGCGTAGGTACTGTAATGGTGATAATAGAATAAATGTGAAAATAGATAAATGTAGAATAAGAAATATGTGGAAATGTAATATAATGGGAATATGATACAATGGTGAAAATAGGAAGGGGGAGGAGATTAACAATGCCCCCTAGTGTATGGATGAATAGGCTCATGTGATAAGACCCCTTAGTAGTCAAGGAGTATGAGCCACATAAGCAAGAGTGTGTCATCATCAGGAAATGATTGAGGTACGCGAGATGAATGATGGAGTGCATGGTGAAAGGTTCTTAAAACTAATCCCTCAATAGTCATGTAAGAATCGTAAGAACACAAGTGTGTCATCGGGGGGTAGGGTGATAATGATCACCTACCAACGACCAGGATGACGGGTGGAGGTGGATGCATATGAAATGGATGGAGCATGAGTGTATGGACCAAAGTGTGTGTCATATGGAGTGACCATGGGATATGTAGAGACTGGTGGAAACCCATGGGATGGATGTGATGGATAGTGTGAGTGAGGAAGATGTAATGAATATGGAGGTGGAAGCAATGGAGGTGGTGGATAGTGTGCATGTGACGATGGTGAATGATGAACAAACTGAGTACCAGGTGGAGAAGACTCAAGGGGTGTATGCCTACGTTGTCATGGTGAAGGAGATAATGATCACTCATGAGATGCAAAAGATATGACACCAATGTCCTCTAAATGTTGTAACCTCTCACGTAAAGCAAGACAGAGTCATTGTCACTGATGACCACTAATACGATGGTAATTAGAGTAATATTGATCATGTTAGCGTTGTAAATGGTGTGGAGGGTGGTGATGAATGGAAGGAAGCTGAATTAATTTCTCATCAAGTAATATACACAAGACATCATGAGGTTGAGTATTAGGTGAAAAACACAGGCTCACGGTACTAAGGTGAAGTAGTAGTGGTAGTAATTGGTCACAGAGGTGGAGAGACATGTGTAGGAGATGGAGGAGGAGACTGAGGTTGTTTCTTTTTGCACTTTGGGTTGAGATAAGGGTTTCTTTGGATTGTTTCTAGGAGGTGGAGTAGGAGTAGCATGGTTTGTTTGAGTTTTAGCTAAGGGTGGAGGTTGCTAAGGATGTACAAATGGAGGTGTAGGTGGAAGAGAAGAGGGCATAGTAAGTGGAGAAATGTGGGAAGGCTTTGCTAGAGGAGAATCAAGATGGTCTTGTTCTAGAGAAATAACCTTGTAACACAAAAGTATAAAAGAATCACAAGTATCATATTGTAAGTGTTTCTTTAGAGGAGGAATAAGACTGCGGCATAAGAGGAAATTATTTTCCAAGTCACTAGGATGAAAGATAAATTGATGTATGCATGCATTAAAGTGTAAGATGTAATCTTGAATAAGTTCAGAAGAGCCTTGATGGAGAGTGGGAATGTGATCTTATGTGACCCTAGGACTAGTATTATAATAAACCTATGAAGGAAGGCATCCTCCATGTCATATAAAGTGCTAATAGAACCAAAATGGAGATGGGTATACCATTGAAGTGCATCATCAACTAGACTAAACCAAAAGGCCTTAAGCAAGATTCAATCATTGGAATAAGAGGCCATAAGAGTGTGATAATGTGCAATATGAGCATGAGGGTCGCCGGTACCATCAAAGCATGTAAATGTGGGCATGATGAAATCCTTAGGAAAGGCTGAGTTATGGATTTTTTTGGGAACAAGATTACCATGCAAGGAATTGTTATCTATAGATGCGTAGTAAGCCCTACTTTCTAAGGTGAGAGAGTGAACCTGAGACTGAAGTTGACCTACAACATGCATGAGGGATAAAATGTCCTGTGATGGAATATAAGAAGATGGAAACAATGTATTAAGAGGTTGGAGCTTGCCATTGTGTGTGATCATAGGGATATCAAGAGGTTTGATAGTAGGCTCCGATGCTAAAGGCGCATGAGGAGTGTGTGTCGAAGGAGCCACATATGATGAAGGGAAGTGTTACTAACATTACGGGAAGGAACATGTGGTGTGGGTGAAGAGGAAGAAGGAAGTGTGGATAAGGTAGGAGTAGAATGAGAAGGAACAATGGAAGGCAGAAACTCATGCACTATGGTAGAATCAATCTCAGGAGAAGAAGAAGATGGAAGAGGTGAAGCACTCTTAACAGTGTAGAAATAAGGAGACTCCTTACGAATGATAAACGAAGTGTTATGGTCCATTTTAGCCAGAATACTACTATCAATAGGATCATCAAGGTAATAAGAATGTGCTAATGAACTAGAATGGGATGTTGGAGAAACACAATGAGAAGTGGTAGGAGACATGGGAGTAGTGATAGGAGTGGCCGGAGGAGAGGTAGAAGGCATACCAGGTCAGGAGTCAATGCCTAACAGATAATCAATGATAGAAGGATCTAAAACATCAGGTGGCATATCAGAAGAAGAATAAGAAGGATCATAGGCCACCAGATGGCATGCCATACAATGAGTAAAAGAAACAAGGTCATCAACAAGGCATATGCCGATAGGAGAATCAACAGGATTAGTTGGCACATGTTTTTGACCTTCCAAGAGGAGTTGTTGAGTGGCGTCAGGTAAGGTCATAGGAGCACTATATAAAGTTGTAAGTTCAGCGATGGTAGCCTCATCATAAATAGGGTTGACACTAAAATGTGACATGATAATAATAGAAGAGCTATGCTAATGAAAGATGATAAAAAAGCAACAATGTTTGAAATGACGGGTTCACCAAAATGATTAACTAAAAATAGGTTTTTAGGATTTTCAACTATTTTATAAGTTAATCTAAATAGAAACTAAGTGCTATATTGAAGTGCTAGATCTAAATATTTTTATTTTATATTTGAATGGATTGAAATAATAGAAATAAGAGGGATATGTTACTAACCTGTAAATAACTTACCTCACTGTGTGCTGGACTGTAGCAGACTGGTGTGCGGACTGGGAAGACTATGACCGAATGACTTCAGGAAGGATAGAAGTTGACTATTTTTCTGCATTGAGGTGCCTGGGAGTGTACTAGGGCACCCCGGGGTACCATGGTCTGAATTATGGGTGCTGGAAACTGTGAAAAATCTTAGGATCTATGTTCAAAAGTGTCACAAGGAGATCGAAAACCATGCCTGTCTTCCGTGTTGGATTCACCGAGTGGACTGAATAATGACATGAAAAACAAAAGGTTAGTGGGGTTGGACTATCCTTAGTTTCCAAACTAGTGGACTTATCACTAAGCGCTACACTACATTACCCTGATGCGTGTGTGTAATTTTGTGCCTAGGATGCCCTAGTGCCAATGACGTGATAATAAGGGGCAATAACTAGATGTAAAATGCAAAATAATAAATGGAAATTGAAAGAATACAACCCTTCCCCTTTGTGCTTGTGTGATGAAAATGTAGAAGAATCCCAAATACATTTCCTTACCTTAGTATATAGTTGTCCTTGATGTGTGAGATGTCCACCCATAATGTAGTGAGTATGCTTTGTTTATATAGGGATCTCTTGCTCAAATTTCGACACTAGTGACCTGAAACTTCTGACTATGACCTAGGGGAATACATGGGGTAACCATTATGACCTTGAATAAATAAATTAAGACCACAAATTACGATGACACGGGTGCCTAAAATCATGGACTAGGGCACCCCAGTGCAACCCTAAGCACCCCACTATATACCTAAATATGATAACCGAATAAATTACGACATCTGAGACACCCTGAAAGATGGCCAAAACTACAGAGACAACTAACGATTGAACTAGACAAAACCCAATGACACCTGACTAACTGACCACAAGACCTAGAGATGGCTCACTAGTGAATACTTTTATCATACAAGATCCATATATAAATTAACATACCTAATAGGTATAAATGTAATAGTAAATGTGTGATTTTGTGCATACTCTATTTTATGACAAATTTCAGGATATGGAATCCACGATCACATCTCTTAAATCTTAAATCCAAAATCTCAAATATGTTTCTCAGGCTCATGATAGTTCTTCTTCTCATTTTCATTCTATGTATTCTACATGTGCTCATATCAGTGAGCCTCAACTATTGCCATTACTGGATTCTCTCATGTTTGATCACAATTCTAAGCAATATGATATTCTTATTGAGCTCCTTAGGCATCAATTGATCAGTTTGCTAACTACTCATTAATATCCTCCTTATTGGCTGATCAAATATCAGTGTCTCCCATTTTGTGCTTATCATTGAATCAATGGACATAATGACAATGAATGATATGTTTTACATCGAAGAATCAACAATATTGAGCGTTGATGTTTTATCTCATTCACTGCACAACATTCATTGCATGCCCATCTACAAATGCTACATCCAAATGGGCTCCTAAATCTGCTCCTTCTATGTCTCATGAGAATCATGTCATTACTTCTAATGCTTCTTCTTCCATCACTCAAGCACTACCTATGCAACCCAATCCAACTAAGAAACTACCTCTCAAACTTAGTCTCACTCTACATCCTACTGAGTCATTTACAACATTCCCAAGTCAAACAAAGGAACCAACATCTCACCCTCTCAAGTATTTTATAGCGTTTCTAAACAAGAAACCACTCACTCTGTAAGACAAGTAAAATCTAGCTTTCCTCTTTCAAATTATTCCGCTTGAGGCTCCTAAGCAATCACCAATTTAGCGTCCAATTAATTTTTTTAAGGAAACTACTCCTTACATTAATCCGCTTAGCGTCATCGACTATATCTCTGTCACTTATATACTTGGGGGATAACATAGCTTCCCTCATTTGTATTTATATCAAATTTCTCTATCATCCCATGCACTTCACTCTCTATTCTTAACATATAATATCTCGTAAGCATCAATACAAACTACTTGATACACTTGTATCGTCATTAACCTATGACACACTCTTGTGCTAGGTTTGCACTTGACTATTGAGGGCATCCTATACACACAAACCTCACACACTACACATTTCACATTTATAACATCTTCTTCTTCATACACATCATACATGTTGTGTGCTTCCTACATCCTCTCCTTGCATATATTACACATCATACACACTTTTTCCCTCGTTTTGTACCCTTCTACAATATATCTACATCTTTTTAGCACATCCTACTCACGCATCATTCTATTCTATTCTATTATACATGCTACACATCATGATTGAACCTTTACAATGCACACTACCCAATGACACACTTTAGTCTCATGGTTCATACTCGAATGCTGAGGGTCTCAACTTAAATTGAACCTCACTTCCCAAAATTTACATCATTCTACACTCAATCTTCACAATCAATCAATCTTTCTAGCTATCCCATCATGCGATGCTATTCTATAATTTACACTCCACACTTCACAAACAATAATTTTTAGCCTCTTATTCACACATTCTATGATTTACACTCTATGCTACATCATCAATCATTTTATAATCCTACTCATATCTCCCTACATATTCCACATGACATGAAATTAACCTACAATCTACACTATGCACTCTCTTGCAGGACTTTTTCTATATATAACAATATCATTCAAACCATTTCTCGATGACGCAATCTTGTTATATGGTTCATTCTTGACTGTTGAGGGGAATTTGATAAATGAACCATAATTCACTCATGTCTACATCTTTACTCATGGGGCACATTTCCCCTATCACACTTATATTACATTCCATTCTATCTCATCCATAACATGTTGCATATCTTGGTTCTACATAGTTCTTATTCGTTTATGCTTACATGTACACTTTATTACACATGCTAGATAGATATCTTGTATGTCATTATCTATATCATATGCACATGCACGTTCACTTGCTTTCTAGTTGTGCTTTCAGACTTTACACTGATCATTACACGCAACATGGATGTTGGGTGCAGTACCTCATACCAGTCCTGCAGTAGCTCTTGGGGGCATCCACATTCATACACATTTCAGGTGTTTTTGTTTCATTTTTGAATGTAACATATTACTATATCAGATTATACATGCATTGACATACTTATATATTTCTAACATGCTAACATGTGCTTCATGTGCAACATTTGTATTGCAGGACCTATTTTCTAGCATAGTTATCTTATGTTTGCTTACTCTTGTTTTCCATTATTTACGAGCTTTTCCCTATTCTTTTTCTTGTGTGCAAATTGTATGCTTTCAGCCATTGTGGTCTCAATTGTCTTGAAATATCGTGAGTTATGTCCCATGTTTACAACCCACTTTTCTATATACATGCTTGTTTGCACTAACACTTGTCTTCTGGCCATTATTTTCATGTGCCTTGGTTTCTACCAAGAAAATTCCATCCTACATACCAGTATCACTTCAGCATGCAGTCCTATTTTGGGCCACATCCTCCTTATGATGTCACATGCACCCCAAATGAGGTGGGGATCTATTGGGTGAATTAGTCACCCCATTTAATAGTTACAGTCATACTTTAGTAGTTGACCTTGATAGTTCAACATAGTACATCACATAGTTAGCACAGTCTACAGACTCAGACAAGGCTCATAATCAAACTTGGGTCTTTACTTCATCACAGACACTTGCACCTAGAATCAGACTTGGGTTCCTAGGAACTTATGTCCTTTCCTGGGTGCTTGACAGCATGGAGCAGATACACAACATTTTTCAATTCAATATAGTTTTTAGCATTGTCATAGAGGATTTTCATAGGATAGGCAGTCCTTACACACTTGGAAATTACATTTGATCACACTTATTCACATTGGATCAGACTTGTACACACCATCTACAGTGGTATTTTTACTTTGGGAAGTAATCAAAGGTTGGAGAATAATACAAGACCTTTCTCCCTACACTAATTTTGTCATGGCATGAGATCACCCAAAAAACTCACTCTTCATCGACATTTTTAGGATCCTTTCTACACTCTTTTACTTATCACGGATCAGGTGCACATGTTCCTTTTTCACATTTTCAACATTTTACACTCTTTTTAAATACATTTTATACATTTATACACCATTTTTGACTACTTGATCATTCTTCTCTTTTGTAAGTCCGTGCTTATGTGAAGCGGTAGTCAACATCAACACACAACAAGAATAGTCATCAACCATAGTTACAACGCCACATCCACACGTGTTTTTCCACCCTAGGGTCATCATCATCACTTTTATTTTTACTTCCTCTTTTATAGTTTCCAAACTTCACACTTTTTATCTCTCCACACTTTTCTTTTCTCGGCACACTCTTCTACATCTATCTACATGGTTATCATGTATGTATCTCTATGTACTTTATGTTACTGATATTTTCACTCACTAACATAAAGTGGGGGAAAATGTAGACACTAAATCACGCACTTTGGGTACATTACCAGGTCCTAATCACATATTACTATTCATATGCTTCTTACGGGAGAACAATGTGATCATATAATGATAAAAATTGATGGTTTTGGATCATCTAGTGAACCTATTAAATTCATCTCTTGACCTCCTATGTAGACCTTGACACCTAGGAAGGGATCCTAGTGCCTAGGCGCCCTAGTACCAGTCCAGGTGCCCTAGTCCCTTCTCCTCCTACACTCCTACACTTTTTTGGGTTTGGTTTTGAGGTATTATACTACCGTTCTACCAAGCTTCCACCTTTTCACACTAATACAATATTTTAAAAATAAGCTAAGTGACCTAACTCTCTATTTCACTCAGGGTTTTACTTCCTTTTCTCATTTACTTGAGTCACTTCTGTAATTTACTATCACATATAATTTTTGTAGCATACATACGAATTTGACAAAGTAATCTACACTACTTTAGTTTATTTTTGTTAAATAAGACATTGAATTGGTAATTCACTAAGTAAGAGGTAGATGTGTGGCCAAAAAAATGATTTTGAGAGCTTGCAGGCACCTAGTATGGGACCTTCTATATATATTTTTTAAGTTTTCAATCTTCAAGTGGTACCACAAATGTAGAATAAGGAGGTGGAAAAAATAACAACAATTAGTTCTCAATTTTCTCCCATGGAAGACCTTGTCTAAGGAGGTCAGCATGTCAAGATGGTTGTGAGACCATCCATCATGGATAACGATGCCAACTAGAAATTTTTTGAGAACGATAAGAAATGTTCAATTCATTCAAAATGAATTTGCATTTTATTCTAGATTACAATTTGGTATATAAGAATGTTATGGTGATCAAATCATTCAGCCATGAACACACAATATATCCAGAGGATTATTTACCCTTGAAGATATATTCAATCCTGATGATGAGGTTAAAGAGAAAAATAGAAGCATGTCCACGGGTCAAGAATATTGTAAGTTGGTCACCATTGCATAAGGAAATGATCTATTCATTGGAAATGTGTGTGATGAAATAGAAGAGAAATATTTTTTTTCCTTGTGTCAGAAATTTCACGATGTATTCTCATGGAATTATGGAAACCTTAAAGGTTTTGACCCCAAAATTCCTCAACATGCCATTGATTTTGATTCTACATATAAGCTAGTTAGACAGAAACAAAGACGTGTCAACCCCAAGATAGAACCCCTCATAAGGAAATAATTATCCAAGCTCATTGAGGAAAAAATCATATTCCTCGTCAGGTATTCCTCTTGGGTTGCCAATTTGGTTCTGGTTAGAAATAATAATGGAGAGATTAGGATCTATGTGGACTTCATGTACTTGAACAAGGCTTCATTAAAAGATCATCATCCTCTACCTTGCATGGAGAAAATTTCACAAACAATGACAAGATTTGAGAGATTCTCCATGTTTAATAGGTATTCAAGCTTCAATCATATAAATATCAGAGAGGAGAATCAATACAAAACCATGTTCACAACCAAATGGGGAATAAATGCATATCAAATGATGCCTTTTGGTTTATCAAACACGGGTGCCACTTTTCAAAAAGTAACGAACATTAATTTATGCAGACTTATCAACCAGTTTTTCCTTGTCTATTTAGACATTATCATAGTTTTCTCAAGGCAGGGCCAAGACCACATAGAACATATGGATATTTTTTAAAGAGATGAAAATAATTTGGAGTATCCTTGAACCCCAAGAAATGTACTTTTGTAGGGTAAATTATTTGGTCATATTGTTTCAAATGATGAAATCACAATTGACCTGGAAAGAATATGTTATTCTCTTTCTCTCCTTTCCAAATCACAAGAAGGATATTCAGTCCTTTCTGGGAAAAATCAAATTCATTATGAAATTCATTCCTAACTTTGTGGGATTATTTAGACCTATCACCTTGATGTTGATAAAATAATTTGCTTTTAAATGGACCGCAGAAAGAATGGAAACCTTCATCAAGATCAAAGCCATGATAGCTCAATCGCAAACACTCATCAATCTAGATTTTGTAAAGGATTTCATTATTTATGATTATGGTATGGATCTTGACATATCTACGGTTCTCACTCAAAATAATAATGATGACTTGGAGCAGCCTGTAGCTTTTTTCAGCCAAACGTTGAAAGAATTCAAGCTTAGATATAACCATTAAGAAAAAAAACATTTTTCAACATATTGTGGGCTCTCAAAAAATTCAAGCCCATGATATCCACCAATTGAATCAAAGTTTTAGTCTCACACCCCAACACGAAAATTTTCATTATGGGAGTGGAAATTAGTGAAAAGAGAGATGGATGGGTAGCCAAGATTATGGAATTTGATGTGATGATCAATGCCACAAATTTGGTGAGAGGAAAAGCATTATGTGAGCAGCCTACCTTAGATTCTCAAGATAGTCAAGTAGTTTGTTTCTTCATAGAGGAGGAGAAAGAACAAGATGTGTATCCATGGGACTTAGATGATATTCAATAGAAAAAATTTTGCATGATAAAAACCCATGGAATAAAGGAACTCAACTTGTTCACGGCAGTTGGATCAATGATATGAAAACCTTCCTAACAACTAGTGGCTACCCTCATGGTTTGAGAAAGGCAAGAAGAAGACACATCATGTTACAATCAGTTCCTTATATGTTGATTGATGGATTTATTTTCAAAAAGAATATTGATGGTGTCATCCTAAGTTACATTGAAGGAGAACAAAAAGATAAGGTCTTGGTGAAATTCCATGATGGTTTCTCTAGAGGGCATTTCTTATCCAAGACTACAACGAAAAAAATCCTTAGAGAGAGATACTTTTCACCCACATTGTTTGCGGATGCACATCAATAGGTCAAAAAATGCAAGGAATGTGCCTTTTTTATCAGTACAAAAAAGATAGTGGCCCTTCCCCTTTATCATATTCAAGTGGATGAACCTTTTTCTCAATTGGTACTTAAGTTCATTGACATGATTAATATTCCATCAAGTTCGGGTCACATATGGGTTTTGACAACAACATGATAATTTAATAGGTGGAAAGAGGCCATACCACTTAAGGAGGTTACTAAATTAGTCATCTTTGAATTCCTGGAGGATATTGCAACAAGGTTTTGGGTTCCTTAAACTATCATTTTTGACAATGCTAAAGCATTCTTAAGCTTCAAGGTTTCTGATTGGGCTCTTATAAATGGATTTTACTTGAAAAATTCCTCCAGCTACTATCCACAAGGTAATGGTTTGGTGGAATTAAGTAACAAGAAGCTAATCAAGATCATGAAGAGGGCTATGTAGATCAATCAAAGATAATGACATGCTAAAGTGAAGAATTCTCTTTGTCCTGATATAACCACTTTAAAGAAATAAATTGGTAACTTCCCATTCAAAATTTTATATGGTAGATAATATAGGCTTCTAATAGCACTTGAATTACTGTAATTGGAGCTAACTCAGTAGTTGAAATTTTAGGGTTTAGATCAAAGACAGGTCAGAATGGCGCAACTGGTTGAACTTAGATAATTGAGGAAATATGCCATGGTTAAGTTGGAAGAACATCAAAGAGAAACTAATCAGTGGTTTGACATGAAATCTAAATGGTAGGATTTCAATGAAGGTGATTTAGTCTTCAAGTGGGACGTGAATAGAGATAAACTAGGGTAGAAATCTACATTTGATGCACTTTGGAGTGGGCCATACATCATCATTTCTTATAGAGAGGCCAAATCTTTTGAGTTTTCCAATCTTAATGGGGAGGTATTAAAAATCCAACTCAATGGTATCTAGCTCAAACACTTCTACTAAATTATCCTAGCGCATATTGTAAATACTTGTTTTCTTTTGTGTTGTTGGAGGTATTCTCCTTTTTTTTTGTGTTGATCACTTATTGAGAGCATTTTCCTCAATAATTGTGGTGATATTTTGTTTGTAATAAGTGTTGTAAAATATCTATATGTTTCACTCTGAACATGTATGGTATTTTTGTTTTCACATAAGTTTTGATCCCCTTGCAATCATAGGTTGATCATCTCAAAGCCAATTTCATGACAAAAATCAAATGCTTTGAGTAGTTTCTAATTTTTGATTTCTAGCTCCATAAGATCATCTTAAACCAATGCCACTTGGTGAATCTCTTAATAATAGGTGGTCTATGTACTTCTTTGAGTCTCATTGGTAGAGAATGGCTTACATCATTTAGCAGTCCCCTGTTGAGGCTAAATGTCAACTTTTGGAATGGTGTATTATACATATGAATCTTCCAATTGGCCTCACTTTAGCTAAGTTGGGTCTTACTGTAGGAGATTACACATTCTGTTAAACCCTTGAAATTCTTCCCTGCATCTTTTAGAACTATTTATTTGTTACTTAGTTTTAAACTTCCCTCTGTTCCACTCTCCTCGAGCTATTTCCCAACAATTTTAATAAAAATAATACCTTACTTGGAATTTATTCCCCTTCTATTTTCACAGCCATCTGGAATACTTTTTGGTTGACTATCCTCTTCCATCTATGAAAAAATCACTATAAAAAACTATACGTTGGGAATGGATCCACTTTAGTTAATAAAAAAAATCATATTTCTTCTTATTTGTGGGTACAATTGTATCAATTCAACCTTTAAAATCAATAGGAGCATGCCACACTTGCGAAGATACAAGATCTCCTTCAAAGTCTTATGTGTAACAATACTCTCAGAAAATGTTCTTAGTTTATTTGTATTTTGTTTTTGTTCATAATTTAGTCTCTATTGGGGCTTTTCTTGTTGTAAATAGTTATTTTTGTGGCTGATGTAAATGTATTTATTAATATAAGAATTCTCAATAAAAAAAAAATCGGTTGATTACGATGCTAATAACTGTAATGGTTACATGATATGGGATTCTCCTATGGTAAGGGGATCTACCAGTTCTTTTGATGTCAGATCTCACAAGGTGTTTTTCAAGGGTTCAAAACCCTTAGAGGATTAGTAACTAGAATCTTTATCATGTGTGACTAAAAAAATAAGCAATGGGTTGAGTGGGTTACTTGTTTGTTGAAGATGTGACCCTTTGTCGGGCCTTTTTGTGGGATAATATACAAGACTAAGGAAAGAGCCCAATGTTAATATATCGACTTTGGTGGGTGATACCCCTTTATAATCCTTAGGTATTTATTCACTTGCTCCTATAAATCACTTTCAAACTATAAATGATAGTGTGAGGGGTGCCTTGGGAGTGGAATCAAATGTTTTTTGGCACTTTGGAATGGTTGTGGTGAACCACATAGTTTTTAAAGACTTGATGTTGGTTTGAGTTTAGGGAATGGATTTATTGGTGCATCATTGGATTTTACAACCCTATGTGGTGGAGCATATATCGAGGAACCATCTCTAGAGATCAGTAAGGTGTACTAAGGGGTTGAATAAGTCTTGGGTGAATATTTTTGTGTGGTTCTAGATGGTGGAAATAATTTTTCACCTCCTCATCATTGAAGGTGTGTTAAAAAATGAGTTACACCAGTTAGTATAGGTTTGGGTGAGGGCCTGAAGATGCATGTGTTTGTGCCTATAGAGGAAAATGTAATTATGGGTTGTTTTAATAGTAGAAGAATGGGGGTTCAATAGCTATGAGAGTGTGTAAAAATTAACTGGATGTATGTGATATGTTATTCTCTAGTTGTCTACATCCTACACAAAGGGTGGTTAGCTTTCCTAGTTAACTTTGTTCCTGATGCAAAAAAATAGATGTGTTTTAGAAATGGGATTTATTCCCATTTTCATTGAAGAAATAGTCCTCAGATTTTGACACAAAGACTAAGAGGATTGATATTACACTTGTTTAGGTGAACCTGTCAAGGCTCCCCATAATTTTTTTTTCAGTTGATGTTTTTTAGAGAATATGGAATAGGAAATTCCCTCGGTCATTTTTTTGAAGTTAATATGTCATTCAGAGACTTGAGTTTGAATAAAATAGCTAGCATTTTGGTTGGCCTTGATATGAGGTAAGGATTATCCAATTTTATAGAATTGAAAAAAGACTTGTAGATTATTTATCAAGTGTTGGATTATGTGGGCTTCCCTTTCAGATGTATGTTGTTTCATAAATATGTAAATTTGGTGGTGGATTGCTTCTCCCTTTTCAGAATAAAGCGTGGATCATAAAAAATCAAAAGGGGATCCTAAAGGAGGTATATTTTTGCATGCATGATACGTCTATTATTTTGTAAAAATAATATATAAAACCATTGACTTTGGATGTAGGAAAATTTAATTTTGTATAAAGGGTTAGATTTCATGATCAGACTAATTCAGGGATTGCAAATATTGTTGAAGATGTGCCAACCCAAATCCATATTCCCCAGATGTGGAAGTCTCCTTTGGATTTGATATAGACATGGCCTCAAGTAAGGCTCAAGTGAATGTGTGGTCCTTATTAGGTGCGGAAATGAATGAGGTATTAAAAGGTATCAATGGGAATTTGGAAAATCATCTAAGTATTGAAAGTGGTGATATTGGATAAAGAAGTATGTTCTTCAGAGAGGTATCACCTAATAGTATTTTTGTTGGCAACATAGATGAGGCAAAATATCATTTTGTTTATCTTGTTGAGGGCGGGGAAGGAAAAACTAGATATAATCTTAGATCAAGAAAAGAAGTTCCTTATAGATTTGAAGGAGGGAATGAAGATGGTTTAGTTTTAAATGTTAAGAAGGTGCTTAAGGGGTATGTTAGAGGAAGGAAACATTTTTTCTCTATGGAACATAATAAGGATTTTAATGAGGTTATAACTAGAAAAAAATCATTGGATGTGGTTCTTACAGAAAACCTTACCCCAACAGTGGGAGACACTTAACTAATTTTCCCTTAATTGTATAGGGTAGGCCGGCTCCTCCAAAAAAATGGCACTTAATTAGGTTGTTGATTCACATTATCTTGATGTTATTATTCTGCAAGATATTATGTTTGAGAGTGGGAAGACTATATGTGAGCTTGAAAATTGTATGAAGGGGTGGGAATTTATTTTTATTGATGTCAATGATAGATCAATGAGTCTTATTCTATCTTATGATATCTTTGATATGTTCTAATCGTTTGCCTTTTGCATATGGTTTAGGCATTTTCATTTTTTCCCATGAATTAGAAAATGAGATCATTATTCTAAACATACATGGATCATACTTAGATATAATCACTTACTAGGATAAGGTTTTAGAGTGTGATTGGTTATGGTTTGAAAACATTGTTATTAGAGGGGATCTAAACTTATCATTGGGTTGTTCAAAGTATTGGGGACTTGTAACACATGTAGATTATCTCACTAATTAATTTCCAATGAAATTAGATGATGTAGGTTTGTTGGACATTGTACTAGTCAAGCTAAATCCTACTTGGTGTAGCAAAACAACAAGAATTTATAGGAGTGATGAGAGATTGGACGGTTTTTTGTTTTCCAAATCACTTATGGAGGTCTTTGTCAGATTTAGACATTAGGTTAGTTCCATAGGGGAATCAAATCATTTTTTGACTTACTTGAATTAGATCATAGGGGAAGAAAACATTCCATTCCTTTTAAATTCAACCCGGGTTGGTTTACTGAGAATAATTTTGTTAATTTGATAAAAGACATGGTGTTTGTATAATGGATCTATGTGAGAATTTGGTACTATACAGTTTGAATCTAATATGAAAAAACTCAAGTAGGTTGTCATTATATAGGAATAAGAAAATAAGGAATCTAATGAAAATAATTCAATTAAGGTGGATTCAAAGTCGAGTTTATCATATGAAAATGAAGGGGTTGGTTATTTATTAGAGGATACAAAATCAGATGTTAAACTTTTGGAGGATAAAAGTAGGGAGATTTTAATTGATAAAGAAGATTCGTGGAGGATAAAAAGTAGAGCTTTATGGTTATCTCGGGGAGATGAAAAAACCAAATGATTCCACTAGTATGTAAACTAGACGAAAAATATTAATATTATTAGGAAGGTTACTCGTAGTGATGGAACTATGTCATCCGGTTTTGATTACATTTCATAGGAGGGGGTGGCATATTTTGAGGGTATTACAAGGCTAAAAATAGGGCTACCATTGTTGAGGTGGTCAAAATGAATTCTTTATTCCCCTACTTTTTTTGATGAGGATAAAAATAAGGTTTTAATGGAGGAGGTCTCTTTGGAAGAATTTATAGATCGTACTCTGTATTTTCTAAAAGGATAAAAGGTTGGGTCCCAGTGGATGACATAAGGAATTTTTTCTTAGTTTTTTTGGATTTTTGGGGAAGAGTAAGACTTAATTAAGGATATTAAGGAACTATTGTCAAAAATTATACCCCATGTAATTTTGAACAAATCATCATTTGCACTTAGTCATATTTATCTGCAGGAAAAAGTCATGGGACACTAATTAAGTCTTTTGCAGAATACAGGAAGTTAGTGTTCCATGAGTTCTTAAACCTATGGAATAAAGGAATGAGTTGCTTGGGGACTTAGGTGAATTTTGATGATTTTAATATACCAAAAAGGTTATTAAACCTTCTTGGAACTAATAATATTAAGTCCATCCCGGGTTGAAGTCAGATAAAGTACCCACAAAATTCTATACTTGCGAGAGGTTGGAGAATTGGCTAAGTTAAAGAGTTGTGAAATAAAGGAGCAAGCCTTCATGTGGGTTATAAGGAATTCCTAAACATTAGGGAAAGTAAAGGAGATAGCTATGAGGGTCTACGAATGGAATAAAATTAAAAATTTGCGGTCTATTTACCAATACCTAGTTAGGCATGTTGTCACATCAATCAGACTATTATCTAAGTGCTCACCCGAAGAGCATGCAAGTCACCAAGTCCCTATATTCGGCATCAATGTGCACACCTCATATATATTGAATCACTCATACACACATTCTCCATCCATGTGACTCTCTTACAATAGGTGGAACATACATATTTATACTCCGCGGGAACTTTTCCATCACCATTTACATGATTTATTATTAATAATAGACCTCTTAATCCTAGACTGCATGCTTCTACTTTAACCTTGAGCTCGTGTTATAAATAGCTCAATCCTATCCATTCCCGTGTCCTATGATTAGACATATATGTTTTATCTAACCTACATGTGCTTTATCAACCTACATGTGCCTTATCCAATCTGGGTTTATTTATGGACTTTCCTTGATATTCATGCCAACTCTTATTTTTCCTAATTTGAACATGTTTAAAGATTTTTATAACTCTTGAAATGTGTCTCTTTGTGTGGACCTTCATACCCTGATGTCTCTCCATCCTCCATATGCACATATAGTACTTTATTTTCCTCGCTTGTACTCCCACATGTTCTCTCCTGGCCTCTTGGTACCTTTTTAAGGTTCATGTGTGCACTCCTATGCATGATGTCCAACCTTATTACATTTGGCTTGTAATTAGCCACATTCTCATCACAACATTACCCCACACTAGTAGTATTGTTTTTCCTCGGCAATATAAAGAATACAATAATAGTCTCGAAAGAATATATGAAGATGGAAAGAATAAGGGAAATACCCCCAATAAATAAAAGAATAAAGAATGGCTACCTCATGTGCATACAAGGTTTAGATTATGGTGATGGCAGGAGCTCTGGAAACTCAATTTTGATCCTATTCTCCAGTTGCTTCTATTCTTCTAACTCATTGGATACTTTGTCTAGGGTTGCCTCAATAATGTCTGGAATATTTTCTATAGTTAAACCTTTAGGCATCCTAAAAATCCTTTAATATGACATCCCACTATGTGGCAATGCCCTCTAGTCCATCCACCTTACACATCACCATCATCTGGATCTTGAGAAGAATTTTCTCAATCCTATCGCGCTTAGCCTTCATTGCATCCTTTTTCTCGCTAACTTATTTAAAAATCATTTCATGCTCGGATCTATTCGTCAATAATGAGGGTTGAAGCTTCTTCACTTCTGCCTTGTCCTCTACAATGTGCACATCTAGGATTAATGATATTTATTGGAAGTTAGAAAAAATATTCTCAACTTGTCACATAGCTTCCTTCAATCTTGCGCCAAGTGTTTTATATTCTTCCAACTTCTATCTACATTGGATTTATTTCTACTTTTCATCTCTTCTACTGTATCCCCCAAACCTTTATTCACTTTTATCAACAGTAATTTTACATGTTCCTCCAAATACTCCATCTCTATGTTATGAATAGGCTTGGCCTACATCACATCTGGGAATACACATGTGATGTTATTGATAATGTTGGCTACCTTATTGTGTGCATATATTGTTCTTTTCTTCTCATCAACCAACTCCTTAGCAAGCCTCTAATTTCTTATACCCTTGCACTCTATATCCTTTTGCATTCTCTTAATTATGGCACTTTTATCAACATTTCACCTTCCTACCTCAACGACCATCTCATTTAGAGTGTTTCTTTCTTACTCATATGAGAGTTTAATAGATTCAATTATCGGGAAAGCTCCTGGTTCTTTCTTTGACTTCAGATCCAAATTTGACTCCTTACTAACCTCAAACTATGGCTCCTCCATATGAGTCTTTAGACTCCAAGATAGTATCTTCCTTATGTACGGATGGGATTTGAATTTATCAAACAATACCAGAAAAATAGCTCTCATGTGGGTATAAAACTCTTAAAACTTGCCCTTAATGTCTTTGAAGGATCATCTCTATATGAAATTTTTGGTACCTATGGAGATTTCCTTGGCCTTCTTTCTCTTATGTGCGGATCTCTTGGTGTCTCTTGTGCAACATTGTACCATGCATGGTTTGTTTCTTTTTCAGTTCCTAGCCCTTATCCAACTCCTTACTCCTAGGATTCTTCCTCATCACACATGTCTATGTGTTCCTCTTTACGCTCTCCCACAATGTATTCCTCACATTTCTTATGTGCATCCTCTTCATCTCGAGCCATTTTGTTGGTCAATCAAAATCTAGAACTGAGTGAAGGAATTATAGAAGGTCAGTCAAAATCTAGAGCAGAGCACATTCAAAGGCATGGAATCATCAGGAAGGAATCATGTGCGTAGAACAAAAATAGGTTCGGGACTTAGCTGTTTTCATAATGATGAGCTATTTTTGGAGATAGCATGTTGTGCACACAAATCATTTGGAGACTTGCGCAACATGCCTTGGCTATTTTTGGATGATTAGCTATGAAGTGCTTTGCACAGATACAAGCTAAGAATAGATCTACTAATGTTAGTTAACTAAAAGCAGTCTATTGTTAGCACACTTGCATGTGTGGATATTTTTAACGGTGCGAGGTTAATAATAGCATGCGACCTATTTTGGGATTAGATAAGTGATAAAGGGAAAGTCCCCACCCTTATAAATATGTAGTGAATTGTGTATCATAGAGAGAGTGTTTGTGATAACTATGTTATAGTGAGATTATGCTACCATATCTGATACGCGCATAAGCGTATACTACTGTTATTGTAAGGAATCTTCTGTGTATTACTAAATTTACTATAATGGATACTATGGACTGAATCAAAGTGTTATCATGGTTATAGTTCAATGTTGCATGTTTTATTTCATCATGGTTATATTTTAAGTCTATTATTCTCTAGTTCTAGATTTGAACATGCACTGTGGAATGATATATTAGTCAGAGATCTGAATTCTTTAAGTATTCATCTTGATAACATCCTACAATGGAAACCCTAAAGAGGGGCCTGGTACCTTTTCACGCTTCAGGTGAGTGCTCAGTCTAGGCTGAGTGATGTGCCAATGTGCCTGGGCTTGTATTGGTGAATTCTAGGTTGCATCATTGGTTCTATT
Source organism: Taxus chinensis (assembly GCA_019776745.2). Taxonomy (NCBI): domain Eukaryota; kingdom Viridiplantae; phylum Streptophyta; class Pinopsida; order Cupressales; family Taxaceae; genus Taxus; species Taxus chinensis. The sequence goes on from CM034146.1 coordinate 341,014,818, forward strand.
TCCAGGACCTCTTTTTTAATTGTTTTCAAGATGGTTCACAATGAAGACATACCAGTTGACCTTAGAAAGTTTTGAGGAGTGGCTACATGATCTAGAAGAAGAATACACATGATGGTTCCACACTGGATCTAAGTTTAATGCACGCATGTGGGTGGAACAGAATCCGTATGACAATTTATATGAGAGTGTTTTCTCTATCTTTCTGGAAGAATTGTATGAGTGGTCGATTGCTTATGCTTTTAAGTGGAATTGGAGGTATCACACACTTGTCTATATGTAGGAAGAATTTCAGACCCTTTATGATGCTGATCTGATTTGGACTCGCACTGTGGATATGTGGTTTTATGGTGTTTTGAACAGATTATATCTTGGAGTACTCAATTTCCACTTATTTGTGCCCAAAGGTAGCTGAATTCCAGATTTTATGATATCCAAGAGGAACTTACCTACAAGGCATTCCACTGGTGATCAAGAACCTATTGGTAACTTTGAATTTGGAGAGTAAACCGATGTCTAACTAAAACCTACCATGCACAGGGGCAGGAACAGGTTTGGTGAAAGATGATAGACCTAGCGGCAGAAAGGCAGAGAGAGGAAATGCGGCTTAAGTATAATGAGATGTGTGAGAGGGATGTAGAGAAGTAACAGGAGGTTGTAGAGAAAATGGTGTTGTAGAGAAAGATATTTCAGGAAGGAGTGGAATTTCACGCAGAAGACGTAGAACCCAAGCCTCAGGAACTCCCCCATTTGGGAAAACATGAAAAGGAACCTTCCTTGATCTCACACAGAAGCACACTAGCAAATATGACCTGGGCCGCTGGCGCACATCTGAATCCACCTAGAAACCTTTCCCTTACACTTGGTTTTCCAGCATCTAGTACAACAAACAGTCAACAAGCTAATTCAAGTAGTGGGAGAGTAGGAGTAAGTCTTATAAGAGGCACAACGATGACAGCACAAATGAATTCGTTGTTATATGAGAGTACTTTTTAGGTGTATCATCTCACATAGAATTCAGGCACGTGCAGATTTTTGGACTCACTTCTGGGAGTAGTAACCTTTACATACTTTAGGAGGTACAGTTCAGTTCTACTGTTGGGAAATGGGGAAGTACGTCTTTTGGTCTGACCCTAGCTATAGGTTCGGGATCAAGAGGTATAGGTGGATCTAGCTTCGGTGGATTTGGTGTTCTGGAGGCTAAGGAAACACAAGGGGTTTTGGGTCGGGTGGGCAAGGTCTGCACCAACCCTAGAATATTTAAATGGAGATTTATCTTCATCTTCTAGAGTATAGGGGCATAGAATATGTTGCTGAACATGTGCATATGTGTGAAATACTATGGTACGCAAAAGGAATCACAACTTCTGAGCATAGGGTAAGCTAATTTTATACTACGTTACAAGGGCACAGACACAACTGGTACATAAATTTTGACCCTAATCAGACTTGCGTAGACTATACAACTTTAAAAGATGAATTCCTTAAAGAGTTTCACATCCCTTATTTTGAGCAGAAGAGTATAAGTGCATTCAAGGATATTAAGCAAGGAACTACTGAAAATGTTAGAGAGTATGATGCCCATTTTAAAAAACTGATATCTAAGATTTCTTATGACATTACACAAGCCAACATGCACAATGGTTTTTGTTGGGGGCTTGATTACCCCTTTTAGGAGAGCATTATCACATAATACATACACTGATCTGCGTGAAGCACTTGAAGCATCCTTACGTGTTGAGGCAGTTGAAAGCATAGAAACTGGGGTGAGCCCATTTTTAGAAGCACAGATCACAGCTATGGCAAAGTAGTTGGAGAAACTATCTGAAAATTCAACACATGAGATGTGCATGGGGATTTGGTGTACAAGATTTTGAAGTAGAAGGGCACACAGGATAGTTTCTCCCCACAGATTCGGTGTTCATTGATGTAATGGACTATGAGATATGTCATTTGAACCATGATGCTAACCGCTTCCCAATTACTCCAATGCACAATAAGGAAGAACATTTCTTGCTATTGTAAAATTTGAAAGTTCATGAACTCATGATATAGGAGACTGTCAATTGATTAGTTAGATCCATGATGCTATAGATATTGGTGTATGACAAAAAATGAGTCTTCAAATAACTCTAAGGGTAAAGAACAAGCATCAGGATTGGGATCACAATCAAGTGCACTATGATTGAAATGAAGGGTGTTTTGAAGGAGGTCATGACAGAGGTCAAGGATACCGTGGTGGATTTAGAGGCCGAGGCCATGGTGGTAGAAGAGAGTGATTTTCCATCATGGAACATGTTATACTTATGGATCTCTTGACCACTACAGGTGTGAATGTCCTCATTGAATATTACATGTTCCTTTTGTGGAAAGAGTCATAGAATTTTTCCTAATGAGGAGTTCTCAGAACTTCATATGACCATCTTAGTAAGTAACATAAATAAGAAAACAAAGGTGCAAGGATGGTTAGGATACAATGACGTTATGGAAAATAAGTGGATTCCCAAGTTGGAAATTCAGAATTTGAGGCATTTCCAAGTAAAGATCATGACCCGTGTTGAGGTAGCATGTGCCAGAGAAGCATTGCAACAGAAGCCTACCATCACTAAGGAGGTGTTGGTGTGTATTATTTTCCACATCATTAAGTGAGTAATCTCACTTAGGTGAGATCATAGGTCCACGTGTCATTTAGGGGTCATTATGAGATTCTCTTACATTTAGTAGTGTCATGACATGTGCATCATATGCAGCATTGGGAGTTACACTTCTATTCTAGGGAATGTAAATCCCCCTCTCTACTTGAGTTGTCATGATTGCAGCATTGAGGGTTACTCAACACCTCTTATATGTACACCCCTTTTGATTTATGAGATAGAGGAGAATTTTATGGCTTAACCAGGTTTGCCCTTGTGTTTCAAATCTTTGCATGCACATTCGGTTGATGCTCACTCCTCCTGAGATCTCTTCGAGCTGCCGTTCGCACATCCTGTTGATGTGCACATCATCCCTCGTGATCCTCGCTTGTGGGTTTTAAACCATCTTTTATGGTATCAGAGTGTAATCTTGTGAATCCATGCACTCTTCAGCATTTCTGCTCATGTTTTCCAGCTTCTATTGCATCTTGATATTTAGATCTCCTTCGTGCATGTGTCATAATGGATGATTCTAGTTCGTGTGCTTCTTGCATTGATTCAGGTTTTATACCTCCATTTGGGTTTCTTGGGTTGTGGTCGTGGGCTGGCTCGAGGTTCACTTGTTCTTCCAGGCCTTGCATGCCTATTTGGACTCTTTGCATTGGTCAACTCGCTAATCGAGCTTAACCCCATGCTTTCTGGATGAAGGCTCATCAGTTTTGTTTTCGGTCATGATTGTTTGATTAGTGAACATCTCACCTCGAATCTCTTGCTTGTATTAAATTTGCTAGTTTCACATGTCAGTGGACATTTCAACGTTCCAATACCACATGATATTATGATTTCCATAGCTATTGTGGTTACAATGCTCACCCAATCCATTTTTTCATTGTGTCCTGATTTTAACTCAACGACTGATTTACTTTGTGTCAACGCCTGGGTACTTTGGCTCGCTTGCACTTATGTGGACAATCTGAGGCTGGTTAATGGCTCGTTCAATGAGGTGTTCTACACTGATGAATTGGGTCGTCATATTATAGTTACAGAAAGTCTTGCCATGTCGTCCTATCGGACTAAATGCTCCTTCATTCGTTTTGGCATGTGACTCGAGTTATGCTAGTTTTCATCCTTCTGATGTTTTCCTCTTCATCTGACATGTGCATGCCTGCGCAACACCCCTTGGCTTGAACCGTTCTCTACTCGACCTCTCACCAGTGGTGCACTTCCCTTATGGCCATTTCACTACTGAAAACTCCACTCAGACCCTACTCAATGCCCACCATGATCTTCTTTGCTCAACCTTAGCAGTTAGAAACTGCAGCGACTGACAACTTTGTGCCCACTCAACCTCTGACCGTTTGTGGCGAGTCCTCTGTGCCTAACTATTTGAGAACTCTCAATCGATCCAACTTTGGCACCTAGCTCTCCATGTGGGCCTTCCACCTACCTCCTCACCTTGTGTAGAAAATCCCTTTTAGAATTTTTTGGAGGTTAAACAATCCCACTTTTTTAATGTTTTAAGGCAAAAACATTCCTTCATGGTATTGTAATAATTTTTAGGATCTATTTTGCTTGTATTTAATGTCCTTCATTCGTGTGTCAAAGATGGAGGGCGAGGTCCAGGGTTGGCAGGAGGCTAATCCCCCTCACAAGAAAAACAAACTATGCCTAAAATTTGATGTCGTTTCTAATGGGTACCCACATGACACCCTTTGCACCCATTTCGGGCACTTTAATAATGGGTTTGCAACATTTATTAGCATTTTCTCATCAGTTGCAGGAATTGTTTTTTGCTATAACTTTTGACTCGTTTCTCAGATCTGAGCACTCATTCAGTCAAATTTGCATGTTTTTTCACATTCTACATGATGGGACTATCAGTTTTGTAAACGCAATACTTTATAAAGTGCCAGATTCTGGGGGGTTGACTAGTACTCTTAGGTTTTCACACGTAGACACATTATCGGCCAAGTCTAACGTCTTACTTTTGTGCACCTTGCACTTTTGATTCTGCATCATGGAGAGTGCTCTTTCCAGACTTGAGAATCATAGGATCACCTTATAGCCTCCGTCACTTCTCACTGGGAGAGGGAAATATTCAACTTGGCGTACTTCCATGGAACATTACTTCGCTCACGAGGGTCTTTCACCCTTCTTACTTGGGCCAGTTCCTGCACCCACTGATCATTGTCATCTGGAGGACTTCCTTGACACTTGCACCCATGTTTTTGGTCACATGATGATGCATGTCTCTCAATATCTCTGGTTTCACGTGGCAGACTCAGATCCTCCCCACCGTGTCTAAAGCATTCTTCAGTCCATCTATGGAGACCCTTCACATACTGTCACTGTTGTTGGTATTGATGATTCAGTTGTCTCTATTTCTTCATGTGATGACAGTTCCAATGACACAGGCTTGCTTGGTTCTACTTTTGATGATGAGGATTGTATATCTAGTTCTAATGTCGAGAGTCCTATAGAGGACTCTTCTCCTCTTTCTCTCTCTATTCCAGAGAGTGTTAACACTTCCCACATCTCATCAGATATCGAGCAGTCTCCTTCTCAGTCTCATACAGTCATCACACCCACCTCTTTTCCACCTTCAGTGTGCGAGGCCCCTTCCACTCCTCTACCTTCACTGCATGACTTATACCTGTCTGACATCGCTCTTCTGTTTGTTGAGCCCCCTCATTAGGATGAGTATCTACCTGACCTTAGTCGTCTTTTCGCAGAGTCTACTTGTGATGCACTACAGGTCCCTCATCCATCTACAAGTGTTTTGGAGGAGTTCATCATCTCTATTTTTAGGAGTGCCCCTTTTGGGACTCTTACCACTTCTACTTTTCTAGAGACCTTCATTGATCCACCCTCAGCTGTGGATCCCTTTTCTATTGTGGAGGATGTTTTTTTCCCTTCACATCACTTGGACATCCTTTCTTTGGGTGTTCCTCTTTTTCACTCTGACAGTTCTACACATGTGGCATTACCTTCGGTCCCTTGGCACTCATTTGCTAGACCTATGTCACACATTCATGGACCAGACTCAGAGTTCTTCGTGCTACTACCTTCGGTTTCCTTTGTGGAGTGGGCAGACTTTTAGCACATCATTTCTATCCTTCCTAAGGGCAGACACACATTTCGGTGTGGGTGGCTCTTCTTCAGTCCAGAGGCAGAGGATCTTGTCATCGACATTCTTCTGGGAGACCTCCTAGAGCTACAGAGTTCAAATCTATCCATGGCATCCTCTGCATTCCTCTCATCTCCCTCTTCTTCTCTCTTCTTCTTCTTTCTGAGAGATTGCCTCTTGTACATGGTTACCTTTTCAGGCTTGTCTATAGCTGGGACCCATCTTTGGCATCTTTCTTAGATTAGAGATTGTTTTGTTCTCTTGTGGTGGATGTTTTTCCCACTAGGTTTTCCTTCACTACTTAGGACTTCTTTTTGTGTGTGGGTACCTCATCAGGCTTTGTGTCGGGACCCATTTCTCATTTCTGACTTACCCCTCATCCTAAGTTACGATGAAGGGGGGTGTTGGTGTGTATTATTTTCCACATCATTAGGTGAGTCATCTCACTTAGGTGAGATCGTAGTTCCATGTGTCATTTAGGGGTCATTATGAGATTCTCTTATGTGTCAGTGCGTCAGTCCGTCAGTGCGTCATATGCATCATTGGGAGTTACACTTCTATTCTGGGAATGTAACTCCCCCTCTCTACTCAAGTTTTCATGATTGCAGCACTGGGGGTTACTCAGTACCTCCTATATGTACACCCCTTTTGATATATGAGATAGAGGAGAGTTTTATGGCTTAAACAGGTTCTACCCATGTTTCAAATCTTTACATGCACATTCGGTTGATGCCCGCTCCTCCCGAGATCTCTTCACACTACCATTCACACATCCATTGATGTGCACATCATCCCTCGTGATCCTCACTTGTGGGTTTTAAACCCTCTTTCAAGAGGAGGTTCTTCATGCACGGTACCCTGACCCTGCCCATCAAAAGGAGTTTTATCAGGAAACCATGGAGGTACTTAGGAATCTTCAGGGTGAAATATAGTATTCAAAGGAGCAATCATGGAAGATAGAACAAAATAAAGCATTGGAAATGGTCCAAATTGATATGGATGACTTGAGAGAAGTGTGCAAAATGTTGCGCCAGGAAAATATCATTCCACTGTTAGGGAATTGGTTAAAAGGAAACACTCCACACGTACGTGTTGAGACTAGATGGTAGATCCTGCATGTAAATCTTCCCCCTCATAGCCTAGATTATGACAAGGAAATCACTCTGAATGTTGTTGTGGATGGGTGGCTATTGAGTAATATATTGATTGATATAGGCACGGAAGTCAATGTTCTTACTTTAGATGCATGGGTATAAATGGGAACACCCCCATTGCAGCCATCCTCTAATGTATTGTTCATGGCTAATAAGACTAAGGCCACTCCCATCGGAGTTTTGAAAGATGCATCCATTACCATACAAGGAGCCAAGTTCACTAGGGAGATTTTGAGGTTTTAGCACTGACAGAGTCAGATAGCTTCCCAGCTCTATTGGAGCATCCTTGGTGCTATGCAAATAATGTTGATCTTTGGTTCAACAAGGGTTATATCAGTTTTGAAAACAAGGAGGAAAGAGTTATTATCCCTTTAACAGATGGAAAATATGCACCCTATGTTGAGCCCTTGAGTGAAGAAGACCTGAATAGGATTTATTTACGCACCACTTGGGATCCAAAAGTGCTTGAGCCATGTAAAGAAGGAATCCTTCAGTGGGAGGATGCACAATCTATTAGCGATACTACAAGTGTTGCTTGTGATAATTGGGCTCATAGCACTTATGAGTTGGTAGGATGCGAAGTAAAGAGCATATTTCCTAAAGGCAGCAAACCACGTTATGTCAGGAGGATAGGTAACAACTCGGTACCTTGTTACACCAGAGAAGGAGATCCTATGGTATTCCTGTGCACCATGGAGGAATAATGGATAGACCCACTGGAAAGAAGAAATATGCTAGCATATACACTACGTGGGACAACAACATGCTGGTGGGTGGCCCACAAGGATAATATTGTAGGATGGAATGAAATTAGGATTGCTCTTGCTACTAGGTTCTTCAGGAGCAATGCACCTACTCAAATCTGCACTTATCATGGTAATCAACCTGTTCAGCACCACGTTTAGAAGTGTGAGAGACTCTGGATAGAGGGGCAAGAAGCTTTACCACCTTCACTTATGGGTGCACAAGTTTTATTCCACTTTACAAGGCTACACGTGTGCTTGGTATGTATATGAAGAACTCCATAGAGAGACTGGAAATTGGTAGGATTTAATTGTAGGAATGGCCCAAATGTTTGAATTCTTCTCTACTAAACCTCTGGTGGAAGAAGCATTAAGAGTCATAAAGCGCTTAACTATGGGGGATAGTGCCAAGGCTGAAGAACTCCTTCAGGAGTTATTGGATGAAGGAAACTCAGGAGCGCATCTTGTTGAAGAGAAAGAGGCCGATGCCACACTACTTCAATGTGCTTGCCTTGAGAAAGAAAAAGGAAAAATGGTCTACTTAGTGGATGACGAAGAAGTAGAAAATTTGGATGTAAACCATTCAACAGGTAGGCATGAGGTGTTGGACAGTGCAAATAAGACCATGTGTGCCTATCATGAACCTATGAAGACAAAGAAGGTGAATATTGGATCAAATGTTGAGCCTAAGGAAGCCATAATTGGAGACTATTGGTCAGACTCTGAAGTGGCAAAAATCATAGAGTTACTAAGGGATTATCAGGACTTATTCCCTAGGGGGTACCATGAACTTAAAGGCATGCATGAATCATTAGGGGAGATGAAGATAAAGCTTAAAGAGGGTGTGCCCAGTTAGAAAGAGACCCTACAGGATGAACCCCAACTTGCGTGAAAAGGTCAAAGAAGAGATTGAAAAAATGTTGAAGTCTAGGATTATCAAGCCCCTTGATGAGTTCAGAATGGGTTAGTCCAATGGTGATCAGTATCAAGAAGGATGGACGGATTAGGATCTGTGTGGACTATAGGGAGATGAATGTTGCATGTGTGACTGATCCCTTTCCTATGCCATTCACTGAGGAAATACTAGAAGGCATTGTAGGGCACGAAATCTATTCATTTACAGATGGGTTCTCTGGGTATCATCAAGTTAGGATTTCCCAGGAGGATCAGGAAAAGACTAATTTTACTACTGAATGGGGTAGCTTTTCCTATACTATAATGCCTTTTGGTCTGAAAAATGTGCCTACTGTATTTTCGTGCATAGTTGTTCAAGCATTCAAGGAATTTATTCACAACTTCTTACAGGTTTATTTGGATGATTGGATGGTGTATGGATTAGTTAAGGATCATTGTGACAATCTGTGTTTAATGTTTGAAAGATGTAGACAGTTGAGTATCTCTTTGAACATCAAGAAGTGCATATTTTCTACACCATTTGGAATACTGTTAGGACACATAATCTGCAAGGAAGGTTTGTTAGTTGATCCAGCCAAGGTTGCAGTTATTATAGGCCTAAGAGAGCCTACTAGTCAGAGTGAGGTGCATGGATTTTTGGGTCATACAGGATATTACATAAATTTTATCAAAGGATATGCCAAATTTTCTGCACCGTTGGAGGAGTTACTGAAAGGGAAAGGTACGTTCTACTGGGGAGAACCATAGCAGTGTGCATTCGAGACATTAAAGGAGAAACTTACTACCACACCTATTCTATGTTTTCCTTCGTGGGACCAACCATTTCATGTACATGTGGATGCCTCTAGCACAACCATTGGCACAGTGTTGGCTCAACCTGGAGAAGGTATTATAGATCATCCTATCTCTTTTGCTAGTAGAAAGCTGACTCCTGCAGAACAGAATTACACAACTACAGAGTGTGAAGCTTTGTCAATGATCTATGTGCTACATAAATTCCAACAATACCTGCTAGCTACACCATTCGTCTTTTATACAGATCACATGGCATTGAAGTATTTGGTAAACAAGCCCATTCTACAAGGGCACATATGTAGGTGGGTACTCTTATTTCAAGAATTTGATTTCATAGTTGTGGTAAAACTAGGGAAAAGTAATTTCTAGACTAGACCATTTATCCAGAATACAATTCAGGAGAAGAAGCATAGCAAATTGAAGATACCATGCCAGATGCACAGTTATACAGGTTACAATGAGTGCCATCAGAACTAGAGGACATTGTTGTCTTTCTATGAACAGGTATGGCACCAGAAGGAATGAAATCCTTGGAGAAGAAACAACTTGCTATACGTGCAGCACCCTATATGTTGATTAGTGGTGACCTGTACAAATTAGGTCGGGATGAAGTATTGTGCCATTTTGTATTGGAACATGAGCGTACACATATTATGGAAGAAGCTCATGGTGGTATTGCAGGTGGCCACTATGCAGGTGATGCCACTGTGTGCAAGATTCTACTCACTGGATTATGGTGGGAGACCCTGTATAAAGATTGCAAGGAATTTTGTAAGGCTTGTGATCATTGTCAACGTCTTGGGAAACCAGGTCAATGAGATGAAATGCCTCTAAGACCTATTACTAGTGCAGAACCATTTGAGAAATGGGCTATAGATTTTGTGGGTCCTATTTCACCAGCTTTGCGTAGAACTAGATCATGCTATATCATAACTTGCACAGATTATCTGACAAGGTGGGAAGAAGCAACACCTACAAAGGATTGTACAATGGCTACAACAGCCAGGTTTCTATGGGAAAATATTATTACAAGGTATGGATGTCCTTTAAGTTTGACTAGTGATAGGGGCACACATTTTCTTAATGAGACAATCAGAATTTTATTGGATGAATTCATGATTGCACACCATAAGACTACACCCTATCATCCTCAGGAAAATGGAACTGCTGAGGCTTTCAACAAAATTTTGAGCCAGACATTGACAAAAATATGTGATGTTGGAAGAAAGGATTGGGATGATAAAGTATCTGCAGTACTTTGGGCATATCGAACAACATATAAAAGGTTGAACAAAGCCACACCATTTCAGTTAGTGTTTGGCGCAGAAGTAGTTCTTCCTATGGAATTTATGTTACCTTCTTTGTGTATTGCATGCACTGGAGGTCTAGCTGATGAGAAAGCATTAGAAGAATGGATTGAAAAGTTACTTAAGCTAGATGAGCGACGAGCCATAACACGTTGGAGTCAAAAACAAGAGAAGGCCAGGCAGAAAGCATGGCATGACAGGCACATCAGGGATAAAAATCTTGAGATAGGACAGATGGTGCTCCTTTATGATTCTAAATTTTTGTGCCATCCAGGAAAACTCAAGGTACATTGGTTGGGGCTGTATGTTATCACTCACATACTTGAATCAGGTGCTTGTCAATTAGAGGCACTTGATGGAATATGGTTACCTAGTTACTTCAATGGGAGTAGGCTGAAGCCCTACTATAAATAAGTCTTCTTGGTGTTTGTAATAAGGTAGTGTTGCCATTTAGATTAGGTTTTCAATTCTACATTTCCTTAATGTGTTTCCTTCTTTGTCGCTATGCTTTGTCAATTTAGTTGGTGTGTTTGTGTAATAAGCGCATTTACGTGCCAGAAGCTAATTACTATTTGAAGAATTTTTATGTGCAGAGGACTGCACATACCCTTAGTGTGGGGTAGGTTGTTGATATCCAGGTACAAGACTGATGAAAATAAGTACACATGAAAGGAACTATCTACGGGTGCTATTCAAGGTTGGAGAATTGAAAAAAGAGAGATTGCTTCTAGACACAAGGACCATAGATAGAGAGGAATGAAGAAACAAGTATAACACGAGGTAAGCAGAGGCCATGAAGACTACCAGTGGAAGGTGCAGTGATGAGGTACTCAGGCACATGGAAGCACGCTGAAGAGAAGTCTGCATCCAAAAGGTAGGAGGGTGTGCTAGAAGGTTATAGCTTGGGTGTGAAGATGTACCGCATGGAAAGAATGAAAATGGTCGATTAATGAGAGGATTGTTGGTAGGTGGAGGAGAAATAAATGCACTAAATTTTTGAAATTCTATATAAGGATGGGATGCGAGTTCATTTTTACCATTGCAATTGAGAGAATTTGAAACAGGATAAGTGTGAATGATTCGAGCAATCGTGTTGAGGTGCGATGAGTGTGAAACTAGACGCGAAGAGAAGGGTTGTGCATAAGAGAAGCTTGCATTCCCATAGGCTAATGGTTTGAGCGAAGAAGACGTGTTACAAACAAGCTAGGGCACGTGATTTCCAATAGGGCATGAAGATTTAAACTAGGGTTTTGACTTGCTCAATTACAGAGGGAAGAAAAGAGATATTTTTCAGCTGGCACCGAAGAAAGCACCCACAACAGGATAAAAGGGGAAGAAGAAGGTTGAAGTTGAAGAATAAATTCCTTATGAGAGTAATTTATCAGAAATGCAGTATCTAGAGGGTGTGATTTTGGGACAAGAATGGGATTCCCATATCTGTCAATGTAAAATCAATGATTACAACCATCAAACATCAGATAATAAGAAGGAGCTCGGTGTGTTGCTAAGCACAAAACTGAATAAGCACAAAAAAAAATATTATAGTGTATGATGACGCTGGTGAGAAGTTACTAAAGCATAATGGATTCTACTAATTATACGAGCTGCCATACTTTGGAGATTATGAACCATTGTATTGGTGGTTGATGAGCAGAGTCCATGAGGACTTCTTCTACTTTTTAAGATGGAGGGTTAGGATCATAACTTCCTTGATTTCAATAGTAACAGGACTAAGGGCCTCAGGAGCGGATCTAGATAGAAATTTAACTGATAAGGCTGCAATCCTAGAGACAAGGAAGGAGTTGGGGTATACCAAAGGTCTGTGTGGCATGGACATTGACAAATTGAAGAAGTACCCAGTAGTGCAGGAAGCTGCACATCTTGTAACAAAGCTGAATGACCAAGGAAGATGGTCATAGGTAAACACAATGTGGTTGCACGTTGCAAAGAAGATGTCTAAAGGAGTGGTCTACAATATTGCAGATCACATAACAAAGACAATCATTGAAGAAGCATAGATAAGTGACAGAATAAGTTTTGGCACTGTGTTATTGTCTTTAGTGTTTATGGAGATTGGGGTGCCCGATGGGCCAAAGGAGAAGATTTGGGAGTACCCCATGGAACACAAGTCACTTGCAGAAATATTTGGCAAGTACTTGTGTGATGGATCAATGAGCAGACCATTCAAGCAGAGGGAGGAGATGTGGTATGATAGACTCTGCATGGCGTAAAAAGAAGAGTGGTGCATACCCAAGGATTTGCCTTTGGTGGTGGGTAAGGTAGTTTAGTTTGTAGTCTACCAACATTTTTACATCACACGATTTGTGATGAAGGATGGAGCTTGGAGCCCATGGTGCAAACTGCCATATGCCTTCACAAAAAGATATTTCTAGGCATTAGTTCACCAGTTTTCATATGCACACTGCCTAACCTTCAATGTAGACAAGGTAGATTGTAACTACCACACTCTGAGAAAGAAATATGTATATCTAGGGTGGAATTCCTACATTGAGAGGCTTATCTCAGATATTATAAGCATGAAGCCTGTAAGCTTGGTAGTTGGGGACACCTAAGCAATGCTTGTGTACCTATAACTCAAACCCAAGTTGGAGAACACTAAGTATGTGGAGAATGAGTTCACACTCCTAGGGCCACCAAAAGGTAAGCATACAATGGAAAATGTTCCAGTGCCTAAGCCCACAAAAACAATTCAAGTAGATGATGAAGAAGAAGAGCATGAAGATAGTGGTGGTTTGGAGCACAGAGGCAGAAGACAACCTTCAAATAAGGAAGAAGCTGAGCACATGAATACACCTCAGCCACAAGAGGGAGATGATGAGGACTTGGATGCATTCTAAAGAGAGCATCATTTCAAAAGAGTATTCAGGAGAACAAGGACCCAAGGTGCTACTCCACAATCAGTGTGTAGATCACCTCGAATCTCTCCACAGAAGGAGACAACTGAGAAAAGAAGAAGGAAATTGAAGCTGAATGAGGAAGCGGAAGAGTCTGAGGAAAGCGTGCCCAATTCCCCTACACCTCTAGAGAACAAGGACGAACTAGAAGACAAAGATATGAAGGATGGAGAGGAAGGAGGAAAGGAGGCAGATGAGACAACAACTGAGACTTCTCAGGACATAACAACACAAGTTCCAAATCTTGAAGCCCAAGTTCCTAAGCAGCCTAGATAAAAAAGAACAAGTGGAGAATATGTTCCACCAGTCATGGGCTACGCTGAGGACACAGGTAAAATTGTTCACACCTATTTCCAAAGCACAATGACACAAAAGGAGTTGTATGGCTGGGAGTTGATGGATGAAGATATGGTAACCGTGCACATAAGGAAGCAACTGTCATGGTCGATGCACATGCACATGGATGAACCAAACTTTGATGTGTGTGAGGAGTCATGTGTATCAAGGAGGTTGAAGAAGACACCTCAGGCCAGACACATAACAGTCAAGCCTACTGTTATGTCAGATGAACAAGTGAGCAATGCTTTGGTGAAAGTCTCGACAGAAGTGGCACGGTGGAATATGGATAAAGCTGTAACAATTAGGGCATTACGAGAGGAAATCAAGACTAAGGATGCAGAAATAGCACCTAAAGTAAGAAAAGGACTTGGCACAAAAGAACACTATTTTCATTAGCATGGAAGAGGAAGTTGGGGACAATATCATGAAAGCAAAGCCACATTTAGAGCCAAAGGTACCAAAAACATTTCCTTCAGCAATGCATTATGTAAGTACCTTGGTGGACTTAGTGCTTGAAGATGAACCTCTATGCATGCCAGCACCAAAGGATCTAGCATAGGAAGCAGAACGGGAAAAGGCTTCAGTGATGTGGAAGATTGCATCATATGAGGGGTTGCTTTAGAGCTTGCAAGAGGAACTGAAGAAGGAAGATCAAGCAATGAATATTTGTACAACGCCAAAAGTCGTTATAAGAACCAGGACCATTTTAGAAGACAATGAAGTCCTAAAGGCCAATAAAGATAAAACATTGGGCCACGCAGAATGATTAGCGATTGTCAAATAGAAGTGTGAGGCCCTTACAACAGCTCAAGAACCACACAAGGAAAGGTTGGATGAGCTTGGAAAAATCATTTATAAAAATATGGACTTGTTAGAAGGGAGAATGACTGCCATGTCCAACATTGTGTTGGTCTTGCAGAATGAGAAAGGAGAGATTGCAAAGGATGAGTTAGAGTCAATTGCAGTGGATATTCCAGAGAAGGAAGAGGTTGTGCTCAATGATTGGCAGACTCTAGAGGTGGAAATAAAAGAAGAATATCCAAAATTGATTCTTCAGGTTGAAGCAGAAGATACTGCAGGGTAAAGACATTCTTTTATTCATCAAAATTCCTTCTATTCTTCTATTCATATTCTTTGATTCATTTTGGAGACAACCATTTCCAGGACGGAAATGCAACTAGTGTGGGGTAATGTTGGTCAGTCAAAATCTAGAACTTAGCAAAGGAAATATAGAAGGTTCACACAAGAGAGTAGAGCACATTTAAAGGCACATAAGTATCAGGAAGGAATCGAGTGCGTAGAACATAAACAGGTTTGGGACTTAGCCATTTTCACGATGATGAGATATTTTTGGAGATAGCGTGCTGAGCACCAAATTTAGTTGGAGACTTGTGTGACATGCCCTTGTTATTTTTGGATGATTGGATATGAAGCGATTTGAACGGATACATGATGAGAATAGATCTACTAGTGTTAGTTAACTAAAAGCAATCTATTTTTAGCACACTTGCATGTGTGGCTATTTTTAATGGCGCATGGATAATAATAGCATGCGACCTATTTTGGGATTAGATAAGTGGTGAAGGGAAAGTCCCCACCCTTATAAATATGTAGTGAATTGTGTAGCATAGAGATAGTGTGTGTGAGAACTGTGTTATAGTGAGATTATGCTGCCAAATCTGATACACGCATGAGCGTATACTACTGTTATTGTAAGGAAGCTTCTGTGTATTATTGAATTTAATATAATGGAGATTATGGACTGAATCAAGGTGTTATCATGGTTATAGTTCAGTGTTGCATGTTTGATTTCATCATGGTTATCTTTTAAGTCTATTATTCTCTAGATCTAGATCTGAACATGCACTGTGGAATGATATATTAGTCATAGATCTGAATGCTTTAAGTCTTCATCATGCTAACATCCTGCAATAGTAACCCTAAAGAGGTGCCTGGTACCTTTGCACGCTTTGAGTGAGCGCTCAGTCTAGGATGAGTGATGTGTCAGTGCGCCTGGGCTTGTATTGGTGAATTCTAGGCTGCATCACATTTTTTATTGCATGGGATATACCTAATTCTTCTCTTCTTGTACAGGGTGTTCCTGTTGGTGTGTGTGACATGCCTAGTCATCATCCACATCATCTAGTGAGTCGTATCACCTTGTAAGAGTCATAGGTCTTAGGAATTCAAATGACAAGTGTCAGATTCTATCATAGAATTTGTCTTTGTCATTTGTGTCAATGCGTTATAGGAGTTACATTCCTTATTTGGAATTGTAACTCCTTTAGTGGCGTCATATGTGTCAGTGACATCATTGAGGTTATTTCCTTATCTAGGCATGGGGGTTACACAACACCCCTATTTGTACTTCCTTTTTTAGATCTATGAGGATGAGCAGACCTGTTTTCTTATTTGCATATTCTTTCCATTGTACAAATCTTACTTATTGCATTGGAGCTTGACGTTACCATCGGAGTTCAACTTCGTTGTGGTGCATTGTTTTCAACATCGGTTCTTGCATATCCCTCTTTCATGGTATCAAGGCTAGTTTTGGTAAAACATGCACTCTTAGTTTATCAGTTGCTTATTACTTCTAGTTTCTTCTTATTTCATCGTGCAATTTTTTTTTATTATTACTTTGGAATTGTATTGCTCACCTCGCGTTAAGGTTTTTCAGCAGTTGCAATTTTGAGAGTATTTGGTTGGTTTGATTTATCATGGTTGTTGAGTTTGTGATTACTTCTATTCGCGTGAGCTTAGATTTTCCTTTGGCATGGACCTGTGGTTCATAGTTGGCTAGTGTTTTGTTCCCGCTCAGCGTTTAACTCATTGGTTTCGATCGACAACTCAAACTATGCTCCTATGTGGACGTGTTTACATTGGATTCTTGGGTTTTTACATTGTGCCTTGATCCTTGCTTGAATGGGCTTGTAGCCTCTACCAGTGGTGCCTTGCTTTGGCTCATGTTGAGTGCTCATGGCCTGCCTTTATTAACTCGTGGCACTATTGTTGTTAAAACATCTGCGGGAATATTTTTTTGGCTCGTCAACCTCTGCATTGGTTTTGTAGCTTGAGTCCCTCATGTCCACCTACATTGCACCATTTTTTGTTTCCTTGGAAGCTCAATTTCTTCCTCTGGTGAACGTTTTGGCTTGCCATTGTTTTGCCTTGATCTCTGGATTGGAGAATCATATTTTTGTGCATTGAAGGATCTTTGGTTTGCTCCTCCTATTTGAGTTCCTGTCATGACCTCCTATCCATGCTCGGTCCTCTCTATTTGACTACTGTGTTCACTTCTGGTTCGGTCTTAGCATTGGATTTTTCCACTTTGAATTCTATCCAGTGTAACTACCTAGAACCTGACGTTGATGCGTTGTTTCTGACCTACTCGGTGCTCCTCATGACATTGACCTTGCTCCAACCTATGTCACAATGATTACACTATAGGTTATTTGTTTATGCTTGTTCCTCTACACAATGGCCTCACTTTTCATTGGCATGTGGCTTGGTGGCTCAGCTTGATGGTTATCACCAATTCAGAAGTTTACACACATGGCTTCACTCTTCAAATGACGTCAATCCTGTTAACTCGAGAGTGTATGTGTTAAAACAACTCAGGTTTCATTTACTTGCAGCAGATTACACTTGACCATGTGGGATTTTCTTGTCTCGATCAACACTGCCTTAGCTCAGGTGATATCCTTCCTTTTTTATAATTGATTATTCTTAAATCAATCTCCCTTAAAGTTTTTAGGTTAAATTTTTTTATTTCATTGGCATTGTAAACCTTATTTGGGTATATTTTGGTTATATTATTATCCTTCCTTTGAGTTTCGAAGATGGAGGGTGAGGTCCAAGGTTGGTAGGAGGCTAATCCCCCCTCGCAATTAAAGCAAAACCTATCTAAAATTTGATTCCATTTCCAACAAGCATACATACGACACCCTTTGCATGCATTTAGGGAAATTTTATAATCCGTTTGTAGGGCTTATTGGCATTTTCCATCAGTTGTGGGAATACTTATTTTGCTATAACTTTTGACTCGTTGCTCAGTCTTGAGCACTTCTTTAGTCAAAGTTGCATGTGTTTTCACACTCTAGATGATGGGATTATCATTTTTGTAAATGCACTATTTTATAAAGTGCCGCATTCTGGGGGGTGTCCTTGTATTGCTTGTATCGGCTCATTTCGAATCATCTTGAGCATTGTTCTATCCATTTTATTGCTTGTGGACTTGTGAGTGCATCCACCACAGTATTACAACAAAGGGATTATTTCATGTGACATGAAACACTATTTCTCACAAGGCCTTCTCTTCCCCTTCTTTTTTACACTCATTCTTGTGCTTGCTTACGGTGTCAAAATTTTGAGCATAATGAATCTTGATTGTTGTCTCCACTCTTGCACGTTATTATGCTAATTGTAAGGTGAGTGAAAGATTGATTCTTGGCACAAAATCACATCTGATTATAATCAATGCACTAAACTATAAAGTGCCAAACTCGGGGGGTGTGATATTTTCCTGGGGTGGTTGTTTCCTTTCTCTTTCCTTCCTTCTTCCTTCGTTAGTTCTATCTCTTCATTATGGATATCTCTAAAGTACCGGTGCTCACACATTTTGATTTCTTCGAATGGAAATATAAAATTATATTGGTTTTACGAAGTAAAGGGTTATACCGTGCCACCACGGGGTTAGAGACCAAGCCTGATGATGAACTCGAAAGATCTAAATGGTTTAACCGTTGTGATGAAGCCTTAGGTCTTCTTTGTATGTCCGTCTCTTTTGGCTTGCTCTTCCACATCGAAACTTCCTCAACACCCGATGGAGCGTGGAAAACTCTCAACGAGATGTTTGAGAAGCAAGATGACATGAGAGTACATGAGTTAGAGAATGAACTACTAGGGTTAAATCCTAGTGACTTTGAAAACATGCAAGCCTTCTTCTCAAAGTTTGTCCACACTAGACTGATTCTAAAGGAATGTAAAGTGGAGAAGAAAGACTCTCAATTGATCTTGTCAATTCTTTCTAAGTTAGGTCGTGAATACTCTGTCTTTTTTTTCAAATTTCCACACCACGAAATCCACCTTGGGTAGTGCCTGGAAAATGCCATCATTTGACAGTTTTTCGTCCCAACTCATTAGAGAACAAGACAAACTCATTCAAATGAGGACTCTAAAATCTAAGTCACATGCCCTTGTGGTAAATAAGGGCAAGAAAAATGAAAATAAGAAAGAAACAAAGGACCAACCTAAGAAAGAAACCAAGACCAACCAACCCCTAGCTAAGCCCAACACTAACACTTCAACTTCTGAGCCTAAAGCAAGGAAGGAAAAGTGTAAATGCTCCTATTGTAAGTATCCTGGCCATCAAAAGCATCATTTTTTTCAGAAACAAATTGATCACTAAACTCAGTTGCTTGAAAAGAATAAAATAAGTGTTCCTGAATCCATCAAACAAAATGCTCAGAAGGGTGAGTCTTCTAAAGAAAAGGAGTATAAAAATGAAAAAGAAGAAAGGTAAGGCCCTCGTAACTAGATCAGCTCCATCATCAACTTGGATTATCGATTCTGGTGCCTCGCACCACATGTATTCTTCAGAGGTTGAATTCTCTAGCATTGAACCATGTGGCATGTCCAAAATGATGTTGGGTGATGACACTCATGTGTCGACTTCTAGTAGTGGATCGGTAGAGATAGAAGGTGGAACATTTAACCAAGTGTTGAGTGTTCCCAATCTCTCTACCAATCTCCTATCGGTTTACCAAATCACCCACCTTGGTGAAGGAATGTGAGTGGAATTTGGTCCAAACTCGGTGATCATTCGTGATCTTAACTCTGTCTACACTATGGCTGAGGGAAAGGTGGATCACCGTTCATGGTTGTATACCTTTTCCCAGTTCTCTTCTGATTTGACGCCCAATACCTTGCTCACTCATGCAAATGAGGTTAGCAAGCTATGACATGAGCATTTTGGGCATCTAAATTATCGTTACCTTGAAAAATTGAGCCAAAATGAAATGGTCAATAGGTTACCCCGAGTTAACTTTTCTAAAGGTCTTTGTGAGGGTTGCACCCTGAAAAAAAATTTGATAAGGGAAAATCCTAGAGAGCTACTCATCCCTTGGATCTTATTTATAGTGATGTTTCTGGCCCCTTTCCATCTCCCTCTTTCACTAGAGCTCTATATAAACTAACCTTCATTGATGACTTTTCGTGTTATACTTGGGTATATTTTCTTAAGTTTAAATCTAAAGTCTTTGAGCATTTTCAAAACTTTAAGGATCTTGCTGAGAAACAAGCGGAATGGTCTATCAAGGTTCTTCGAACCGACAATGGAGGTGAGTATGTGAGCAATAGGTTTGAGGATTTCTGCACTTCTGAGGGGATTTATTTGTAACATATAGTTGCTTATAGCCCTTCATAAAATGGAGTTATAGAAAGAAAGAACTGAACTCTAAAGAAGATGGCTACTTGTATGGTTCACTCGAAGTCCCTTCCCCCGTAGTATTGGGCTGAAGTAGTGCATTGTGCTTGTTATATTCATAATCATGTTCCACACAAGGTAGTAAGAGGGATGACACCCTTTGAACCCTAGTTTGGACACAAGCCTGATGTTAAGCACTTTCGAGTCTTCGGATCTAAGGCTATGACTTAGATTCCAAAGAAGAGATGTAAGGCATTGGATCCACTATCCAAACATTGTATATTTTTTGAGTATCCTAATGCCGTGAAGGGATATCAATTTTTGAACCCTACAACCCATGAGATCTATATTGAGATGAGTGTGAATTTTTATGAGTCATCATTGAATTTTACTTCCACTGAGGTTATTTTTCCCACTGATTCAAATTTTGACTCATCAGATGATTATGTTGTTGAGTGAGTTCCTCCTCTCCCTGCTCCTCACGATCCTCAAACTTCTGAGTCTTTTGATTCTGACAGTAGAAATGATGAGGACTATGTCCCTTCTCACTTGAGTGAAGAATCTTTCGACTCTGAGCTTGAACCTTCGGTACCTCTTTGGGCCAAGAAAAATTTATAGAGTGGCGGAGATTTAGTTGGAGATTCTTCAGATGAGAGACATACTCACTCGAGTTTCATTGGAACCCACTCCTTCTTCACCTCTGCTTCCTATCTACCGTCTTTCCAGGAAGCTTCCTGGATTCCTGAGTGGGATTATGCTATGGATGAGGAGTATTCCTCACTCATAAAGAATGACACTTGAGATCTTACCCCTCTTCCAAAAGGAAGAAAAATCATTCAATGTAGGTGGATATATTGAACAAAGTATGGAGCCAAAGGATAAATCGAGCAGTATAATGTGTGACTTATAGCTAAGGGTTTCTCCCATGTAGCTGGGGTTGATTACTCAAAAACCTTTGCTCTGGTTGTGAAGATGAATTCCATTCAAATGACCCTTGCCATCGCTGCCACTAACAGATGGGAAGTCCACCAGATGGACATTAAGAGTGCCTTCCTTCAAGAGAACCTAGAGGAAGAGATATATATATGGAACAACCTCTGGGTTATGTCCATGATCCATCCCTCATTTACAAGTTAAATAAGTCTCTCTACGGCCTTAAACAAGCCCCTTAGGCTTGGTATGCCAAGATGGATTCCTTTCTACTTACATCAGGGTTCACTCGGTGTCACTCTGACCCAAATGTGTATATTCTATGGCATGATGACTCCATGCTTATTCTTGTTCTCTATGTTGATGACCTGTTGATCACAGGTAGCTCTTCCTCTATCATTGATTATGTGAAGATCTCCTTGGCTAACAAGCTATCGATGTCTAACTTAGGATTACTTCATTACTTTCTTAGGATCCAAATTTCACAATCTGACTCGAGAATTATGATCTCCCAGCCTAAGTACTCTCTTGATTTGCTTTCTCGGTTTCACATCTCTGATTACAAGTCCTCACCTACTCCTTTTCTTTCCAGGGTCAAGTTGGTTTCTTATTGCTCTCCCCCCATGTTTGACGATACCCTTTATCGATAGTTGGTGAGGAGCTTGATCTACCTTACTCAAACTTATCCAGATCTATCATATGCTGTCGAGATCATGTCTAGATTTATGCAGGAGCCTCATGAGCTGCATTTAAAAGCAACAAAGTGGATCCTTCAGTATGTTTGTGGCACTCACACATATGGTATTCATTACTTAGGAGGGACTAAGATTGACTTGGTTGGATTTACATACTCATATTGGGCCGGTGATCTAGATCATTGGAAGTCTACCTCAAGCTATAGTTTCACTCTTGGTTTAGGTCCTGTCAGCTGGTCCAACAAGAAGAAGAATGCCATTGCCATATCATCGACTGAAGCAGAGTACAGAGGAGAATTTATCGCTGCCACAGAAGTTATTTGGTTATAGGGTATCTTGACAGAGTTTGGCACCCACTTTCGGTGGCCTACCATTATCTATTGTGATAACATGAGCACTATCTCGATTTGTAGAAATCTGGTTCAGTATCAGCAAACAAAGCACATTGAGATTCACATGCACTTCATAGGGGAGCTGATACATGAAAACATCATCAACATATAGTATGTTCAGACAGCTGATTAGGTTGTAGACATATTCAACAAGCCCTTCACTGAGGTGAAATTTCTTCACTTGTGGTCTCTTCTTAGGGTGAGGTCTACCACAGCTGCCCATCTTCTTCAGGATATATAGGCCTCTTTCTTCTCCTTTTATTCTTTCCAGAAAGATGTTGTTTGTATATGGGAACCTTATCAGGCCTTTAGTTGCCGGGCCCCATTAACACATCTTTCTTAGTTGTCTAGGGGAGTCTTCTTTTCTGTTTTGGCTTACCATGACCTCTTCCTCGGCTTCAATGAAGGGGGGGTGTTGGTGTGTGTGACATGCCTAGTCATCATCCACATCACCTGGTGAGTCATCTCACCTTGTGAGAGTCATAGGTCTTAGGAAGTCAAATGACAAGTGTCAGATTCTGTCATAGAATCTATCATTGTCATTTACATCAATGCATCATAGGAGTTACATTCATTATTTGGAATTGTAACTCCTTCTTTAGTGGCATCATATGCATCAGTGGTGTCATTGAGGTTCTTTCCTTGTTTAGGCATGGGGGCTACATAGCACCCCTATTTGTATTTCCTTTTTTTGATCTAAGAGGATGAGTAGATCTGGTTTCTTATTTGCATATTCTTCCTCCTCATCAATAGTATAAAAAAATGAGGCTCCTCCCTTCAGTTTGACTTGGTCGATGCACATGTTTTTATGGAGACAACTGAGGTGTGCGTGAGGTGATTTCTTCTTGGAACCTTCTCTACATTTTCTTCTTTCTACTTTGATCAAGTGTGGCCTCTTCCTCTTATTGTTTGTCTTCCTCTTTTAGAGGATTTTATTGATTCCTACGCTTAGTAATCATCACCGTTTACTTCTTCGGTGGATGTGGAAGCTTGACTTTGCACATATCAACCTATTTTCCATCTTTAAGATTTATCCAGAGGTGGATATAAACTTTTTAGGCCTCCTTTCCAACTTCCAAATTCATGATTGGGTTCAGTTCCATGTTATTTGTCTCCATGGTCTCCACATATGATTCCTTTAACACATACCCATATCTTGTACATAGTGTATGGTAGTCAGCATCTACCCTTTCTATATTAAATTTCAAGTGTTGCACATCATTTATCATGTTCACTGTGCACTTAAAATACTTATATGTGAATGTAAATGGTAGTTTGCACCATGTGCCCATCTCCTCATTGCTTGGTAAAAATATTCCAAGGCTAAATTTTTGCATTACTACAAACTCCACCAATCCAGTCAATAGTGTTGGAAACTTCTAGGTTATGTGCCATTCATTTTCAAATGCATCTTGCATTCTCTTGTACAATTTCTTGAGGCACACCTTATATGGATTGGATATGGCTCCATCATAGGTATACTTGATGAACCTTAGCGCTGATGAATTATTCTCGATAGGGTGCTCCCAAATGTTGTCCTCTAGTCCGTCTGGCATGCATATCTCCTAAAACACAATTAACAAGACTATAGAACCCCAAGTGACATTTTCACCTTTCTCTATTTGGGTCCTTGCTTCTTCTATAATTTCATCAGCTATATATAGGGTAATGTTATATTTTATCTTGTGCACCATCTTATGCGCAATATGCAAATATTTTCCTCTATCCAGCTCTCAGAGGAACTCAATTTACAATGTATTAGACGTGCAACCACTCTCATTCTAGGGTCAACAATATTCTCAATGTTGAATGTGCAAATTCATCTTTGGTAGTGAAAATTTATAGCTATTTCCTCTATTTTCACCTCATCACACAAGTCAAGCTATATCTCATCTCCAGTATTGCGTAGCTCAGTGACTATCAATTAACTTGATAGTTAATCACATCCTCCTTCATGTGAAGTAGAAGTAATATTCATGGATGTTCTACATCAACCATTGATAGAGGCGTGCAAGATTCCTAAAGAAGGGTAACTCATATAGTTATATATCTCTAACCCCTTCTAATGCCTTGTTCACTGTAACATCAAAAACTATCAAACCTTCTATGGTCTTCTAACTAATCTTCTGCAAGACATCATTCTTGATGTTTGATTCATGTCCTTGCACTTGGTGATTGTATTCAATAATTTTGCACATCAAAATTTGTGACTCCCATGGTGTCCCTACCACTACTTCTTGTGGATATTGCATCTCAGAAAACTATTCATCTTGGGACTCTTCCATCTTCTTCTTGGTCTTTCGTGTCTTTTTCAGTGCCATTATATCTCCTATATTATACTCTAACTTCTCTTACCCTAGAACCTTTGAATCTCGTGCCCTAGGTGTAAAAAATCCAAACATGTGTTTGCTCAAGTCATACCTTCAATGATTCAATCATTTTCCCTTTCTCAATCCAACTTCGCGACCTTTCTCAACCTATGAATTACTTTGTGCCCTAACTCTATTTTTTCACCATTGAACCCTAGCACTTTAAACCTAGCATCACAACCCTTCCTTCAACCCCTTCTTCACTCATCTTCCACTTCTCCAAGGAGCTCTCTTTGTGTTGAAAGTTTCTCTGCGTGATTTCCTTATCCGTACCCTAGTTCGCTTTGGTTCACTTTTCACTTTTTTCAGATGATCTCTTTTTTGCACTATTTCTCAAATAGTAAGGTAAGAATGGCTTTATTTTCCCTAATTTTATAGATGTTTCAATTTCTAAATAATTTAATTGCACTCACCCACCACCAATTTTTATCTTTAAAGCATATTTTCTACTTTCCCGCTTTTCTTTGTGTTTCAACTTTCCCACCTTTTCCCACAAGATTCTTCCACACGCGGTTGTCCATAAATTTATGGTGTGATACTACTTCCCAGGTTGCAGACTCACTTGTACACATCTTCCTGTTCTACACACATTATTCCACTACACCACTTGCAAAGTAGTTTTCATTCGTGATGTATCCCTCACATTATACTGCATGCTTCTCCATTCATCACAGTTTCATGTGATAAATTCTTCCAAGTTAAGCATGTATGAGAAAATACACCGATTTACACACACACTCATGCCTTATTAATTCAATCAGAAGAATACTTTCCCCATCATGCCTTTACCTACTTCTAATGCACACATTTTTATCTCTACCCCACACTTAAATTTTTGGGTGATTATTTGTGCATCAGTCTAACAAATATCATCAACTCTTACACGAAAACACACTTATTACAAAAAAACAAAATAGAAAGGGAAACCTAAACTAAATGGAAAATTTCCTTATTACAAGCATAAATAAATAATCTTATTTATAGTAGGGTTTCAACCTTTTCCATTAAAGTAACTGGGAAATATGGTGCCATCTAGTGCTTGTAGGTGACATGAGCTTGATTCCAATATATTTGTTTTAAATGGTCCCAACAAATGAACTTTGATCTTCCCAGGGTGGCATGAAAAATTTGATTCATACAAGTGCACCATCTTCCCCATAGTAAAATACTTATTCTTAATATGACTATCATGTCAAGGCTTCTGTCTTTTGACTCCATTGCGCAATTGTGAATCGGTCATCCAATTACATCAGTTTATCAATGTTCTCATCCACTACTTTGTCATCAACAAGTCCTTCTGTGTGTGCAATACATAGGGAGGGTAACATGAATTCCATAGTTAAAATTACCTCCATGCTAAACACCAATTGAAAGGGTGTGACTTTATTCAACCTCTTGTATATAGTCATGTATGCCCATAAAATAGATGATACTTTTTCATCCCAATCCTTTATACCTACATCACAAATTTTTAATCAATGTGTGTCTCAAGATCCTTTTGAAGGCCTCTACAATACCATTTTCTTGTGGGTGATAAGGGGTAGTCTTGTGATGGGATACCATAAATTCTAACAATGATATTCTAATTGTCTCATTTAGAAAATGAGTTCCCCTATCATTAGTAAGGCTCAAGGGACAACCATACCAACTAATGATGTTTTTCCATAATATTCTTGTTGTTATAGATGCGGTGTAATCCTTGTGGGCACACATTCTTCCCACCTTATCAAGTAATCTGTACATATGATAATATAGCGTGTGTCTGTCCTCCATGAGCCTAGTGTAATTGGGCCAACAAAGTCTATTGCCCATTTCTCAAAAGGATTTTTTCTTGCAATAGGTCATAGCGGCATGTCAACACGGTTTCTTGGTTTCCCAATTCCTTGACAATGATCACAGGATTTGAAAAATTCATTAGTATCTTTGTAAAATTTCTCCCACCATAATCCAACAAATAGAATCTTGTGCGTTATATCTTCACCTACATAATTACCCCTAATAATCTGACCATGTACTTATTCCATGATGGTGTTACGCTCATGATCCAAGACACACATGTAAGAGCAAGTTCAAATACACACAAGAATAAACACACAAACTATAATTCCTTCTCTATTCGGGAACATACAAATATATAGGAAATATACCTCCTAAATAATAGGAAGTAGCTATAACAACTCACTAACTTACGTGAGTTGTTTCTAACACACTAACCAAATATAATTGTTATTTTTGTTTTATATAACAACTAATAACAGTTTACTAACACATACTTACAACATAATAATTACTTCACGTAATTATTATTTACTAATGGAGCACTAATATATTATATTTCCTAACATTCCCCCCTTAGTACGAACATCAAAAAAACCTGCCTTTGTACTTGCACTTGCTCATGATCTAGTGATTTTCACAGGATGATCACAAACCTCAGGGATGGTTTTGCAAATGGTTGACCACAAACCGAGAATGGTGGTTTTGCAATTGGTTTACCACAAACCACAAAGGGATGGTTGTGCGAATGTATTACCAATAACCAAGAATGATGGTTTTGCTATTGGTTTACCACAAACCACAAATGAAGGTTTTCAAGTGGTTTACCTACAACCACATCATGATATGCCAAGTACTATTCTTAGCCCTCATCACATCTCACTACAGGGAATAACATAGGAAATTCTGTTGAAATTTGCTGCTCATACATACATAGAAAAAGCTAACATAATGGAAATGGAACATTGGATCATGTTCCCACCCTCAATGTGAAATTTTCACTTATTGAAAATTATAAACTGTACCACACTGGAAGCACTAAAATCAAAATGCACACACACACACACACACACATGTCACCAAAGCTAATATGCGGCCCCGTCGTTGGCAACTGATGAGAGGTCGTTGAATGACCTCCAACCTCTGATTTCCTCCGTCCTCCATTATATGAGCTGCTAACTCAACCGGATATGATCATGAAGCACAATTACAACTCGGACGTCAGATTCCACCGAAATACATGCATGAGACAATTGTTTTTTTTTTACAGTTTTGACAACTTGACTCTTTTGAGTAGACAACAAACAAGTATCATAAAATCACCTATTTGAGACACTTTGATGAGCACAAAAAATTGACCATTTTGACATATATATAATACTTGGACTAATTGACACTTAACATGACTTCTGACTTGAATTTGAGAGGACAATATTTGACTTTGAATTTTTAAATAACTTGTGACACTTGACAACACTACAAATTTGACTATAACTATTAATTATAATACAAGCTTTATTCTTAAAATATGAATAACAAAATTAATGGACTATAGCACATGAAACACTAAAATCTAAGTACATAGGCGGGAGGACATGATTATATTGATCAACTAATTTTAAAAAGTGGAAGACCTATTTTAATTTAAAAAGTAATCAAATTTATTTCTTTTTAAATAACATTAATACCCAATTTTCCAAAGGGTTACTTACTTGAAAATGTTTGACTTAAAACTAAATATGAAACTCTAATCGGATCTCAAACATGTAGAAACTTTAAATCTAAGAAATTATAATATCTAAACCGACCACAACACATTAAAGGAACAATCAAATTCAAAGACTTCTATCAATATGAAATCAAAAATGGAATACCAATGCTAGCTGACCGTGTATGGCAAGAAAAGTGTCGAGATTTTTCCATCTGTTCAAAGAAAATGTCTGACATTAATATCAATGAGATATCTTTAACATGTCACAGTTGATTCTCCCACTTAATGCATTTGAAAAGTCTTTGAGAATCAAATCATGCATATCGACAGCAAGATTACAACTAAGTCGAGCGAGCCAGCTTAATGTCACGTACTGCCATATGTGGATGATCATGATCTATCAAAATGCTATTCTAAAAGATTGGTCAAATATTTGATTAAATGAACTTGCTTGCTACAGAATTAACCGACTGTTGGGCGTCACACATTGATCTGGTCGTTGGATTGGGCTCGCCAATGTTAGAATTGATCCACACGATCTACCGTTGCACAAATCATGGATCTTAAAACTACTCCAATAAAAATTGTTGATCAAGAACGATTATATATGAATAATACTTAAAACCTCAGACAGATGATTTGGATCTCAAATTCACTAGATACCGCAAAATATTACAATTATATATCTCTCCAGCCATGTGCGTAGCTCGCACACCAAAATGAAACAGGAAATCAAATGATAGGTTTCCGTATTTTGAATAAAGGAATTGAATCGACCTTGACATGGGAGAATTGAAATGCTTGCAAGGAGAATCCAATATAACTAAACAAAGAATAAATAGTCAAATCTAGCAGGACAACACCAAGCTCTAGACAGTCAACAAAGCTAGCAAACTGATGCTTGGAAAACGTCACCCTGCGCAAGACAAATCCGCAGATGGAAATTAGAGCCGACAAAATTGATTGTTATCTCTTAATGATGGAGAGTTGTCCAATGTCAATGGATTCCTTTGAAGCTAGGCAGGCTGAACTGCTGGGTGAGTAAATGTGTACAGAAGATCTAATGAACTTAATAACAACAGGTTACGTTAATGACAATAACGTATAAACTCTTCTCAAAAAATAATTTCACATCCACCGGGGACGAAGACAAATATGACATCCCCCACACAAATCAGTTACGCATCCATCATTGAAAGGAACTAATCACGTTCTGATATCAAATGAAAGAGCAGGTATAGATACACACAGGAATAAACACAAAAACTGTAATTCCTTCTCTATTCGGGAACATACAAATATATAGGAAATATACTTCCTAAATAATAGGAAGTAACTATAACAACTCACTAGTGAGTTGTTTCTAACACACTAACCAAATATAATTATTATTGTTGTTTTATATAACTAATAATAACAATTTACTAACACATACTTACAACACAATAATTACTTCACGTAATTATTATTTACTAATGGAGCACTAATATATTATATTTCCTAACAACACATGCATATAACTTCATCTTTACCCATCTTATATAGGTCTCCTCTGATTAGCCTATAGGGCACAACATGAATGGTGAGTTGCTTGTTCTCTAGTGTCTTCATCCCCTCAAGCACAAGTCCTATGCATAAGAATATTGTAATTTCCTCTAAATCAGATGGTGCACGGTATAATCTGAATATCCAAGCATCTGGCATAGTGTCTCCGATACCTTGCGCTTCCTCGCCAGATTTGATCCATGACAAGTGATTTGGCCCCAAATTAGTTTTTCATGCTTGAATATAATTGAAAACTCAAATTCCTAAAATAAAAGAATCCAACAATAGATGTGATCTTGTAAAAATGGCTTATTAACTACATATTTAAGTGTCATCTGATCAGTGTAAAAGATAAATGGTGTTTCTATTAGGTACTATCTAAACTTGTGAAGTGCATACACCATTGAAAATTCCTTGCACTTTGTGGTTATGTAATTCTACTCGGTTGGCGTCAGCTTCCTGCTTGCAAAATAGATAGGATGGTCCACATTACCTTCCCTTGGCTGACCTAAGATTGCACCAAATTTTGTTTTGAAAGCATCTACATGAACTTGGAATGGTTGATTCCAAGAGGGGAAGCGTAAAATGGGTGTAGTGGTTAGCTTCTCATTTAAAGTTTCAAATGATTTTTCTTGCACATCACCCCAATAAAATTTTCCTTTTACCTTTAACAACTCCTCTAGTGGCATAATAAGCTTGGCATACCCCTTAATTTTTTAAAGTAATAACTAGTATGTCCAAGGAATCCGCACAATTCACTATGATTAGTTGGCTCTTCCAACCCCAAGATGACTGTAATATTGGTAGGACCTACCAGTAAGCTTTATTTATAGATGATGTGTCCAAGAAAAGTACCAAATGGTGTCGTAAAAATAAATTTCTTAATGTTTAAGGATATGTTAAGATGTTTACATCTCTCTAACATCAACCTCAAACAATCAAAATGGTCTTTAACAAACCCATTATTGGTCCAATAATCTAAATATACCTGAAGGAGATTATGAATGAAATATTGAAATGCTTGAACAATAATGCACAAGAACATTGTTAGTGCATTATTTACTCCAAAGAGCATGACCATATAGGAAAATCTTCCCCATTCAGTTGTAAACGTTGTTTTATCCTAATATTCGTGCTTGATCCTAACATGATGATACCCTAAAATCCTTCAGTGAAGGAACAGATCTAGTTCCCTGTAACACCTTCTAGGACATCCTCAATGAATGGTTTGGGAAAGGGATCAATAATGCATAAAGCATTCAAAACTCTATAGTCAACACAAATCCTTATCCTCCCATCATTTTTTATGTTGAAAACCATTGGGCTTATCCATTATAATTCTTATGTGGGCTCAATAATGTCTGCTTTCAGTATCTTGTAAATATCATTCTTTACCTTGACGTGTAGATTGGGGTTCATCTAGTAAAGCCTCTTACAAACTGGTCGCGCGTAATCCTTGAGTTTGATATTCGTTTATCCTAATTATGGATGGACACCCTTAAACTCATGGTATCCTCTTGGAAATATATCTTAGAATTCATGTAATAGTTCAATCATTTTTGTAACTTCTGCCTTATACCAATAGTCACCAATTATGGCCTCCTTTGGGGCATCATTAGTCCCTATGTTAACTTTTTTTTTAATGGAACATGATATGCACATGCGTGTTCATCTACAAAATCCAATACTTCACGCATACCTTTTGTGTTCTCAGTGTTAATTTCATCAACCTTTTCAACATCTATAAGATAGACAATCTTCCCTTTTTTTAAATTTTTTTCCAAGCACATTCTAATAGAGTCTCATCATTCTCCAATCCGGTGCACATGTTAATACTCTCTTCAAGGTCTATCTCATCATATAGCTGAGTCATGAGTTCTTCAGCCCTCATGTTATCACCCAATGTAATGTGCCTCATAATTTGCATATCTTCATGAACATGAGGTTTAATGGGAAAAATAATCAAATGTATGAACAATGCCTACAGTCAGGTCATGCCAATTTTTTGTTTCTTACCTCAATTCTATGTGTACATACCATGTGCATGCACATCTATGTAATTTAGAATAGAATTTATGTACCCAAAGGGATGGTGGTAGTGCTTCTTGGCCCTAACTTCAATTCCTTGCACAATTGTGAACATCTGCCATGCGAGAATTATTCCCATCACACTCCTGAATCAGTGAAGTGGGATTATTTTTGAATTACCATGTCAAGAAAGTAACTCTTTTCTCTTGTCATCTGATTAAGGTATCCCTATGTGTGGCCTACCAATGTGTTGTTGTTCACCTTAATGAATAAACCAACATACTCCTTATATCCCCTTCATTCTATATTTGCGCTTCCATCATGTGTAATAAGGATTCAAGCTTCTCTTCCTCGGTATAACACAACAAACTATTCTTTCCTAACTACTTGACTAGATGTGATCAAATCAGTCTTGTTACTCTTCCCCAAAATTCTCAAATAACCATATTATAAGTACCGTGAACTCAATTATAACAAACAACACTAGTGGTTTCGCTAAGGGACTGTGTGTCTCCCCATTAGAGCGAACCCCCCTT
This sequence comes from Taxus chinensis, assembly GCA_019776745.2. Classification (NCBI taxonomy): domain Eukaryota; kingdom Viridiplantae; phylum Streptophyta; class Pinopsida; order Cupressales; family Taxaceae; genus Taxus; species Taxus chinensis. The sequence continues at coordinate 341,047,149 of CM034146.1, forward strand.
GATGGATCAACATTCTCTGGGTCACACACCGTATGCACCTAGATCCGGTTAAGGTATTCTTCACTTATTGGCTCGATGTAAGGTGCAATATTAGTTTCATCCATAGGGATTGCTACCCTTTCTTCTATGTTCTCGAAAATAACATAACACTTGTTAAAGTGCAAGTCTGCATTATTTGTATAGCACTGTGGTTGGCCAAGTAACACAGGAAAAATTTCCACCTCTAACCATTCTAGTACCTCAAAGCCCCCAATGAAATTTTCTCCTTGAATCATGATGTTGACATATTTCAATGCACCAATGGCATAGCCCTTTTCTTATTTTCCATATATAACACACTTGAAGAGTATTGTAATGGTGGTGTTCCCATTCTATTCCAAGCATCGAGAGTAAGGACATTAACTTCCGTACCGATATCAATCAAAATGTTACTTACCAACCATCCATCTATAACCACATCCAGGGTAATCTCTTTTTCATACTCATGATCCTGAGGTGGAATATTGGCATGGAGGATCTAGCGCCCCCTTTCTATAGTCACACATGACACCTTTTCTCTCAACCATTCTCCCAATAGAGGAATGATATTTTCTTGTCTGAGCATCTTGCATACTTCTCTGAGGTCATCAACACCCTTCTGAGGTATATCAACATACCTTGCACGTTCTCTCTCTCACGCACTTGTTCCTTAAGATGTTGTATCTCCCCCTTGAATTTCAATGATGATTCCCAGTATCTTTTGATATGCCTTATTCTGTTTCCCAACATCTCAATTTTTTTTTATTAGACTACTTCTTCCCTTATGATGAAGGGCTTTATTCTTCCTTTCTCACATTCACACGAAGCTTTGGCACACGTAATGATCAATAGTGGTTGTTATGTATCTAAAAAATTCTTAGGTTGGCATTATCCTTATCAAGCGTGCTCAAATCAAACCACTTTTTTTCCCTTATCCTTCTTATTTTTTCACATATCTGCATATAAGTCTAGGAAATCCTCAACCTTATGCCCCTTACCACATTATGCGTAGGACCAATTCTTTAGATAATCGAATTGATAATGGTCTAGATACCCACATATGTAACTTGCCCCTCAAAAAAAATATTCCTCTATGCCTGCCACATCCTCTGCCATGAGATTCTCTATGGTACCCCCCATCACCATGATTTCCTCCACCATTGTTCTATCTGGCTCTAGTACTATCATTTTATCATTCACATCCTTGGCAGCTAATTTTTTACTAGCCTATCGCAACCCTTTCTCACAAGCCTCATGGATATGGCCAATCAACTAGAAATTTACTATGTCATGGGTGTGCATATCAAAAAATTTACAATACATCAACACCTTCATTTGTGTGGTGCATTGTAAAAATGGGTAGTCTCATACATCATGGTTTTTATGACTTATCTTGCAAGCCGAGAGTAGCATACGCACACTATTACATAGATAGCTATCCTTTTTGTGCCCCTCTATGTTAAAATCTATGCACCATAGTCCACTACGTGTATCATGTGATGAGTTAGCAGATAACTTCTCTAGCTGAGAATCCATAGCTACAATCTGAGCTTCAAGGAACGAAATTAATATAATATCTATGCTCCCAAGTACTTCTTCATGTAGTGACGCTTCCAAAGCCTCACATGGGTTGGTGAACGTCTTGTGTGATAATGCCCTTCGAAAATGTGTCAACAATCCTCCTAGAAACCATTACGCATGTTGACTATGATGAATGTCATAAGAAATCTTAGGTAACAAAGTCTTGAAATGTGCATCATACTCCGTAACACTTTCAACCAAGTTATGATTAATTTCTTTTAGTGTGCTTATGCTCTGCTGCTAAAATTTAGCTATGTGGAATTCATCCAAGAAAGTGACATGCAATGCATCATATTCCACTATTATCTTGTGTGGATTATACTTCTTATACCAACTATGCGTGTGACCTTGAAGTGTGGTAGAAAATTGACTATCTTTTCTTTCTAGGGCTATTATTCCCTTAGCCCTATATAAAAGTTCACACTTGTGCACGTGCTTTGCTGCATCCTCCACGCCTCGATACATTGGAAAATAAAGGGACATCTCAAAGAATATCTGAGGAGGTTACTGTGGTGATTAGTTACTCCCTTTTCCCAGATTGCTTGGTGGTGGGTTTGATCCAGACATCAAACCTCCACTAGGGTTACCTTCGCTTAGGGGAGGTCCAGATCCTCCTGAGTGTCCTATTGTTAGAACCAATTGTGGTCCTGATTAAGAACTATTTTGCATAGCCATTATGGAACTATATTACACACCAATCATTTTCCGTAATATTCCTCTAATAGGATTACTTACACTAAGTTGGGTGTCAATGTTTATTCCTAAAACACTTTGTTGTATGGATGTAGAAGCTTGTTACGCTACCATATGTTCTACCTTTATCTGTTGTGCCTCATGTGTTGATACTAAAACGTGCATGCATGTATTTCCAACCCAATGTGGTGATCCTCAGTTACCTTCTTTGTCACCGTCACTATGATGATCCTCTATGAAAACTTCTAAATCCCAAACACAAAGTGCAAGGGCTAGAAATCCATGGTGGGTCAAATGCATGCCAACAGTTCTTACTCTCTCATTATACGCACTTTCATTAGATGTCAAAGGGGTCCTTCTACTACACTTTCCCAATATCTGAGGGACATGGTCCTTCGATCCCTTACCTTTTGTAGGGTTCTCATCACTTCCACCCAACCACATTCCTCTCATTCTTAGTGCCTCTTCAACTTCCCTCTCTCATGCATCATTATATATACAAATTCTCTCTCTTCTCTCTCTCTCTGTCTCTCTCTCTTCCACTTAGATTGATGTCATCCTTACCAAACATTTTCTTTCCCCTGCATGCGGTGGGGATTTATCCTGCCATTGGTAATTTCTCCATCCCTATATTAATCATTAGGATCTTCATTATTTGTGGTAGTGTGTGCTAGTATGATCCTCTTCGCTCACGTAAAAATTGGAACTCTTCTTCTTCCATGCACGAGTACATTAAAATTGTGTATTCCAAGGTGTAATTCCACAGCACACCTTCCCACAAATGGTTTACCACACACGTCCATTATTCATCAAAATCGTAAATTTCTTGATACATATATTGACTCCAAACTTACTCCATTCTGATTCGGGTACCCCTATTATGTGCGTAAGATGCTAACCATTCGTATAAATCTACTAGGAAGAAATTGAAAAATGTCTCATATAATTAATGATATAAATTATCTTCCACCCATTTACATGCATTAAAAACTAATCTAATGTTATATCTCTAAGAAAAGTCATCTTGGTCATCATTTACCCAATGTTTAATATTCTCCAATGACATTTGTTACACCATGCACACACCACATCTTAACAAGTAGAATGAAAAGAGGTCCCGACAATGGAACCAAAATGTAGCCATTCTATTTACCAACACCTAGTTGGGCACACTAACACATCACTCAGAATAATGTCCAAGTGCTCACTTAAAGCATGTGCAACCCACCAAGTCCCTATATTCGGCATCAATATGTGCACCTCATACGGATTGACTCACTCATACATGCATTATCCATCCATACGAATCTCTTACAATAGGTTTAACATACATATTTATACTCGATGGGAACTTGTCATTCATTGTTTACATGCCTTAGTACTAATAATAGACCACCTAATTATAGACTGCATGATTATGATTTAACCTCTAGCTCATGCTATAAATAGCTTGATCATATCCACACCTGTGTCCTATAATTATACATGTGTGCTTTATTCAACTTGCATGTGCTTTATCAACATGTATGTGCCTTATCCAATTTGGGCCTATTTCTGGGATTGCCTTAATATTCACGCTAACTCTATTTTTTCCTATTTTTAGTCTATCCACAAATCCAGCTAACTACTAAAATTTGTATTTGTGTGTGGACCTTCATGCCTTGATGTCTCTCCATCTTCCACACACACATGTATTACTTTATTTTCATCGTGCGTACTCCCATGCATTCTCTCCGGACCTCTTAGTATATTTATAAGGTTCATGCACACACTCTTGCACATAGACATCATCCTTCTCACATGTGGCTTATACTTAGCAACTTTCTCATTCGATCAAAATAGTTTTTCATGAGTTTCAAGCACGATTGGAAGCCATGAAGGTCTTAACGAAGGTATAACTATGAAATATTTCAAAGCCACACCAGTCTTCAAACTAGAGATCCAACCACCCCAACTGCCATAAATTAATGAAGCATGACATTATTCTTTGTAGAATGATGGCATATAATAGAATCAAAGGGTCATGATGTGGTTTTTGGCTTTCATTTAATGTCACCCATGCCCATACTATAAGAAACAGCTACAAGAAATCATGACACCCATATTCATCTAACACACTTTCAGGGGACAAATTCAAATTTAGAAGTCCTTTCTTCTCTCTCCCCTCTATTTATCATTTCCAAAAAATTTATAAATGTGAGTGCTTGTGCACTCTACAAAGGATATTCTCCCTTTTATTCCTTAGCAAATTTTCAAGCTCTTCCTTGTGAAACTCAAAAAAAATATGAATTTGACCTCTGTAACTCGTAAATGGATATTTTCTTGCCTAGGTTTTGTGTGGAAGATGTAAAACATTGAAATTCAAGTGTGGTTTATTTATTTCCTTAAAATTCTCTACATTTGGTGTGAATTTTCTTCCCTCTTATGTATTTCATATTATTTTACTTGTTTACATTGGAATTACATGCATCCTCATAGTCCCATCTCATGAACTTACATTTGTGTCACCTAGAATTGGGAAATTCCCACTTTCTATCTAGTGTTATCACCATAATTTTAGCTTGGTTTTTCTTTTTTCTTTTCCTCTCCCTCTCTCTCCCTGGCCCCTTGGAAGTGTTAGAGTAGGATTAGTTTTAGGATTATTTTTAGTACTGAAGAGCGTCGTTGATACTCATACTTTAATTATATTATATTTTTCAGTCTAGGGCGGTGTCCATGGCTTTTTGAAACAAAGGGAACAAACAGAATTGTTCTCACACATGTACTTAATAACGGAATTGACTAAATAATAACTAACTGCGATAATTATGAAATGAAATGCATTGAAAGCAAAAAGAGTATTAAAGACATAATGTTAAAGTTATAAAAAACAATTCAAAGTTGGAATCTCAAATAAATGTGTGATAAAAAGGAAACAACAATAAAATATCCCTTCTCATTGGGGAGGAGTGGCCCTTGGTCCTTCCCTTTGATCAGGTTCAATGTTGAAAGTCACACAAAAAAGTTTGCCTCTGAATCTATAATTTTATTGAATTGAAAGAGTTTTCTTTTACAATGATAAACTAATTGAACCGAACTTGAATCTTAATAAATTATCTCTCTTATACAAGAGTAGTCCTAGTTCCTTTAGGAGAGAAATAGTTTATTTACAATTAATATCATCTATCTAACTAAATGTTGACTAAAAAATGACTAACTTTTTTAAGAATTACAGTTATGGAAGGATTATTCTATGCAATTCTTGTAACTGCAAAGGAGGTAAGAAATTGGATCCTTTCAGGGAGTGAATTGGCACTAGAAGATACTGTAGATCTTTGATTGCTTTCAGATAATCGTGTTGATTATAAGTCCATAAGTGTATGTCTTCATCACATTTCCAAGGAACTGGAATTAAACTAGGAGTGACTGTACCTCATAATCTTTATGCAAGTGGGTTGAGGTGGTGGCACATGTTTCATGCTCATATCATTATGCTGCTAGTTGTATCAACCTATAGTTTAGCTATCAAAGCTATTTCTTTCCTCTGCACAAGTTCCTTTTTTAAAGGAAATATGAATTGATGATCTAGATGAGTCCTGCACTCCACGACGAGTCCTAAGATAATGAACAGGAGACTCCTATGCTATAAGATGATTCATGCCCAAGTACACCAATGATTCATACTCTAGCTTGCAATTAACTTCTTGGATGAATCAACATATGCTTTTCCAAATATATTGTTAATACTCATAAAAGAGTTCATTTTATCCATATTTGAAGAAAAAATAACAAGATAAAGATAATAAGAATATGCACAACATTTCCTTCCAAAATATAACAAAGTATTAATTATAAACAACCAATATTATACATCATGTAAAATGACACTAAGGTAACACAGGGTTTCACATAGGTTTATACATGACAAAATAGGGATTCATCATCCCCCAAGACTTAATAATTAGCAGGTCCTCTTACTACCTATTCAATTGTTCCAAAATACTTGAACAATTATACTCATTGGCAAATGTTTGTCATGTTTCATCTAATCTAGTATTAAAGAACCCAAAGAAATCAATAATTGTCTTCCTCCAAGTTTTGTAACTTCCCTTTGGTTGATCATATGTAGAATCCCAATGTGGTACTAGTGCAATGACCAATGGAGGCCTATACGGCATCCCAATCCAATTTTCCTGCAGCTCTAGAATTATTTTACAAAGGTCTTTGGCCCTTTTGAGTGACCATCGGAGGTTGGTGGGTGAAACTGCCTCCTTTTTCTTAAAATGTTCTGAAGGAATTTGATACCATTCTTTACAGATGAGGAAATTTACATTGAACATGGGATTACTTTCTCCCTAAAATTTCTAACACAAGTTCTCAAGATATCTCTATATCAGTCCACTAATCGTACATAGTATACTTGAGACTGAAATCTGTTGAAGAATCGAATGGGGACTGGAATAACATGCCTCATTAAGAGGCCTATATTAGAATCTGATTAAACAAATGTTACCCTCTATTCCCTCCATTTTGACTAGTGATTTAGATTAGAGATAAATACTCTTAGTTGTACTTCACCCACAAAGAAATTTATGGGGATTTCAATCTGCTTAGGAAGAAGACATTTATGAACATAAAATTTAGAGATGAGTTTATTTTTAACATCACTTCTTGATGCATAAGAACCAAAAAAATTCTTGTCATCATCAAACTCAATGTCTAACATAGCTCGAGCTCTAGAGATCTACCATTTTAGAAATTGTTCTTTCAAAAATAATGTAAAAAAATGGAAGGGGGCCTACATGAAAGAACTTGATCATATAACCAAGAAACAGCAAGAACATTCTCTTTGAGAAGTTTATTTTCTTCCTTCAAAGCCTTATTCTCATCAGCAACTACTATTAGCCTATAAAATTCTTCCATCCATTTAATCATTCCCTTCAAGATAATAATTTGGGGGAAAACAAATTTTGTTTGAGTTGTTTTCTCTTCAGTGACCATAAGCTTTGTTTCCTACCTATTTTATTGCATAATTACAAGGGATGCATTCAAATCATCTTTTTTTACCTAAAGAGAGTTAATTTGGTGTTCTCTTTCTTCCAAGGCATGTTAGAGTTGAAGATTTGCCTCCTCTTGCTATTTTACATTCTATTGTAATTGTTGGATCTTCTTATTTTTATCAGCCTACGGTTGTGAGAAAATGGTATCATTGGCCTCAAGAAGAAATTGGAGATGTGTAATTCTTTCCTAAGCTATTTGTATCTCAAACTGAATTTTAGACAGGGATAATACTTATGGTAAAATTGTATCAAAATTAGGGGATAACTAGGTTCTCCTATCACCATAGGTTGCCTTTATCTGCACAATGGTTGGAGTGTTCTCAACTTCTTTCTCATCAATAGGGACATAGGGTGATATATATGGATGAGGGATGCATGTGATGTCTTGAGTAGGGTTTGCATAATGGTCGTTGCTTCCTGTTCTTCATGAGAAGGAATAGTTTCAGTTGGTGTTTCATTGAGGGCTTAAGCATGCCTAGAGGTCCTAATATGATTCTTAGGTATTTTTGAAATAGAGGGATTTTTATCTAGGAATAAACTAGACTTTGGGGAACACTTATTTTGGCATTTTATCCATTTCTTAGGGTCGTGCCTCTTCCTTAAAAAATGGTGTTTGCAAATCAAATGAATTAGGCCTTGGAATTTTAGGTAGGAGGCCCCCCAATGGAATTTTTTACTGGCCAAATCAATAGAATCATAGTAAAACTGAGGAAAATTTATTGTGTACTTGGGTTTTGTTTGGCCATGGAAAAGGTGTATCAAGATTCTCAACACCAAGCCTAAAATGATCTCATATTATCCTTTGTAGGTGAAATATTTAACTACCCATTTAGAAACTCCCGCCCACAGATTAGAAAGAGTATTTATTTTTATACCTTTTTCTTTCTCCTTGTTATCTACCACCAATTCCAATTTTTCTTTTTACCAACTAAAATCCTTTTAATAAGCTCAACATATAATGTCCTATCACTGAATGCTTGACCTTCTTCAGGTATACCAGAAAGATGAGTAATTACAGTGGGTATAAATGATATTTTCTTACCTTTCACAATGTAACATCCTTATTCTATGTTCTTAGTGAAATATTCTTTCATTTTAGTGTTGAATTCCTCATAAGAAAGCAACAAGTCCAACCATACCGCTCTTTCAAATATTTCTACTGACTCTGCATTAGCTAACAATTCTACTAAATTGGTTGGTTTTTGCCTTAGTATTGGTCCTATGACTGATAAGTGAAAAATATAGAGGCACAAGACTTGAATGAAAATGTTTGCAGGGACGGAAGTAGGCACAAAAATGGAATGGGTAGTAATGCAAGAGTGTTAAACTAGAATTTGGAAAGTGACAAGGGAGGATAAATGGTTACAAATAAAACAACTGAATTGGGAAAGGTTTGATCAATACCCAAGGTGATAATGATAGTTATTGGGTACATGTGGCGGTTAATGTGGAGAGGGATGGCAGATTTTGTGGGGATATGTGAAACATGGGAATGCATTGGAAATGGAGAAAGTAATCAATGTACACAAATGTAATAATTAACAGTTCATAAATTTTAAAAATTTAATATTTATGAGGGAAACATTACACATACCTTATTAAATTTACTTGTCACATCATCAATCGCCATCTTCTTGTTGATTTGATCCTCCATATTCATGTTTTCCTTCATTTATTTCTTGCAAGATTCAGAGGTGGTGGCCGCCATTTCTAATTTTCGGTCACCTGAATTTACTATAATTTTTTCCCTTTTTTTCTTTTTTTAGAGATAGTGGTTTTCATTTCTAGTTTTCAGCCAAATCCTCAAAGGATGATGACTTCCATTTCTATTTTTCAGTAATCTTCTCTTTATTTATTTTTATCAAAATGACTTAGTTCCTAGTTGTGTTGGACAGACAGACTTTGTCCAACCAACTCACAGCTAAATATTTATGGAGTTCCTTTTAAAATTCTTCTCTGGATGTCAGTTTATGGTACAACCTCATTCTATGCCCATTAACCAACATTACTTTCTTCTCACCATCAATTGACATCATTTGGACTATCCCATTGTTGAATACTTTCTCAATTTGGTATGGTCCCATCCACCTTGTCTATAACTTCCCTTTGAAATATTTTTATTTTGAATAGAATAATAGAGCCCAATCCCCTTCTTGGAATTTTATTGGTTTTATGTGTTTGTTATACCACACCTACCTCTGATGTTGAATGATTTTAGTTTGATGCAGTTCTTGAAGTCTCATTTCATCCAGCTCATTTAGTTGAACAATCATTGCTTTTTGTGCCTCAAATAATTCAATTCCCACCTCGGTAGTTGTTCTCAAGGTTTGAATTTAAAATTCTATCTAAAGAATGGGCTTCTTCCCATACACTAACTCATAAGGATTAAATCCTATGGTTTTTTTCCAAGTATTATTGTAGGCCCATACTGCTTCAGGTAGTTTTTGAACCCAATTTTTCCTTGAGATATTCACTATTTTGTTAGGATATTTTCCAACTCTCTATTAGCAACCTCTACTTGACATTTTTATTGTGGTTGGTATAGCGATGAATTATTGTTCTTTAGTTGGTATGTTGCCACAAAGGAACTGATTACTCCTTACATGAACTGTGGTCCTTGATCTAATACAATGGATCTTGGTGCTCCAAGTATCTCAAATATATTATCATATAAGAAATTAGAAACTTTATCATCTCTTTCATATTGTAGTGCCTGCACTTCAGCCCATTTGGTGACATAATTAGTAAAAACTTGGATGTAATCCTTCCCTTGAGAGGTTGGGTCAATTGGTCCAATGAAACTTAATCCCCACTTCTCAAATGGTTCCAAGAAAACTTGAGGTTGGAGTGGCATTTTAGATATAAATTTTGGTTTCCCCATCCTTTGGCATTGATCACATCTCCATACATACTTTTTGACATCTTTAAACAAGGAAAGACAATAATAACCTGCTCCTAGAACTTTGTGAATGGTGCTTTGAACTGAATAATCCCCTCCCAATGGCTCATCATGACATGCTCTAAGTATGTCAACTTCTTGAGCTTTAGCTACACACCTGCGTAAAACATGGCCAGGTCCACATTTGAAAATAATTCCATTTAACCATGTATACATCACACTCTGTTTAATTAATTATTTTATTTGCTTTTGTGTGAGAAATTTTGGGAACTTCTTTGTAGCTAAGTAATTATCCATATCTACATACCAAGGAGAGGTAGTGGAAATTGTAAATAGATTTTCATCTGGGAATTCATAATTAACCTACTCTTCATCTTTTGAATTGGTAAGTCTTGAAAGAAAATCAACTACCAAATTGGATTTCCCTAGCTTGTCAACGATTTTAATGTCAAATTCCTGCATCAACAACCACCTTACAATCCTACCATGGAGTAAAGGATTGTTTATTAGATATTTGATAGCAGAGTGGTCAATGTGAACAATCACTTCATATCCTGTGATATAATGGATAAAATTGTTAATTGCATATATAACTGCAAGGATTTACTTCTCCGTTGTGGTGTAATTTCATTCAATAGGGGAGAGGTTTTTATTGATGTAGTAAATAGCATGTATAGGCTCTCCTTCCTCTTGTTGTCCAATAACATCCCCTACTACTTCGTGCGAAGCATCTATTTGTATATAGAAGGGAAGCTTCCAATTCATACCTCTTAGGACTGGTGTGTTTATTAATTTATCTTTGATAGCATAAAATGTTTGTTGGCATGCTTTTGTCCATTCAAATTATTAATATTTTGTTAGAAGAGAAAATAATGGAGAATTCATCTTGTTAAAGTCTCAAATAAATCTTTTATAGTAATTGATGTGGCCAAGAAAGCTTCTTACCTCTATTTGGTTTACAGGAGATGGAATCTTCACAATGATACTGACCTTGTCAAGGTCCACCTTAATCCCTTCAGCTGAAGCGTGATGGCCTAAGATAATACCTTATTCCATCATAAATATACATTTTTCATGGTTCAAGGATAACTTATGTTTTTCACACCAATCAAGGAATTTGTCTAGATTTTCAAATGCCTCTTGGAATTTCACTCCATAAATTGTGAAATCATCCATATAAATCTCTACACATTCATGGGTGAGATCAGAAAATATTGCCAACATAGCCCTTTGAAAAGTGGCAGGAGCATTACATAGACCAAAAGGTAACACCCTATAAGTAAATGTTCCCTGTGGGTAGGTGAAAGTTGTTTTGTCTTGATCCTTGGGTGTCACTATTATTTGATTATAACTAGTGAACCCATTAAGGAATTAAAATTACCTTTTTCCAGATAGATTTTCTAAGACTTGATCAATAAAAGGTAATGGAAAATAATCCCCATGAGTTTCCTTGTTTAATTCCTTGTAATCCACACAAACTCTGTATTTCTCATTCTTTTTAGGAACTATGAATAATGGAGAAACCCACTGATTGTGTAATATTGGATAAATGAATCCTCCCTTCATAAGTTTTTCAATCTCAGTTTTCACTATGTCTCTTAAAGTAGGGTTTATCCTTATTTGGGGTTTCCTGACTGGTTTGGAATCAGTGGTGTAGATATGGTGTGTGCAAATATTGGGATGAATACCCTTCATGTCATTATATTAACAACAAAAATCTTGAGGGTGAGAGCTTAAAATTTCAAATAGGGTATTCTCTTCATGACTTATCAGCCAACTATTAACTATCAATGTCTTCCCTAGGAAAATAGGTAACTATTTGGTACATAGATGAAGAGAATATACAACAAGATACTCTCTCAATAATGCATTCAATGAACACCTATGGAGAAGTAATATTTGAACAATAATGATGTTTTGAAAGATTGATTTAGTTAGATCTATATTCCACGCAAAATGATAGATGATAGGTTGGTTTTTTTCATCCATAAAATCATCTATTGTTTCAATTAGTTATAGCGCATGACTTGAAATAAACCTAGCACGGGACTCGGGCACATGACTTATATCATGTCCAGCACAGGGATCATGTTCATCAAAATAAATTTGATCTAAGTGTTCCTGAATTATGACCACAACCATAGAAGAGATGATGGCATCTGAATCATTTGAATTGTCCTTACACCATTGTTATCATCTATAGTAAATGGTTTTACAACAGAGTATATTTATAATTTTTTAGAATCTTGTCCATTTGTAATCACCATATTTCCTATCTTGTAATCAATGAGGGTGGTAGTTGTGGCTAACCAAGGATGTCCTAGGATTATAGGTTATCCAATATTTCTGTTCTTCATTTTGATGATCATAAAGTCTACTAAATAGTCCCAGGATTTAATAGTGATGGTGACATCCTCTATAATTCCCTTTGGCTTATTTACAAACTGATCTACCATATATAAGGCTATGGAGGTTAACTATGGTTCATGTAGTGATAGTGTGGATAGAGTATTTTTGGTCATAACATTGATAACAAATCCTAGGTCAATTAGGATGTTAGGAATCAGGACATATCATATGTAAACTATAATTATAGGACTTCTAAGGTCTCCATATTTAGAAGGGGTCATATTCCCTTCCAAAATACTAGCAAGTTTCCCATCAACATGGATGGGTTTAGGTTGGTTCTTTCTTCTTCATGGAGTCTTAAAAAATTTCTCTTTGATAGTTTTGTTTAATTCAGGAATTTCCTTAAAAGCTTGCAATAGGGGAATGCCAATACTCAATTTCTTTAGTCCCTGAATTAATTCTTACTCTGGTTGTTCAAGAACTACAGTGTTGTGTTTTTCTGGGAGTTTGGATGGAAAAGGAACGTCAACATTTGGTTGAGGAGTTTCCTCAACAACAAGACTAAGTTGTGTTTCTGTTGGCTTTTCTATATCTTCAGGTATTTCTTCTATCACAAGGGATGAAGGTTTTGAGGTAACCTTCCTTGAGGGTAGCAAGATATTCCTACAATCCACATAATTGACTGTGGGATTCTTATCTAATTCCACAGTGTACATTTGGTTACCCTACCTCATATTTTTAGGATTTTCTATAGTTTGTGCTAGTATCTATGGTTGGGCAGGTTGATCATATGGGTAAACATTTGTAGGTCCAGTCAGTAAATCTTGTTGACCTTTGGATTTTCTTTGATTATAATACTACTTCCTAGATCCTTGAGGTATATTCCATTGTTGTTAGTACTGAGGATTAAACTGTTGAAACAGTGGAATGTTTGGATGTGGAGCCCAAGGTTGTTGATAATAATTTAGTGGGGCATTCCACTGTGGGATCCACTCCTGTGGAGATTTTTTATCCCAAGTTTGGGGATATGTCCATGGTGTATTCGATTGATTTGAGACCCATTATGACTTTGGCATGTGGGACTGATTTTGGTTGGACTGAAAATTTTCCTCCTTACCTCTAAGCCATATAATTTAACTCAGATTCATCTTATGTTTTCAGTTTCAAATGGTTCTTTAGCAAGGGAAGAAACCCACATTATTCTGTGGCATGCTTGAGTTCACAAAGAAGACAAATGTCTATCTTGTCTAAGAGGCGGTCCTTAAGTCCATGTTTGTCTCTACATCTTGGGTAGTAGATGAACAAAGGATTTGTATTTCTGGATTTCTCCCTATCCATAGTTGTAGCCAAATGTACACAATCAGATTTGTAATATCTTCCCTTAGTTTGGATAGATCACCACTGACCATTTTTCCTTTTTGTTTAAAAAAATTTGGGTGATTTTGGGAGTAATTCCTACATAGGTCAATGATTTTTTGTAAATTCTAGTTTTTTCATGTCTCCCTTTCCCATAAGATTGAAGGCTTCGTGTGTGTCTTCATCCAACCCTTTTGGTGGACAATTAAGTGGACATAAAAACCCAAAATTTAGGTACCACACTCACGGTTTCTAAACCATGCTTGCGTAATTGTTTTTATAGGTTTGGTGATTTCTGAACCTAAAACCGTGACCGCGGTCCTTTGAGACAAAAAAAACAGACCCGTGACTCCTCATTTTCCCCCATTTTTCATTTCCAACTGCAATTTCTCCTAGACCTTTGGCACTCGTGCTTTGAATACCCCCTAAAATTACTCTTCAAACTTCTATATTGCGATAGTTTCAAAAATGCCGCCAAGACAAAGAGGTAAGCCCTTGATTTTGATCATTTTGTTTGCATTTTAGGTTATTTTTTGTGATTTTCATGGGTTTTTGAATGTTTTGTTTATGTATACAATTTGTTTGTTTTTTCAGTTGCTCAACAAGCTCATAATCCTGGAAACCATCAAAATATTCCTCAAAACGTTCCAAAAATCCTCAAAACCCTCCAAACATTCCACAACACCCTCCTCCAAACATAGATCTGCCTCATGTGGCTCCTTTTGTCCCCATAGAACCAATAGGAACACAAGCTGATATCATTGGAAGAATCCAACAAAATAAAATTGTCATTGAGAACCTTATTCAGACTATAAGACAAAATCATGCCACAAATCCATCCCGCATGACTTTAGCCAACACATTGCAAACATTGATTGGCGAAGTTGACTCCGTAACCAACCAAATAGATAGATGGAATACCTTTAGAGGTGATTGTAGGCAGTGGTATGTAGATAAATTATCCCATGCGGCTGTAAAAGACAATTTTTTTTGGAAAAGACTGCATTTGTGCATTATTTATTGACCCAAGAACCAATGCCCCCCGCAGTTACTTGCAAACGGTTCCCAATCCATTGGTGCCATGATGACCGAATCAAGAACAATTTTTGGGACTGATGGTGGATGGTTTTTGATTATCCACCATGCAACAACAATGAGGTTCCTCTCTATTTTTTGAAGAAATTATATTGCGAGTTCATGCTTAATGAGGTCCCAAATTATTTTGACTTTTTTGATTTTTATGGGAGAGGTGGTGGCTCTGCACAGAGTAGACCTGGTGCATGCGTAGGTCAACCAAGGATCCCCCATGCCCCAAAACCCCCACTGCCTTCAGTTATCCCTCCTACAGTGAAGGAGGTTGTGGAGATTGACACACTACATGCATTGAGGGAGCTCACTGACACTCTGACCCAGCATAGTGAGCAGATTGCATCTGGTGATGTTGGTGGAGGTGCCAATTCTAGTGCACCACACCACTATGGATCATGTGGTGTCATATGCACTGTAGGGAGACATCATTTTCTGGATCACATGATTTATTTTCTCTAGATGAGATGATGGCGGATGTTTTTGGAACTGGTGCAAAGGATCTTGGTCTTTCACAGGTAAATGTCAAATAAATATTTAATAAATATATATACAATAGTTTAATTCATGTTTGAGATTTTAATATATATGTATTTCATTGTACGTTATGTACATACATGTAAAAACTAATTTTTTATTTTATTTTAAATAGCAAGAGCCGGTGAAGGAAACATCTGGCGTCAACATGCTAGCTACTGCAGTTGGGCATGTTACAAACGTAAGTTTCAAGTTGTACTTAAATTTCAAATTTCATTTGATTGTGCACTTTTATTATTATAATGTTTCACCTATACATGTACATATTAATATATGTTTGTCTTTTATACGCAGGAGCCTAGAGGGTCATCATCTGCTCTGGGAACTAAGGCTACTGGCATGCCTCACGTGACTTTTATGCAGGTTAGTTTCTCTTTACACTTTGTTTCTAATTGTGGAAGTTCACGTGGATTATGCTTTGGCTCTGTTATGTGGCAGTCATGTAGATTAATATTGATTTGTACATGTTTTTTGTATAGCTTATGACTGCCAGAGAGACTCCTCCATATATGCAGACTATGGAGGCTACTGTAGATACTGCCATAGCATCTACAGATCCACTAACTGAGGTACAATTTTTCAAATTTGTTAAATTTATTTAGGAATTATTTCTTATTACTTAAATCTACAATATCAAATTTTGTACATGAAATATTTAATTTGAAATTTAATTATTTGTATGTAGCTTACCTCTCGTGAGTCTATTGTTGTCCCTGCCACACATCAACGACAAATTGATAGGGATTATGACATTGCGGTAAGATTTCACATGCATTTTAATTAAATTCTAAGTTTCTAAATTTTGAATGTATTTTAAAAAATTGGGTGTTAAAAACTTGTTGTTTATGAATGTGCAGGTTAGGTTAGGCCGCCTTAGAGACCTAGGACCACAAGATGAAATCCGTAGTGGCATCTCCCTCCACTACATCCCCAGGTCATGGACATGCTACTTCTAGCAGGGTGAAGAGAGGGAAGATGTTTCATGATTAGATTCATAGGACGTGGATGTACATAGATATATATATGGGCCAGCTGGTCCTAGTTCATGATTCTTCATAGGACATTGTATATATAGCCTTATGCGACCGCATGTGGTCCTATATGTATGACACACTTAGTTCGAGATGTACACATGTTATGAACTTATATTTTTAGAGACGTGTATTTAGCACACTTAGTTTGATACATTATATATCCATGTGTTGGTTTTCATAACGATATTACTTCTATGTTTGATTTGAATTCATTGCACATGATATCCTTCTATGTATGTATATTCTATGTATATTAGTTCTATATGTATGTTTGATTTAAAATTAAAAACTATGGTGCAACATATATGAATATAACGTTACTATGGTGCAACATTGCATGGTACAATTGTTAAGAAATTAAGGGAAGCATGTGTATTCCTCCATCAACATGGGCAACTTATCATTTTCCTCTTAAGTCATGAAAAATATTTCATACCTTGAATCTTGAAATAAGATGTCTTCCCTTGGGTCATTTGGTTTTTGAACTGTGTATTTAATTTTATTTATCAGAAGGATATTATTCATTTTACCATTGATGAGTATGGTGGTGTATGACCAATCCATCTTTATATCCCCACCAATATCGTGATAGAAACTTTGGCTCAACAATATACCATACGTAGCTAGCATGTCTTCCACAAGTATTTCCATCTTGATTTTCTTGTCAGGGAAGTCTGCAAATTCTACTTGAGAATCTTTCACCTGGCCAAAAAGAGGTAATTATTTTGTTTTCATGTAGTAACAATGGCCAATAGCAGGGCTGAGAGTAATACCAATAGAGTTAGCAAATTTTATAAGCATGACATTGTCAGAGGCGTCGGAGTCAATAATGCAATTATTCAATTTATAGGTCCATTGACCAACAAGGAAAGATAGAAAGGTTCTTATTTCCTAGAAGAGGAGGATTTTAAGGAAAGAAGGTTCTAGGAATGAGTGGTTCTAGGAGTGGGAAGTGATTCTTTAGTGTTGGTAGGATTCTTGGAACATGTATTTTTACTACTTCCTTTGATAAACTAGACGAGTTTATCAAAATGCTTGGGGTGTTTTTTTATGTACTCATATTCAGATATTTGAATTTTATCTTTCTTAAAATGGTCACTGATGTAAAAATATGAGGAAGTGGTAGGCACATTAGGAACTGTGGAATCCTTGACATGAGTAGGATTTTCATTCTTAGGAATAATTGAAATAGAAATCGATTTGACAAGAGGAGGTGCAAGAGACTTACTCAAAGAGGTAGATGGAGTCTTGGCTAAAGTAGTATTAGGATTCTTCTTGGATGACCCCATAGAAGTAGGAAATGATGTTCCTCTTTTTTTTTTTTTTTCTATCGATTCACCATTTGAGGATTAAAGTGTTTTGCTTGGGAAGTAGAAGAAGAGGCTTATTTATTTTTTTATGAGTGGGTGAACACTAAACAAGAGTAACTATTCATATCATCTATGGATTATTCAGGATCTTTGTTGGGTGAGTATTCACAATAACCAATAATTGCATAACCATCTTCTTCTTCTCTTTCAATTTCTGATTCAACAATTTCTTGAAAAAGTTGTAATTGTTGAAAAAGTTAAAAAAGTTGTAATTGTTGAAAAAGTTGAAAAAGTTGTTGAAAACGGAATGATTTTGTTGAAGAGGAACCTGTTTCAAAGGAGAAGAATCTACAACTTTCTTCTTTTTCTTGTTCTTGTTCTTTTTCTTCTTTTTCTATTTCTGAGAAGAATATGTGACTTTTTCAGTAATTACAACTTTTTCAACAATTATGACTTCATGACACCTAAGGATGCCTTGTTCAATCCTACACCTTAGTGTAGGGACCCTCTGCAATAGCATATCTTATTTTTTTCCTTCTCCAATTGGTGCTCTCGTTGCCCTATTGTTTGCAAACGCACCAAATAGTGTAGTTTGAGACAATGTAAGGCTGTCAAATGGTATATTTTACAAATGGTGGGTCATGGCACTAAACCAACTATGTTGACACATCCAGGTGACCAGGTGACCAGGTGAACACTAGAGGAGGCATCGTTTTGGTGTGCGACAACGTCGTTGCTTCTAGGCTACTTCGTTCGGGCATAGTCCCTTAAGAGCCCTGAGACCAAAAAATCATTCAACTTCGACAGGTGACTACGTAGACTCCGTGGCACCTAAGGATGTCTTGTTTGATCCTACACCTTAGCGTAGGGACCCTCTACAATATCCTGTCTCAGGTTTTTCCTTCTCCAATCGGTGCTCTCGCTGCCCTATTGTTTGCAAACGCCCCAAATAGTGTAGTTTGAGACAGTGTAAGGATGTCAAATGGTATATTTTGCAAATGGTGGGTCATGGCACCAAACCGACTATGCACTGACACATCTAGGTGGCTAGGTGAATGCTAGAGGAGGCATCATTTTGGTGCACAACAACGTCATTGCTTTCGGGCTACTTCGTTCGGCATAGTCCCTTAAGAGCCCTGAGACCAAAAAATTGTTCAACTTCGACGGGTGACTACACGCACTCCGTGGCACCTAAGGATGTCTCGTTCAATCCTACACCTCAGTGTAGGGACCCTCTACAATAGCCTGTCTTGGTTTTTTCCTTCTCCAATCAGTGCTCTCGTTGCCCTATTGTTTGCAAACGCCCCAAATAGTGTAGTTTGAGACAGTGTAAGGATGTCAAATGGTATATTTTGCAAACGGTGGGTCGTGGCACCAAAAACTGACTATGCAAAACATGTCTGGGTGGCTAGGTGAACACTAGAGGAGGCATAATTTTGGTGTGCGACAACGTCGTTGCTTTTGGGCTACCTCGTTCGGGCGTAGTCCCTTAAGAGCCCTGAGACCAAAAAATCATTCAACTTCGACAAGTGACTACGTGCACTCCATGGCACCTAAGGATGTCTCATTTGATCCTACACCTTGATGTAGGGACCCTCTACAATATCTTGTCTTGGTTTTTTCCTTCTCCAATCGGTGCTCTCGCTGCCCTATTGTTTGCAAACGCGCCAAATAGTGTAGTTTGAGACAATGTAAGGATGTCAAACGGTATATTTTGCAAACGGTGGGTCATGGCACTGAACCAACTATGCCAACACATCTAGGTGGCTAGGTGAATGCTAGAGGAGGCATCGTTTTGGTGTGTGACAACGTCATTGCTTCCGGGCTACCTCGTTTGGGTGTAGTCCCTTAAGAGCCCTGAGACCAAAAAATCATTCAACTTCGACGGGTGACTACGCAGACTCCGTGGCACCTAAGGACATCTTGTTTGATCCTACACCTTGGTGTAGGGACCCTCTACAATATCCTGTCTTGGTTTTTTCCTTCTCCAATCGGTGCTCTCACTGCCCTATTGTTTGCAAACACACCAAATAGTGTAGTTTGAGACAGTGTAAGGATGTCAAACGGTATATTTTTGCAAACGGTGGGTCATGGCACCAAATGACTACATGTCAAAATGTCCAGGTGGCTAGGTGAATGCTAGAGGAGGCATCATTTTGGTGTGTGACAACTTCGTTGCTTCCGGGCTACCTCGTTCGGGCGTAGTCCCTTAAGAGCCCTGAGACCAAAAAATTGTTCAACTTTGACGGGTGACTACGCAGACTCCGTGGCACCTAAGGATGTCTCATTTGATCCTACACCTCAGCGTAGGGACCCTCTACAATATCCTGTCTCAGTTTTTTCCTTCTCCAATCGGTGCTCTCGCTGCCCTATTGTTTGCAAACACCCCAAATAGTGTAGTTTGAGACAGTGTAAGGATGTCAAACGGTATATTTTGCAAATGGTGGGTCGTGGCACCAAACTGACTGCACCAACATGTCTGGGTGGCTAGGTGAATGCTAGAGGAGGTGTCATTTTAGTGCGTGACAAAATCGTTGCTTCGGGCTACCTCGTTCAGGCGTAGTCCCTTAAGAGCCCTGAGACCAAAAAATCATTCAACTTTGACGGGTGACTACGCACACTCCGTGGCACCTAGAGATGTCTCATTTGATCCTACACCTTGGCATAGGGACCCTCTACAATATCCTGTCTTGGTTTTTTCCTTCTCCAATCGGTGCTCTCGCTGCCCTATTGTTTGCAAACACGCGAAATAGTGTAGTTTGAGACAGTGTAAGGATGTCAAACTGTATATTTTGCAAACGGTGGGTCATGGCACCAAACCACTATGCACTGAAACATATGAGTGGCTAGGTGAATGCTAGAGGAGGCATCATTTTGGTGTGCAACAACGTCGTTGCTTCTAGGCTACCTCGTTCGGGTGTAGTCCCTTAGAGCCCTGAGACCAAAAAATCATTCAACTTCGACGGGTGACTGCACACTCCATGGCACCTAGAGATGTCATGTCTGATCCTACACCTCGATGTAGGGACCCTCTACAATATCCTATCTCAGTTTTTTCCTTCTCCAATCGGTGCTCTCGCTGCCCTATTGTTTGCAAACGTGCAGAATAGTGTAGTTTGAGCCAGTGTAAGGCTGTCAAATGGTATATTTTGCAAACGGTGGGTCATGGCACCAAACCAACTACGCCGACACGTCCAGGTGGCCAGGTGAATGCTAGAGGAGGCATCATTTTGGTGCACGACAACGTCATTGCTTCCGGGCTACCTCATTCAGGCGTAGTCCCTTAAGAGCCCTGAGACCAAAAAATGTTCAACTTCGACAGGTGACTACGCGCACTCCGTGGCACCTAGAGACGTCTCGTCTGATCCTACACCTCAGTGTAGGGACCCTCTACAATATAGCCTGTCTTGGTTTTTTCCTTCTCCAATTAGTGCTCTTGCTGCCCTATTGTTTGCAAACGTGCGGAATAGTGTAGTTTGAGCCAGTGTAAGGTTGTTAAACGGTATATTTTACAAATGGTGGGTCGTGGCACCGAACTGACTATGCCAACATGTCTAGGTGGCTAGGTGAACACTAGAGGAGGTGTCATTTTGGTGCGCAACAACGTCATTGCTTCCGGGCTACCTCGTTCGGGCATAGTCCCTTAAGAGCCCTGAGACCAAAAAATCGTTCAACTTCGACGGGTGGCTACGTGCACTCCGTGGCACCTAGAGATGTCTCATCTGATCCTACACCTCAGTGTAGGGACCCTCTACAATAGCCTGTCTTTGTTTTTTCCTTCTCCAATCGGTGCTCTCGCTGCCCTATTGTTTGCAAACACGCGGAATAGTGTAGTTTGAGCCAGTGTAAGGCTGTCAAATGGTATATTTTGCAAACGGTGGGTCATGGCACCGAACTGACTGTGCTGACATGTCTGGGTGGCAGGTGAATGCTAGAGGAGGCATCATTTTGGTGCACGACAACGTCGTTGCTTCCGGGCTACCTCGTCGGGTGTAGTCCCTTAAGAGCCCTGAGACCAAAAAATCGTTCAACTTCGACGAGTGGCTACGCGCACTCCGTGGCACCTAGAGATGTCTCGTCTAATCCTACACCTCGGTGTAGGGACCCTCTACAATAGCATGTCTCAGTTTTTTCCTTCTCCAATCGGTGCTCTCGTTGCCCTATTGTTTGCAAACACGTGGAATAGTGCAGTTTGAGCCAGTGTAAGGCTGTCAAATGGTATATTTTACAAATGGTGGGTCGTGGCACCGAACCGACTATGCACACGCATAGGGATGGTCTTGTAAACACTTGGGGAGGTGTTGTTTCAATTCTCTAAGCTCCAGGTCCTTCTGGGCTACCTCCTCTGGAGCCAAGAACCCCCTCCACAGGTACATAAATCATTGTTAATTGCTTCTCTTTTCTTGTAAAACAATGAAAGCTTCTCTTAGCTTCGAGAATTTATAATTCTCTACTAACAGTGCCAACCACGTGAAGGTGGAAGCTTTTCTGGCACCACTAACCTGCACATAAAAGTGTTAGTCAAAGAAATTTAAGTTTCAAATCAAAACCATACTAGATATATACAAAATACACAAATTTAATAAAATATATGAACTTAAATTTATCTAACTAACAAATTTATATATACCAAAGAAATTATATATACCAGACATGAGCATTGTAAATTCATTCCAATGAACCATCAGGATCGGATCTACTCTGAATAGCAGACAGGATTGCTTCATGATCTGACTCTCGAACCTTCCAAAGAATCTTGTTATTAGGCCTTCCTCGATATCTATACAGCTGAATATTTGTCGCTAGAACTAGATGCGAATATAAGAGTATTTTCCTGTGTGTCTCAAAGTCTTCAAACACCCAAACAGAGGAGTTTTTTAATGGATACCGTCGAAGCCAAGTTCCAGTAACTACCACTGACCCTGTAGGGTACTCAATATCTTCGCCATCTATAACAGGAGAAGTCAACTTCTTTCTTTCCTCGATGCAACGACATAAGAAATAGTTTGTTCCTTCTTCATTGTCTTCTGTCGCAATAACTGCAAACACATGTCCTACAAAAAAAAGGTTTCAACTCAAATTTAAATTGTACATATTAAAATTTCAATGGACATAACTCAATACAAAAATTATAAATAACCATAAATACCTTGTCGCACCAAAATCAAAATTTCGTCAAAGTCCTTGGATGTTGCAACTTCATCTACAGAAACAAGTCATAATGCTTGTGGAGGTTGATAACTAGGAAGCGGAGTTAGAGGCCTACAAATCCATCCATCCACCCATTCTTGTGAATCACACTCAGCAGTGACAAATTCGATACAAGATGCACAAAAACATGTCAACTTTCTTGTCCATGTGGCCCATGAAGTAGCGTCTGAGCTACAAAATGAGTGCATATCACTAGACCCAGTGAGTGTCATACAATCCTCGTAGTTAGCAATTTGTTGTTCCTCTATCAACCAAAAATATCTGCGAACTGTGGAATTTTCTTGAGAACCTCAGGCCATGTTGTCAATACACCATTCCACTATGCTCTTTGCATCTTTCAATTTAGCACCATCTTTGTACTTCAACTCTTCTCTTGCAAGAGCTCTTTTCACACATGCCCCTGCACCGTCATGCTCTCCTTTTCCATGTCCAGCCTCAGTGAAACTCCAAATATGTTGCACACCCATCTTGATGTGCATCCTGCTCATCCAATAAAACATTCATGCATTCTTAAACTGAGATGTGTAATTATCTGACCATATATAATGTTGTTTGAAGTGGATGTCCCTATCAGACAAGTTTCCATAAAATAACTGGAAACACCCTTGCACAAATTCAGTAGAATGAGTACGATCATCACTGATATAAAAGTGGTACTCTCTTAAAAAAAATTGATCATTCTCTGTACTGTCAGGAGAATGTATAAATGCTATATGCACAAAAATGACAACTTGTACTGAGTTGTAATATTGTGATTGAACCTCCATTTGTGGTTGCAATGTGTAATTCTCTGCAAAATTGACCACTGAAACAATAGTACCAATAGGAAATGTGTCTTTGCATATCTTGAACTGTTCATCCAACCATCGAGCTCTGTGTGTATGCCTAGCATACTCATAAACAATTTCATCCTTAAATTTTCTCATAAATTGAAAAACATACATATGTTCTGTAACTAGCTCACACCGTTTAGACTCTTTTCCATCTTTCAACTGGTATGCAACTGATTTATATTTATCAAACTCAACTAAATTATGTCCTATTGCACCTTCAATTTTCTCATGGATGCAACTTTCCAATTTAGGTAATCCGCCACATGTACCACAACTTCCATCTAAACAATCCTGACTATAAAAAAATTGTCCAACTTCTTTTTCACAAAATATCGTAGGAATGAAATCCCTGGAAGATATTGGTGGAACTTGAACACCACATTTCTGATAACATAGTTTCAGAATGAAAAATAGAACGAATACATAAAAATTTAGCATAATGCATAGCAAATTCAACATGTTGCCTACAACAACAAGTGGTGCGAGCGTGGTTGATTTTCACATAGAATGGTTTTAACATTTCAAAAAAATGTTGACTAATTTTAATTTCCAGATGCTCTTGTTCAAACTTACGAAAAAATTGAGTTTGAGTCATATCTAAGAAATGCTTTGGATGTGGTTCGCGATTAGTAGAACCAACTCTCTGTTTTACAACATCTCTTGTATTAGGTGAAACTCTAGTGTTATCATGCCAAAATTGAATAACAACTTCTCTTATAGCATCAGAATTATATTTTTCCTTACGCGGTGCTCTAGCAGAAAATGCCCAAAAATTGGTGTTATTGAGTGATTGAAGGATATTACGTCTTTCAATTGCTTTCATTAGAGTTTTTTGATTAACTTGCAACATTCGACTTGTTTGCGTAATCAAACGTTGTTTTTTATTGATTCACTTACAACACTAGTAGCAAGTACACGACGCACAATATTACTATCCCTAGTGCGTCTCTTGACACCAACAGTGTGATATGCATCATGAAGGTTTTCAACAATTGTAGAGGTTTGACCACGTATATTAGATGTTGTCAATCCTAAGGTGTTTAATGTAGGTCTCATTTTATTCAATTTCATCAAACTAACCAACAACTGACATCTTTGGGAATCATTTAAAATTTCAAAATGATTATCCCAAATTTCAGTGGCTTTTCTTCTGATTTTCCGTTCAGAAAGTTTGTCACACATTGGTTTCAAAATGTTTTCATCAATTTCAATAAAATAATTAGGTTTCTTACAGAAAATCCTAGGAGGTGTTTTTGTCAAATTTTACTTGTCTACAGTTTCAACCTGAATTTCTTTATTCACATTTTCATTGTCTCCTTCAATTTCAACATTTGCTACATCACGAGTATTTAATTCTTCTTCAACATTGACAGTAAAAACATCTTCATCACGAGTATTTAATTCAACTTCAACATTGACAGTAGAAACATTACCTGGTTCCTCATTGCTTACAATAGTAGGGGTTGAAGATGAACCTCTTCTTGATTCACGAAGATTCCGCATTCACTCAACATTTTGAAATCTGTTTGCCTCTAATTCGTTTGGTGTTTTTTTACTTAATGACTTCCTTTTTTGACTTCGTTTCTTGTCTCCCATGATGTTTTACTTCCGGTGATAAGAAAAATGTGTAAAAAATGACAGAATTTCATAGTAATTCATACGGTAAAGTCAAACAGTAAAAATCACATGGTAATTAGAACATTGGGATGTGTGTAAATATGATTTACGAACCGCGATTATGTTTTATAAACGCGCTCATGGTTTATAAAGCATGATCGCGGTTCTTGTTTAAAAACCACGATCGCGGTTTGTAAACCGTGATCACGGTTCTATCTGTATCATCAAATCTGACCCTAAGGCTCGGGAAATCTTTGTTTTGCCCCAACCAAAGCTATGGAAGGTCATTATGAAGTGTAAAGGGTCAAAAAACTTCAAATTTTCTCTTCCACAGACTTGAACCATGCTGAAAAACTGAAAACATTTCACAAAAATGGTGCCATCGCGTAGGGGAGACTGTTAGCTTCGTAGAAATATTGATTTTAAAGTGAATAGAATAAGATAAATATCATTTTATAATTTTTTACTAACAATAGGTCTTTAAGACATTTTTTCCCGCGAATGTTCATGTCTATGTTTAAGACTGCAACTTTTGTTTCGCTTATCAAAATGTGATAAAACTTATACCATCCCAAGCGTGGAGAAATTCTATACACGTTAAAAAAATATATTTGATTTTGATATTTTTTGATATAGTTATGGCGGGCAAACGGAAAG
This sequence comes from Taxus chinensis, assembly GCA_019776745.2. Classification (NCBI taxonomy): domain Eukaryota; kingdom Viridiplantae; phylum Streptophyta; class Pinopsida; order Cupressales; family Taxaceae; genus Taxus; species Taxus chinensis. The sequence continues at coordinate 341,073,369 of CM034146.1, forward strand.
CGCTCCATTTTCTAAATCTTTTCAGACCACTTTCACGGAAAAAATCATAAAAAAAAATATTGCTCGAAAAAATACAAAATAAAATCCATCCCAAGATAGACAACTACATCTAACTTTTCACCAAATGAAAAAAAAAAACAATATTTGGTCATCCAAATCGTGGGCAAACGGACTACAATCTTATAGGTTTTTTCAAAAACAAAAACCAAGTCATATAATTTTAAGTGTTTAATATAGCTAAACTTGTCTGTTTTTTTAATAAATAAAAAGTTTAGAAACTAGATTCCAGATGCTACAATTCATATTTATATAATTTTTTCTAATTTTGAGTTCGCGTATTGCTAATAATCCTTACAAGTTGAGATTTTTCTATTTTTTGCAATATGACGTCAACTTATGACCCTTTTTTTTTCCACAGGCTGGTTTTGAGGGGGGGTTTGAAAATCTATCCTAATGAATCTACCTCTAAGGTCTCTAGGTATAAACATAAAATCCTATCATGCTAAGGATAGTTCTCTAACCATCAACACTTAACCTGGTTTTTTGTGTTCCACATACTCTAAAACATAAAGGATTCTAGTTGTCACTACAAGGTCTTCTATACTTCTTAAGAAAAAGAGTTATGGAACTAAAATTTCTAAATGGAAACTTACCAGACCATCAATCAAAACTTTGAGCTAGCACTTTAACCTTTGATAACACCTTGAAATTCCCTGAAAACAATGGCAAAAATTAACAATCATTGTTGATACCCTCACTTTAATTATATTATATTTAGCATTCCATGGCGGTGTCCATGGTTGTTTACAACAAATGGAACAACCAGAATTGTTCTCAGCATGTTCTTGGTAACAGAATCAACTAAATAATAACTAACTATAATTATGAAATGAAATACATTGAAAGCAACATAATATTAAAGATAAAATTTAATGGTACAAAAAATAATTCAATGTTGGAATCTTAAATAAATGCATGATAGAAAGGAAACAACAGTAAAATCACCCTTCTCTTTGGGGAGGAGTGGCCCTTGTTCCATCCCTTTGATCAAGTTCAATGTTGAAAGTCACACAACAAAGTTTTCACCTGAATATGAAATTTTATTGAATTGCAATTGTTTCCTTTTACAATGATAAACTAATTGAACCGAACTTGAATCTTAATACATTATATCTCTTATACATGAGTAGTCCTAGTTCCTCTAGGAGATAACTAGTTTATTTGCAATTAGTATCATCTACTTAATTGGACACTGACTAAACAATGACTAACTATTTTAAGAATTACAGTTATGGAAGGAGTCTTATATGCAATGTTGATAACTATAGAGGAGAGCTCTGAAATTGGCTCCTTTGAGGGAGTCAATCAGCACTGGAAGATATTGTAGATCTCAGGTTGATTTTAGAGAATCATGATGATCATAAGTCTATAAGTGTATGTCTTCATCAATTCCAAGGAACTTGAGTTAAACTAGGAGTGACTAGACCTCATAATCTTTATGCAAGTGGATTGAGGCGGTGGCACATGTTTCATGCTCATATCATTATGTTGTCATTTTTATCAACCTATATTTTAGCTATCTGAGCTATTTCTTTCATCTACGTAAGTTCCTTCTTTCAAGGAAATCTAAATTGATGATCTAGATGAGTCCTACACTCCATGACAAGTCCTGCACTAATGTAAAGGTGAGTCCTACACCATTGCACCAACGAGTCTTGTACTAGGTTGCAATTAACTCCTGCGATGAATCAACATATGCTTTTCCAAATATATTGTTAATACTCATAAAAGAGTTCATTTTAGCCATATTTTAAGAAATAATAACAAGATAAAGATAACAAGAAGCTGCACAACATTTCCTTCCAAAATATAAAAAAGTATTAATTATAAATCGCCAATATTATACATCATGAAAAATGATACTAAGATAACACAGGGTTTCACATAGGTTTATACATGACAAAATAGGGGTTCATCAAGTACTATAAGTAGGTTGTGTTCTTTGGGTCTTCCAAATATATGGAATGAAGAATTCGGCCTTCTCTAGAGGTCTGTATCAAACTGAAAGTCCCACACATGAAGAAAATATCAGGTTTCCTCAAAATGGATCTTTTATGATTTACAAACGGGTACAATTTTAATCTCCAACAATTTTTACACACCTGGTGGGACAATTTTTATGAGATTTAATTCATACCTACTAAGTTTTGGTGTGTGAATTAGTGGTTTCGGCCTTCAGAGGCATTCTTTAACACATCTGGAAAATCCCTATATATCGAATATTATGGTTTCAATCATTTCGAGCCTTCCTGTTTCATGAGAAGAGTGCAAATGAGGCTAATAATTTCCAAAGGTGAACCTTTTGACTATTTGTAACTCTCCCTATGAAGAAGAAAAAGAGAAATATCTCCACAGTGATCTGCAACTTCTTCAAGCAGAAGTTCTTCATCTCCACCTCAAAGTAGACAATGTTCGCATCCCATAAAAATTCTTAAACCCATTCCATTCATAGCACATCAAAGAAATTTTCCATTTGTAATTTTCAGTGAAGTATGTTTCTCTTAGCCACGCAACATGATATTCCCATAGCTAGTTTGAATATTTTTCCATCTTTCACAAAATAAAACTCCACCACACCCACAAAACACATTCAAGACATTTCAAATCTTTTCTCATTGCATGTAGTGATAGAAGATGATGTTGTGGTGTTGATTTTTGCATCATCTCTCAAAGTAAAGGCCTTATAATGGTAAAAAAATCTTCCAACGACATCACTCCACATGTGGGATGAACTTGGAACCTCTCTCTATCAACAATTCGATGAAAAGGTAGATAACATTTCTCCTCTTGAGTAGCTTAGAAAATTCAAGTGAGCTTCAATCAAGCTCATGGAATATTTCACTTTTAGATTTTAGAAAACATGGGACAGAATTCTAGTCCTTCTAAGACCAACCCCTCAAGATGCATTATTATACTTTCTTAGGGCTTTGAATTCTAATATAGTAGTAATGATTCAATCTATGGGTGTTGTTCATACCAAATTCTTATGAAATAGCCATTAGGTATGAAAATTGTTGAATCCAAGAAGGAAAATTATTCCCTAGACTAACTATGCCCATTTTCCCTGAATTTCCATAAAGTACCTAACCCTCCATTACTCGCATTCCTCCACCATCTTCTACATCCACATCTAGTTCCTTTGTAAATTAAGATGAAATTGAAAACCTTAGTTTCCATCTTAAAAACTTAACAAATGGTATTGTCTCCCTCAAGAGACATCAATATTAAACTCCAAAACATTACCCTAAATATCCTCATGGATATCCATAATAAGGTTTTTAATATCCAAATCAAAGAACTGAACATAATTAATTATCAAGAAAACTACCAAACTCAAACCCACAACCCTTACTATCTCCTAACTTAAGCAAATCTATTGTTCCCATTTAGAAAGGCCCTAGGTTTTGAATGGTGTTATCTGTGTAATCAACCTCATAACCAATATACATGTGAGGCTATAATGAACTCCTTGCGAGAGAAAGATTTCATGGTACAAATTGCATTCTACCTATAAGAGAAAATTGTGGATCCATCAATAAGCAATGTAGACAAGATTCAAGAGACCATCCCTGAAACTAACTTTGTGTTCTTCGGACTTGAATATTTATGTGTGATTAATCAACCTACACGTATTTTGAATAGGCCACAACTTCATGTGGAAGAAAATATGAGTTCCAAGAAAAGGAAAATGGGTGTAAGGTATCCTCCTATTTCTTCAACTTTGCATGTTAATCCTGTTCAATCCTTAGACTTAAGTGGAAATCCATCTTCATCCAATTTTCCGTAGGTTACTTAGTATTTGCTTATGAAAAAAAAATTGGAGAACACACACAACCCACGTAACATTATAGACCCATAGGGTGTACATATTATTCCAACCGAAGATCTTCTGTAGGTGGGACAGAGGAATAAAGAGGATATTTCTCCTTCATTATAGAAAGCCATGGGTCTCTCCCTCAACATTGTGGAGAAAATGAAAATGAAAAATATTAATTTAATAATGCGGTATGCTCTATCCATCCCATCTTAAAGGGATTTATTACAAGAATATTTCAAGAATATTTTGCCTTTTGAACTAGCCATACATAAAGAAGATACTATAGTCAACATTTTTCAGCCTAAGGATGAAAAATTAAGTGAAATGATTAATCCTCCTTTTTTACATGTCTCTGACAGTTGGAAATCACTTTATTCACAATTACATGATTTGTTATAGTGCTATTACCTCAATCATGCCAAAGAAAATTTCAAACATCTTAGGGATTGAGTATAATCCCATTTTTAAGGGTGTTATACAACTTGATGGGTCAAGAGTTCAATTTTCAGGTGTGATCAAGGATATGAAATTAACTATGCATGATTTTCCAATACTAACCATAATGCAAGAGATTGATGTGATTAAATTTCCATGTCTATTCTCCCTCTTCCTATTTTGAGATTTTATAGCCAAGGTGGAGGATATTTTTCCTCAGATTGGTCTCATATGTTGCTTAGGACAAGGTATGGAGCTAGGTTTACAATTAAGGATGAACCTATTTTAGATTATCATGTGGAAATTTATTATCCTATTCCTCTCAATGCCAATTACATGATCCAAGAAGAAACAAGTAATGACAATGAACTAGTTGTATCAATGCATTCATCGGTTTCAATTCATGATCTTATGCTAGATGAATGGGCTAAGGAGCACTATGAATTTGACCCCTATGATAGAGTTATAGAAACTGGTCTTAACAATTACTGCATCCACGAAGATATCTTCACTGTCCCCATGTCACACAAGGAAGAAGACAATGATGCTTCTTAATCATGTAAAATGTATATTGATGGTTCCAAAAGCTGAAATGGAGCTAACACAAATGTATTCCTTGTCTCTTAAATGGACAAAAAATTATTTTATGTACATAGGTTGCAATCCTCATGATCAAATAATGTGGCAGAATATGAGGCATTATTCCATGGTCTCCTGATTGCAGAAAGGAGACAAATCAAAGCTCTGCAGATTTTTGTGGGCACTGAAATTATCATTCACCAAGTCAGAGGTAGACGTGTGTGATGGAGAGCTCTTCTTAGTTCAAAAAAAGATCAAACAAGTTAGCAAAATAAGTTACAAGAGTATCCTTTTATCTTGGGAATTACTATTGTCCTTAAAATTTTCATATCACCCTCAAGTTGGTTTTTAGTCTCAAAATCCTTCCAACTATATTGAGAACCCTATTATATTCCTAAAATAGTGTTTCATCAAGTTTTCTTGCGCCCTCAATATAGTTCCCCTTCTTTAAGTTCTTCAATTGAACTAGGAAGACATCCTTATCAATATTAGGTTGAATAATTGTCCAAATATCATTCCTCTTAGTGTAATCTATCTCATGTTTCATAGCATCAACCCACTCTTTTCTTTGAGTGGCTTCTTCAAAACTTCTAGGTTCACTAGCCATATAAGACAATGCAAACATAATATTTTCATCATATGCATCATCAAATAAATTACCTTCTTGAGCTTGGAACCTTATAATCCTTATCTCATAATTTTGATCCAACATTTGATTTTTTGGATGTGGATTCAATAACCATTTGTGCTTACTTAGATTTATTGCAAATGGATGAATAATCTCTTCTAAAGAGCTAGTACCATTTCCTATAGCATTGGAAACCTATGTAGTAATTTTAAGTCCTCAAATCATTATTTAAGGGGATACCCCCTTCACGTATGAACCTCTTATCTATATGATCAATATCATTAAACATCTCATTCTCAAAAAAATTACAATCCCTTGAAACAACGTAAGTTTTACTAATACGGTTATACAACTTATATGCTTTACTTTCATCACTATAAAAAATGAAAATATGAGCCACACTCTTAGGATCTGATTATTTCCTCTTTTGATTAGGAAAGTAAATAAAATCCAAACAACCAAATTTAAATGAGATACATCCGATTTTGAGCCATACTAATCTTCATAAGGTGTATTGTCTTTGATTGTCTTTGTAGGACTATTATTTATGATGTAAATTATAGTATTTACTACTACAGCCCAAAATATATTTCCATGTGCTTATTTTATAGCATAGTCCTTTATAATTCCATTATATACCTATTATGTCTTTCAGCAACACCATTATTTTGTGGTGTGTAAGGAGTTGTTAACTACCTCCTGATGCCTTGTGAAGAACAAAAATAAAAAAATTCATTAGAGAAAATTTCTCCACCTCTATCTATTCTTAGGGTTTTGATAGAATGTACACTTTCTTTTTCATCCAAATATTTGACATGTCTAAAAATTGAAAAATCTCTACTCTTCTATTTTAACAAAAAACCCACATAAACCTTGTAGCATCGTCAATGAAAGAAATGAAATACAAGTTCTTACCAATACTTCCTACAAGGCAATGGTCCACACAAATTTGAATGGATTAAATCTAAATGTTTGTTTTCTCTCCATTTTCTAATAGGAAATAATCCATACGATGTTTCCCAATTCTACATGACTTGCATGCATCATCATTATTTGAATATAGCTTGGTAAGACTTCTTACCATATCCTTTTTGTCAAGAATATGTAAACTTTTAAAACTAATATGACCACATCTTGAATGCCACAAAATGTTAACATACTCAATGGTAGATAGACAGGTACCTCCATTAATAAAATTTATCCTTAGTGGAAACATGATGCAGAGTACCCTATCAAAACTCTTCTCAACACAAACTTTGTTAGGAAACAGAACAATTTCATCAACTTATGCCAACTTGCTTAAAAGCTTCTCATGACCCAAACCTTGCTTATAAACCCCAAAATGTATCAAATCACTTATTAAAGGGCTAAAAATATCTTATACCTACTCCAATGCACCCGTATAACATGATTAGGCAGTTAGAAAAGTTTCAAATCACCATTTTATCTCATTTACCTTTTATACTCCTCAAATGGCTTGTAGCCCTACTAAGTGCCTAATTTTTATGAAAAGCACAAAAATAAAGAATTATCCCTAATTTTTGATATATTCTATGACCCATTAATCCTCTTTAATTTTTCACAAAGTTTCAAGGATCCAAGATACAACAAGTTGTTTTTATTCTCCTTTTATCATTCTCAATTAGCCCTTCTACTAGCCCTTAATTCATATAAAGCTTATTTTCTAGAGAAAACTAAAAACATTCGTGTAAAGATAATTGGTGTTTCAAATACCCATTATGAACCTTTAGCTTCAAGGTAAGTGTCATTTTCCATCTCCATACACACTCTTGCCAACTCAATCTTCCTTCTTATTAGGCTTGGAAATTAGTCATAGCTAGGGTTTTGGGTAATTTCTTAGGGTTTTACAATTTTACAATTGTTCCAACTTCTTATACACCTTACACCACCTCATTTTAATTTTTTCCTCAAACACCCTTGTACCATAATTCTCATTGTATTGCATGTTTTAGGCTTCTCAAGCCTTGTCTTTCTCTCATATCACTAATAGTCTTCTAATCTTTGTTTTATACCTTTTTTGAATTTTCTCAATATTATCACTCTTTTAATGTTACTTATTACCTATAATCACCAACACTCTTAATCAATCCTCTTGTTTACCTCTTCAAGATCCTTCTAGTAAATTTTCATTTGGCTCTATAGACTTGTCAAAATATTGTCACAAGACAGTTTGGCTTAGATCCTCTTGTTAGATGGTTCCATAGTAGTTATTCATGATTTTCAAGGGTTAAACACCTACTACCATCCCTAAAAATAATTGAAAACAATTTTCTTACACTCTTTCCTCTCAAAACATTGTCTCATTCCACGGAATAGGATGGTCACAAGTTTATATACGAGATTGTATACTTACATTATTTTACTTCTATGCTTTGTATCTTATATTTAGAAATGATGTTCTTGAATATTTTTCCTTCTATTACCCTATTTAAAACTTCATCAAGACACTACAGGCCTCAAGATCATGGATTAAGGTCTTTCCACAAAGAATGTTCACCTAGGTCTTCAAAACTAGGTATCAACATAATCAAATTCGATAACATTGTTTTAACAAGAAATCTTACTTTTTGAGATCTTGATGCTTCTCAATCACATTTCATACACAAATTTCCCCCTTATAATTATCTTATACCAAGGTTCAAAGGTTAATTTGTATCATTATACCAATTCTCTCTTAAATTTACACCATACAATAGGGCACAGTCTAGAACAAGGTAGTTTTCTAGGTTATTTACCTTTTCTTAGACTTTATAGAGTTCATACTAACTCACTAATATTTCCACACACCTTATTATTATTTTACCAATTATCTCATTCCATGACAAAAGTTATAAATCCTCCATAATCAATAATCCAATCATGCAAAATACACAATTATAGTTTTAGTCTCTTCTAAGCCATATACAAGTGCCCGAAGCATATTAACAACCATTATCATACCATGAAATTAGAGTTTGTTTTTTAATCACCCTTACATTGGTTACCATTCATCTAAAAATATAACTCTTTCTTTTTATTTAATAAATTCTTCAAAACTTACCGTATCTCTCACAGTCTTATATCTTTCCATTAGTTGTCTTCCTTGTCCTATCAACACCCTCAAGTCTTCTCCTTAACCTCCTTGGGGATTTTACATTCCTTCCAACCCATATAGAAAAAATCATACAAAATTTTCAATAGAATGTAATCATTATTTCTTAAACATTCAATGCTCAATATTACAACAAACCATCATACATAGTCTTATTCAAACCAAGAAGCTTTTATTGATTAAATCTTGGGTCTTACAAAGCTTCAAGAGCCATTATGGATTTTTTACAAAGTTACTTCTTCCAAGTAAACTTTCTACTACTCACAATAACCCATTTAAATTGAAAACCTCATGGTAATTAAGGCAAGAGAGGTGGTTAGGGGTCAAACTACATTAACCAAACCATGATTAGTCTAACCTAATGAGGTTTAGGTTCATGTTGGAAAATGTGTTAGGTGCACATATGTTTTATGACCCTTGTACATAATTTATTCCTCATATTATAACTCCTAGGCCTATAACACAACTATAGAATAATTCAAATATTCAAACTTATGGTTTTGGAGAGAAACCACTTAATCCATTTCTATGGAGTCCAAATGGACTATAAACACCCTATGAACATCCAATTGGACCTAAGACACCTTAAACAAAAAGGAAATCAAAAATTGAAAATGTACAAGTGATGTTCATGCATCAAAACATCATATTCTTTTCCATGTGGTATTTTCCAATAAAAAAATGAACAAACTCCATCTTTAAAAGGTAGATTAAAACCCTTTTCAAATAATTATCTAACACTAATCGAATTGTGATTCAAACTTGGAGAAAAATACACATAATTAACTTCACCCTTACCACAAATTGATATGATTTTCTTATTACACTTTCCTTCAATTTTAATGGATTTTACATCCCCTAATTGCTTTTGACTTTGAATGTGTCATCTAGCATGTTAAAATCTTCTTTCTAACTTGTCATGTGTTTTGAGAAGCTGTAATCAAGAACCCACATATTCTTGTCATCCTATTTTTCCACATTGCATGTGAGAAAATATTTTTAGGTCTCTTTCATCTCATTTTTTTCATCTTTTGTTGTCATGCATTTTTGTTAGCTCAAAAATTCAAACTTTCAAGCATGATATCTAGGCCCAAATGTAAATATTTACTCCTAAATCTTCCCAAACCACCTTCCCGATCAATTTTTCTTCTAGGTCATGATCATATTGACCTTATAGGTACTTCCAAAATTATTAAAAATCATGTGAATTTTTTTGAAGTAATGTTACAAGGTCAACAATTCCTTTCAGTAAAGTTCTTCCAAAGGCTAGTTCTCTAACGGTCCTAGAAAGGCCAATTTTGGCCATTTCAAGGAAATTGTCCATCCTCTGAGAAGTATCTAAAATAAAAAAGTAATCTTGAGGTGATATTGAATATCCATGAAGGTTTTGGAATTTATTTGGGAAGATTTAGGTAAGTTTTGAATGTTTAGAGACAGTTTGTACAACATCGGATTTTTCATGTGTATGGAGTATGCAGTCAAATTAGTATATGAACTTCACTGAATGATTTCAGGAGATTGGTAGGGAATTTAAAGGAAGTAAAATAGGAATTATAAATATTAATTAATTATATACATGATTCATAAGACCTGGTGGATTCTCAAGGCACCTCATTCTTAGCAAACACACCCTATTGTCATGAAGAAAAAGGGGAAAATTGTTAAATATGAAAGAATAATTGAAGTATAAACCCTATAAAAATTTTCTTGAAATAATATTGGGATTCAAAATCATATAAATTTTCATTTGAAAATACCATCTGGAGCTCTGGGAATCGTGTCATCAAATTCTCTCTTATGTGAGGCATGCTTCTCATACTTAGTCATTTTTTAGGCTGACACGTGTCACATTTTGGATTCATGGCAAAAAAAAATTCCCCTCTTGTCCCTTTCCCAATGGGAAAATGGGACAAAAAAAATCATCCCACCTCATCCCTCCTCTCTAGTCCCCCATATGACCCAGCTCAGCCTAGTGGATTGCTTATCAGGCTTAACCCATCTCCCTCTCCTTGCACCATGCACTGACACTTGACATCATTAGGTTGAGGTATATTTTCTTTTCATTCTTATAATCATTCCAAAAATGAAATAGGGGACACAAAAATGTTCTGCAATCTATCCCCTCCTCAGGTTCTCCATGTAACACACTTGCAGCTCCCAAGTGTCAAGACATGTTTTTCTCTCCATCCTCTCACCACGCAACACCACTTGTCCTCATATTCTTGAGGTGAATTTTCTTGTCCCCATTACCAATGGGATAGATAAGACACAAAAATTATTTCCATACCCAATATTTCAAAACCATAGTTTTAAATTATAAGTTGTTACCTCAACCATGAACAAAAATAACTATCGAGGTAGCTCAAAAACATATCAAATTGCTTCCAAGTTCATTTTTCTTCACATAGTTCAAAATTACCTCCATTAATGAAGCTTTGAAACCTTAAAAAACATCTGATCACAACAATCATGTTTTCCAACACGTTTCGTACTAGCCATGACTGCAAAAATGAAGCTTTAACCATCACTCATCATCCAGAAAGCTAATTGCACCAAGATTTTCACTAACTTTTCTCCTCTCAGGAAAAATTATGATCACTAAAGCTTCAAGCATCCATTAATTTATTCCATCACATATTATTATACCTAAAACACTCCATCCTAAAATTTTCCTTTTTTATTTTCAAGAGTTCTAGCAGTTGGATCATGACGAAAATTGGAGCACGGGATCCCGGCGTAGAGCCAGATCTAGTAATGAAGTTTTTATTATAAATCAATGACATAATGACCAGTTACTAAAAATATCATATTATATGATCATTGACATGCTAAAAATATTAAACCTCTCAAAATTTAAAGCTCTAGTTACTCAGCGCATCCAAAAGCAGTGCAAAATGGAAAGTAGGGTAAAAAAGGTAATTTTCCCAAAATAACAGGTTTCGAAAAAGAAACCTACTAAAAATATAAACTTGCTAAAAATATTAAATAATAATCAATTAATGTGAATAAATTGTGCCAATATATTGAAAATACTAAATTTTATCAAAAAAGTAAAATATCCCAAAAATAGCAGCTCCTAGTCCTACCTGCCAAAAATAAATAGTTTCAGTTCTTGGTGCAGAAAGTTGCAATTGGCTATGTTTTCAATCATATTTCTACTTTTTTCCATCCTCACGTAGTTTTAAAGTTTTCTCACATCTCAAACAAGTAAATACACCCTCCAAGAGGATCTATAAGCATCATTCTAATCACAATTATGTCCAGGAGCAAGACAGAGAATATCTAGGTGCAACTGGTGAAAGTTAATGACATTGTATAGTTAGAAATGGATTTTACAAAGTGTAAAGGGCACCATTGGAATCCAATTTCATCAAATTATGTGATCATAGTTAGAATTAAAACAAGAAACTCATCAGAATCATCTAAGCACAAAGGTATGTAGGCATCCCAGGTCTGATCTCATTCAAGTACTCTAAAGTGGTAAAGGTTAAAGAGGTGATATTCATGTGTGGAATCATGAATGCAAGAACAAGGATTCACCAAAATTTCATCTGATATCATAGTGTTCTTAAATACTCAATTAAACACCTGGTAGCATGATCAATCCATTAAAGGATCTTATCGTAACTCATCGGGCAAGTTGTGAAACATTTTGTCTTAAATCCATCATCTTCTCTCTGAGAAGTAAATCAAGTAGGCTAGCCAAATCATCTGATTATTAAAGCCACCTTGTGTATAGAATTAAGATCTCATCCCTCTCTTTAGGAACATCCATGTATATCTTCCCAAATGGTGAATCTTTCCCATAATGACAAGAAGTGATCTTACATCAAGCTCCTGAAAATGCTCTGATGGCCAGCATCATGTCAACTCTTGAGGAGCCATTCCTGTGAATTCAAGGATTACTCAAAAATGAACCAATAACAACATACTGAGATTTCATGCCTGACCTTAGAGCTATATCAATAATCTTGAAATCCAAGTGAAGGAATATTTCCCAGACAGCTTCTTTCTTCTTTAGTGATGCCTCGGGAAACCAATATGTAGAAGTTGTTAGGCCTAAAAATGTAAATCCTATTGAGGATATGACTTTGTCAAACTATGGGTTGATCCACATCTCATTAGGTCAAGCTTCACATGAGGGTGACTCTTATTTTTTTAAGGAATCATTTTCCCTCCTTCTTGCTTGAAATGAAGAGTACAAGAGAACAATTGAGAAATTGAAGAAACATGTAAGAACCGTCAGTGTTCACATTCAACCTTTCTTGGAGTCAGATTCAACACCTTTACTCTACATGGAAGACATTTCTCCAATCACTAGCTTTGACCTTGAAGTGATCAAGAAAACACAATGTTAAATGATGCAAGGGAAGGTTAATGATAAATGGATCGAGATTATCATCGAGAAAGGTAAGACATTAATTTTATAGGCCCTCTCTCTAATCAATTATATTCTTACCACTTTGTCATAGGTGAAGAAATTGATGGAGGAGATTGAAAAAGAGAAGATCTAATGGGGTGAGGTGTTCCCACTTTTGTCTGAGATGATATCCTTCAACTCTCACACCATCGTAAGTAAACTTTTGTTTGCATCAGTTGTTGAGAATTTGTCTCCAGTTTGGTTTTGCATCATAGATGAAATATACAGTATGATATAAGATGCCATCTCCGAACTTGATTCTAGTGAAAAAGATACTTTTGATCATTTGAATGAATTCTGCAACTATTTATAGAGACTTGGATGTCCTCCACTTAACGATAATTCATCATCAGAATAAATTATTATTTCCTTCTAGGATTTGGTCAAGAAAGAGGTAGGTGACTCTCTCTCTCATTCAATGAATATATCTTAGAGTCTATTTCCAAGATAAAAGACTCCATTTCTAAAATTGTAAAAGATGGATTAGTCAATGCAAGAATAATAATGATGTTACTTGGGCATGGATCAAAGTATTGAGTTGCATTTTCATTCCTAAAGAAGAAAATTTGACACCTGTGGTAGCTCAAATTAGAAAATAATTCAAAGGACGGGATCCTATTCTGGAAAATCTTCCTCAGAGATCATAAATTAGTAGGTCCTTCATTATAAGGAGCTTCTTCATCATATCGATCAACTCCTTCCTCTTCTCTCTTTCTCCTTTTTCTTCTCTCCCCTTTTCTAATCCTTTATTGTGTATGATCATGATATTTTTTTCTTATTCACTTAAGTTACTCTCTAATGTTGAATTGTAAAAGTCCCATTTGATTTATAAAAATAGGACTTATTACCTCACTTCTTAGAAATATGTAAAGTCACAAGTGGAATTAGAACATGAAGATTCATGTGGGGGGTAGATGAGAAGGTAATTTTCAATGCTATAAATTGGAATCGCTACTCTATTCTAAAAGATCTAAAACAAGTTAGTTTTTCTATAGAAATTGTGGATTTTTGTAATTTTTTGAGCTTGGTATCACCACTACACAAAAAATAAAAGCTACATTTCTTTTATTACCTTTTCTCGTGTTTTCCTCTCTTCTTCCTCTATCATACAAATTTTCAAGCATAGTGATTTGAATAACCAAGAAGTAACTTGGTGTCCTTGATTGATGAGTCTAAATAATTGTGTGTCTATGATTTTTTAGTCTTGTTAATTTCCTACATTTTTGTTTTCCTCTAATTGAATGTGTACCTACTCTAGTTATTGCATGTGAAATTTACTAGTGCCTACTCATAAAAATAACTATCTCTTTCCTATTTTTTCTCCTTTGTCATTTATCGTTGAAAATTCCTCCCTTGTACCCCATACAAGCACTTTGCCACATGTTCAGTGAATTATTCATTTGTGATCCCTGGCCTATTTCGACACCCCGCATAATTAGGATAGTTTACATTCAATAATGGTAGCCTTCATATACCCAAGGAGGGGTGTATCCCCATGAGTATTGGTGGAAACACATAATTTGCAACAGGACAAATTATTTCACCAACAGAATGCCTTCTTCTCACCCTCTTCATTATTTTGATTTTTTATCGTAAATTTACTACAATATTTTTATAAAGTGTCCAATTTTTTTGCAATAATGAAAAATTAAGGATTCTTACCATTCCTTGTGAAATTTAATTGTTCTTCCCCCTTTCAATTAAAGGTTTTCAAATTTCTTGATTTTTTTTCTTTTTCCATTATATTTGAAATTATAGCATTGATTTCAAATGCATGCTTTGTATTTCCTACATATATATTCATCGTATGCTCATGGGACAAAAGAGAACCTATTAATTCATCAACATTTGTGGTATTCATGTCCTAAAACTCTTCAAGATTGATCAGAATATGCATCCATATTTGTGTCAAAGATTTCAAAATATTTCTAACAATCATTTTATCTTCAATGGTTTCTCCATAAACTCTCATTCTATGAACCACATCATTTACCCTTATGCAAAAATATCATACACCTTCACTTTATGACATTCTTAAAGTTTCAAAATTCATTGTGAGGGTTTGTATTTTTTCTTATCTTAACTCAATAGAGCCTTGATATGAATTATTCTAGGTAACCCATGCTTCATGAGTATTTTTCTAGCCAGTAATTCTTGGGCAGTTCTTAGGATTTACAACACGCTAAAGATAAAAGAAGGCTTGAGCATCTACCTTCTCTTCATCCATTTTTACTCTTTTTTTATCTTGAGAGGTAACATTCCAATCATAAAGTAATTGATACTCATTAATAATATTTTCTCAAACTCCCTTCCAAACAAGAATTATCTTCAACAAATCCCTCCAATACTCAAAGTTTTCTCCTTTGAAATTAGGAAGATTCATAGAAGAAAATTTTATTGAAGTTGTTGCTTCTAGAACCTTGGTCTCATACCAAATGCAAGATAAGGGATGGAAAGGGAAAAAAACTTGAAGTTTTGATCAACTTCTAATATAAATTGTATAATGATCTAGAAAGAAGCTTTATACATCTAAACAAGTCCAAGGAAAAGTAGTGATTAAGCTAGCATAACTGCTTATGTACTTCATGATCAAACTATGCACTATATGCACCATTAAAATTCAAAATAAGATTTTTAAAATTGATGGTTATTAATTCTAATTACCTACAATAAGGATCACTTACACTAATTGCAATAATAGAGTAATATGATGTCATTCTTTGAGTTGTGCTTTTATTAACTCAAAAGGCTAAAATTGCCTATTACAACTCACCTTGCAAAGCAAGATAAAATCATAATAGAACCTCTATTAATATTAAAATAATCCTAAGCTAATTTATGGCTTCCATTTAATTCAAAAATAGACTCATTAAATCGATGGACAAAGTCAACATGCAAGAATATTTTCCTAGAATAAAATTATCTAAGCTAGGCATGCATTCAAAGCCTAATTATGGCTCTCTTCTAGAGAATGTACCCAAGAGTACCTAAATATAGGGATTCTCATAAAAGTTTCATATTTGTAGTTATTTTAACTTAGAAATTATATCCCCACCTCTTTGGGGATGACAACACAAAAAATTGTACTTATCCAAAACTGGCAATTAATAGTCTATTTTTATTTTTTCAACTATCTTTAGGAAATCACTAAAAATCACTTATTCAGTCCTACATGACTAATCAGTCTTATAACTAAAATAAATAATTCCTAGAAAATCCTAAAACTCTATTTTTAGAGTATTTCTTAAAAATATAAATTATCAAAATTTAGAAAAATTTCAAATGCCAAAATTGGTATCATTCCCAACAAATTTCCAAGAAATAATTTCAAAATAAAACTAGTGTTGAAACCACCCAAACTTATAGGTCTGTTATTAATTTTTGGTGTGATTTTAAGCACATTAAAAAAGCAGGAAATTAGGGTTATACTTTAAAAACATGGGCAACCCACAAGAGGATAGTATTCAAAATATCCATAAGCTTACAACCCTCAAAACTAGATTCAATATATTTCATGAAGATCTCAAAACAAAATTAATAACAAAGTTAAAATACATTCCACTTACTAAATATATCACAAGCTCTCCTTCTAGCACCATTCTTCCCTATTAAGTGTGATTTAAGAAACTAACAAAAATATGGAGTAGAAAAAGGAGGGTTAGAATTTTTAAAACATGGACAATCCACAAGAGGAGAATATTTAAAACATACAATATAATTAATTCATCACTCCTTCTAGCACCAATTTATCACCTATTGAGTGTGAGTTTAAGCACATGAAATAGAGAAGATAATGAGAAAAGAGGGTGGCATATCAAAATTGAGCACAATGAATCAATCTCCAAATAATATGGAAACCCATTAAAAACCAAGTTTAAAATCAACCCCAAAGGAGATAAGAATAAAAGTTTTACAACCCTTCTTCAAGCACCATTTTCTTACATGTTGATGCAAGAGTTTGTCACACAAGCCTCAAAGGAAGAAAAAAAGGGGAATGGGTTTTTGTTCTTCCTCTCACTCATTTTATAACCCATGTTGGACATTTGGTTTAAGGTACAAAATAATTTGGGACATATAGATTCATTAGGGAGACTATATGGAAAAGTGTTAACCTCCAGAGGCACTAGTTGTGTTTGGTAAAACCACCCATTAGATATTTAGGTTGTAGATTTGAATATCCTGATTTGAATGAAACTCCGTCCTATTGGTATTTACAATGGTTCATGGTGATTTGGGTCTCATCAAAATGAACTCAAAATAAGAAAAAAGTTAAGGTATAAAAGGGAACCATACTCTCTTCAACCACTAAGAAAACTAAATACCCTAATCTCAATCAACCACACAAAAAACTAGGATAATGCAGGAATATCATTGGCTCATTTATGCATAAACTCTAGGAAATAATTCAAAGGAAACAAGACACACAGAATCATATCCCTACATAATCCAAGAAAATAACTATTGTACATTCATAAAATTCATGATAGGGATTAGTCAACATAACATTAACTCAAGTTAACCATATTCAACAAGAAAATAGATCAATTGTCCATTTATTAACATATCTAAATGACATAATAACTAAGATTTCATAGAAAAAAAAAAAAAAAAAAACCAAATGTAAGAGACATAAACTCATGAAAATGGGACTAGAAAATGCTCAAATATCTTACCCTACGTATTTAAATGAAACTAGAAGTGAAAAAACTACTTAATAATTGAAAGAGATTTGTTTTTTATGCTCAAGCATGAATTCTCAATTAAAAAAAAAATTATGCAACTTCCAAACCACATGAAATCCCCAAAATCCTTCCTATGTATTGAATTCATGACCAAAAGTCTTTTTACAATAAAATTGAAAACATTTATAGGCTTGGGACTTGGCCACCACCTTTGTATGATTTCATATCTTCTAGAAAAGAAAATTTATTCTAAAAAAGAGGGGGAAACTAAACGAAACTAAGATAACAACTAGAAAATAGATATTTTGGGAACATGCTCTCATTAACAATGATTCCCCCCCCAAAACACACTTCTTACTCAAGAATAAGCATCATCGCTCTTGTTTTAAGCTCAATCATAAATTCTAACTTCAATGAAAAAATATTCCCTAAAACACTTAGAGAAACAACCATTTTATCTTTTGTGTGATTGATTTTAACTTTAGAAACCACCTCTCTATTTATTTTTTCCCACTAGCTAAATCTAATTATTATGGAAGTTAATTAAATAAATTCATTTATTTACCCCTATTAACACGTATCTATCTTCTTCCCTAAGAAATTCCTGGAAATTTGGCTCTTGAAGCTCTTTTAACCATTATTTCACTCTTAGTTATTGTTTTGCATCTGTCTATTTAACCAGACTTCTAATGGTTTAATAATAAAAAACACTTAGTCACTTTTGTTCTTTCAAATTGGGATTTTATTTTAAATATCCATGTATTCCATTTTGATTATGGCTTTAAAAGACTAGTTTTTTCCTACTCAACTGAAATGTATTTCTCTTAGATTTTTTGGTGGTGGAGGCCAATGGAACAAAAGCAAGTGTACTTATCTATGGTATTGTATGCAAATTTTTAACCCTTATCATTTTTGATCTTTGAAAACTTGTTGTCCATTGGCATATCCAATCTCCATGGGTCTTCAAAGTCGGATTTGGTCAAAACATGGGAGGCACTAACTTTGACATGTGTTATACATCGTATTTACCACTCATCTAAGTTCTTTGAATTTGGTTAGTCACTATATGTGGAAGGGTGTCGATGGATTACATGATATCCACAGTCATTTCTTCCTGCCATGGTATAATACTTTTATCCCCATCTTCCATAACCTTATGGCCACTGGAGCTGGGAATATGGTGCTATCGTGCTACATGTCCCACAGGTTCAAATACTTCAAGTCTTTCATGTCCTCACTGCATCAATTTGTGACAAGTACTTTTCTTATTATTCTTTCCATTTCTATCCTCCTAATTTATTTGTGTGTTGATGGATGACATTGTGTCCTACATCAATGCACACATCTTTCAAGACTTCATATGTTTTGGTGATCCCCAAAAAAATTGAACATCAATGAGGAGATGTGTGTCCATCTGCCACTTGGTTAAATCATGAGGTCCTATACCTGCCCCAAATTTAAATAGTTTATCTTAAATTGACAGTTTTTAAATAATATAAATGTGGATCAAGCCATCAATAGAACTTTTTTAGCCCCATGGAGCCTCAAAACCCCCCAAATAAAAAATCTAATTGATGGTATGTTATTCCTCTTTTACTTACACCTGTTGTTTGAAATTAAAACTAACCATGAACATCTCATTTTAGTGAAAAAAATGATGGATTAAATCAAAATCAAGGAAAGATTTAAAATGAAAACACATAAGCAAAGAAAGATTAAATCGTGAAAGCATTGCAAGTGTAACAACAAATTGAATCTTTCTTTTTCATCGTGTTTTAACTAGAATGAAAAATCAAGGCTTTTTATCATGTTTGGAAGTTTAATAAAACTTAGTTTTTTAATTGATAAAATAAAGGGGGGATCCATTTTTCTTTGTCAAAAAGAATGGGGTGTGTGGTCACAACAAATGTAACTGGGAGCCTCTATATAAACATATATTTTCAAACATTATTGCAACCATACAATTTATTTTTTTCCTTAAGTTTTAATAATATCCTATTTGCTTTCTCAATGAAGAAAAATATTGATAGTTTTGAAGACACCGCATTTATCCACGGATGCATAACACACCAGTGTGGTATCCAGTTTCAATCATTTGACTTGGGTTATCCATTTTAAACATTGCGACATTATAAAAGGTATATATGTTTGTTTGAGATTATGACATCCAAAGTGTAAATGCCAATTTTTTACAACTACCATACATTTATTCCAGTTAGAAATAAAAAGTAATTCTAATATTTACATTTTTCGACCTTTATGGAATATTTTATGGTTGTGGATATGCACTAAATATTTTCACTTTCTACCAAATAGACGTTTAATAACAATCATTTCCCAAAAAATAGCAGCCATAATATCAAAAAATATTTAATTTTTTGGGGTAAGGAGTGTCTCAGATTGAAAAACAGATGTTCGAGACCAATAGAAATGAGGCACATGGATGTTGCCACTAAATTGCAAAAAAATTAAGACCGGCAGTAATTATTCTCTTGGATTGTCATGCTAATCAATAAATAGGACATTTTGGTGTGAAATATATCTGAAAAGAGTATGTGGGTTGTCTTCAATAAATTTGAGGGTAAAATATGATTTGCAATTCCAAGCTACAATATTTGTTTTGAGGAGAAAATGTAAAAGAATTCCCAATTGTGTGATATTTTTAGGTTTTTTGAAAGACTAACAAAGTATTTTATGCAAATATTGAAATTACAGAAACATTGATCGTAAAGTTTCGTTAAGCTGTATCATGTTTCTCATGATTTCTAGGTAGGATACCAATCGGAGAAACGAGAAGACAATTATGTGTGGGTTAGGTAATTTGTATTTGCATTCATAAGTGTGAAAATTACAAAAAATAAAATCCATTTGAAAAGTGGTCGATACTGTTTTTGGAAATGAAATGGTTTGCCAAATGACGGATAGGTAGTTTAGTAACCGGAATGTGCAAGTTATGGCTTAATTTGGATGAATTCCATAATGAAATTCTATCAGATAAATATAGATATTTACACCTTGTAAGAATTCTCTAAATTATAAATTTATTGATTCTTAAACTTTCCATGTCATTTCCATCAATGAATTAATCAGATTGATTTTTAAAGCTTAAAAATAATAGTAAAAGATTCAAAAATTAATCTCAAGGTTTACTCAAATAGTCTTATTATTTTACATTTTGTCAAAATTTGGAAAGCATCCTTATTTATATAATTTGAATTATGAAATTACTAGAAATGGTATCTAATGATTTCAGGGTATATACATGAATGAAGAATGATTACACTAATTCAAACAACCAAGATCATAATTTTTTCCTTTACAAAGTAAATCTTAGTAACCCTTATGAAAAAAATTTATGGATTTTCAAAAGAGGAAATGGTGATGGAACATGTAAAAACACTATTTATTATTAATATTTCTTCCCTTATACCAAACCCTGATATCTGGCTGGTTTTGTTGTTTGATAAAGGACAGACCTAAAATTGAAAAATATATTTCCAAATTTAGTCCCTTTCTATGCAAACCCTATGATTAAAATATTATTTTCAAAAAGTATGAATTCCCTATTTAAAATGTGTATATTTCAAATTTAAAATGAATGAGAGAAATGATTTTACTGATTTGGTTAAACTAGCTGAATTCCTTTCACCAAATTGTTATTAGCCTACCTCTTTGCTTTCTCCCACATTTTTATTAAAGCTTAATGTTATTTCCAAATTTTGCCAACCCTTCTCCATGTCACCCCATGGACTTTTAATAATTTTTTTGAATGCCAAGTCCTTCATCACTTGTTATATCTTATCCTTCCACTCCCACCCGTTGACCCTTATAGATAGTTCTCTTGTTTGTGTGTGTGAACGCAAAATAATGGTATAAAATAGAAAATGATGTGGAATGGTCCCATGCCCATTTTTTTAAGTTCGGGGTTGATGTAGGAAACATGTGGTGAAAAGTGATATTATTTGTGTCACTTTTCCCACATGAAAATCACACATAATGTGTTGTATTTGTCATCAAAATGAAGAAAAAGGATTAAACAACGGAATTCTGACACAAATTGTTAGATTTTTTCATCTATTAAGGTATGTAATAAACGGGGGGGGATCGGTTAATGCATTTGTTTTTACATAAA